>OY728130.1:822443630-822816157 GCA_963277665.1 Viscum album | reverse complement strand
GGGGTGTTCATGGGTGGCAATACCCATATAATAACTTAAAAATTACCTATACCTAATCCAACCAACATCACAATTACAATTCATCACCCAACAAATAGACAATTCATCCTCAATATCAATACCCTTCTGAAGGAACGATCTGTTTAGTAGTCTTGAAGAAACTAGATACATAGATGTTACACAAATCACATTGGAAAAGTTTACAAAATACAATACAGAACAAAAAGTAAAAACAGCATCCCCAGGAACTCAATAAAAGATCTTCTCTTCATCACCTATTAAAGGTAAACAATGAAAGGGGTGAGCTCAAATGCTCAGTAAGGGTTACAAATAGTGGAAGCATTAGTACAATAATAAGTGAATCACAATCAATCTGACATAATCAATATGGCATAGTGAATAAATGAATAACTAATGTCATTAATAAACTGAGAATGAAACTGCATCCAAAGATTTTTTCATAGTGAAAACCTCATGGATAATAATAATAAATGATATTGAATAAAGATAATGCTTATTAATTGGATGTCATGTATCTGGCACATGAAACCATAATACCATAAAAATGGTTTAGTTATATGGGTAGAAACCCTTCTAATTTTGGGAAACAAACTCAAAGGGTTTGTCGCCAAACTGTTTTGTCTCATGAGACCTACCGATGCATCGTGGGGATATAGTGGGCCCCACCCACCAATACATGTCCAAAGAATTATTTATTCATTGATTCAATACAAGAGAAATAAACCTTTTCAATATCCTTATCGAGTAGAGTATACAGATTCATCAATATTTCCATAATTAAAATAACTTTCCAAATAAACACCGTATGTAAGATGGTATAAGGTTTAGACAACAAACATATCCATGACATGATGTTATGGATATTTAATATAAATATAATTTCAAATGAAAAGTGATCTCAAATGGGTAGTAGGTACACCAAATAAGAATTATTAGGTGCACAATACAAAGTTAGTCACAATGAGAAGGTAGTTGAGACAAAGTCTCTTACCACAGTCTAATCAGTCGAATCATATGACCAGAACTTAATGAACATCAAGTGAATCATTGAATAAAATGAATATAAAGAGAATCATGTTATTATATATCAAATGGCAGTACACATATACCACATACAGGAAATAAGTTCCGAACAATGAAAATCCCACAGAATTGAAAGTGAGATGAGAAACCCCTTAGCCTAACTCCGAACGTGTTCCTCTCTTGAACTTAAGCTCCTGGAATATGAAATTATACTTATTAATAAATTATTTAAGAACCTATTAGACATGTATTTATTTTATCATAATTATGTTTAGTTCATTTATACCCTTATTTCTAAGTTATTATATTGAATTTCATTGATCCAGGGTGTTCGTTTTCATTATTTTTATAATCGGTTCACATTTCTTTTAAGTAATGAAGTTCATGTGGAAATGTTATAAATCTCCAGGATTGGAATTATATATTATTTATGAACATAGATAATTGGTAATGTTAATTTCTATAATTTGGCTACATGGAATGAGGAAGAATCATTAGATGACAACCACTTCGATTATTCAGCGGTATTTGGATTATTATGAACTAGTTTTGTCATATAACTTAATTATATGTACATATTCTAGTTCCTGAATATTAATTATGTTATAATAAATATGTTATAGTCTGGTTCAAACATAAACATGGTTTCATGACCAGTAATGAAGAAGAAATTGAAGAACAAAACTTCGTCATCCACGAAGACTATAAATTGGAACCTCATGGACGTTGATTTCATTTATAAAAAAAAAAATAAAAGGGAGAGAGTAAGAATATTTATGATGGTTCTTCCATTCACATCATATAATTCCAGTATATAGATGATACTGGAGTTATCATGATCATTTGGATAGAGGAGGTGAGGAGAGAAAAATAAAAGAGATGAACTTGAAAATAAAAAAAGTTAAGAGATCCCTTATGAAAATTCAGCAGCCTAACGACGTCACTTAAAATTTCATAAAATCAAATGATGAGAACAAAAGGGTATCTCATCATATTGAAATAAAAAGGATAGTAATAAGAATAAATAAAATGAAACCCCAACATATGATAAAGTAATTTCAAATAGCTAACATAAAAGAAGTGTCGATTTAAAGAAGAGAATGAAGGATTCCCTTACCTTGTAGAATAACTCCTAAATCTTGAAGGATCTGGCCTTTGGGGCTTAGGGACACCTTGGGAGGACTCCTAGAGAGGTAAAACCACCAGAGCATCGAGGATGAGGGATTTGGAATGAAAGAAAATGAATGGATGAGTGGGTATTTATAGAAAAAGAGAGGTAATTTTTTAATAATTTCTAAGGGACACCTCATTAGTGGTTTTTACCAAACCATGGGCTTGCCCATGGTATTTTCCCATGGTTTTAGTCACTTGGGACACCTCATGTCATAAGTTACTATACACAAGTCGACCATACTTTTATATTTAATTGTTACATCATTATGATGTCATTAAACTACCGAAAACTCAAAATTGTATTTTTACTATTCATGAAAAATTCATGTATTTTAGAAAAATCCCAAAAATTCACCCCTACCATTTTTTGACGTGTATAATTCAAAAGTGAAATCCATTTTTCAAAAATAAGTTTCTAAATATTATTAATTTAATTTTTAAATAAGGTCATAGTTAATTCGAGAAATAACAGTCTTAATGTGCAATTAGTTTTATTTCTCATTGAAAAACTAATTAAGATCTCATTATCTTATTGCCTTTAAGAAAATAAAATAATACTATTATTTACTATTCATAAGGGTCATATTACTATTCATAATGGTATGATACTATTCACCAAAAATCAAGTTTGTTCTATCAGACTCCAAATGACTTACTGAACACAACTCTAGATGACCATTTTTCAAAATTCAAAACATAGAAGAGGCAGAGTTGTGTTTACTGGCTAGATTATAAAATTGCATTCTATATTTATTTTCAAAACCTTGGGGTGTTACATTCTCCCCTCCTTAAAAAAATTTCGTCCTCGAAATTCACAAAATATTACCTAAAAAGATTCGGGTATGTCTTTAACTTACACTATGGGAAAATCACTATTTACGACAGGTTACTTGTGACGGGATTTCTTCCCGTCGCAAATAACCCGTCCAGGAAGCTATTTGCGACGAGGAAAGTAGGTCGTCGTAAATAACCAATTATTTGCGACGGGATTTCGTCTCCCGTCACAAATAGTTTGGCGTGACTTGCGCGCCAAACCGCGTGAATATTATTTGCGACGGGGAGATGTCTCCCGTCGCAAATAGTATGGCGCGGCTTGCGTGCCAAAACGCGCGGCTTGCGAGCCAAAACGCGCGGCTTGCACGCCCAAACGCGCGGCTTGCGCGCCCAACCGTGCAGGGGCATTTGCGACGGGCCCTGTCGCAAATACCTGGCGGCGGTCAATACCTTTTTGCGACGAGATGTCGTCCCGTTGCAAAACGATTGTCGGCAAGTACTATTTGTGACGGATCCCGTCGCAAATAACCTTTTAACAGCCGACTGTAATTAATGCAGGTGAGGGTAATTGCGACGGACCCTGTCGTAAATACCACCAATTGCGACGGGAAGCCCGTCGCAAATAATCCCGTCGCAACTAATCTAACCTATATATACCCCATCCGTTTTTTTCACAAATCATTCAGATCTTGCTCTCTCTCTCTCTCTCTTCATTCTTCAGTTTCAAAGAGAAATTTTCTTTTTAGTTGAAGTTTTTTATACGAGAGCAATCGGAAGGCGTCAATATCTTTAGAATATCAAAGTTTAAGGTATTTATATTTTATTTTTTTATATTTATTTTATTTTTTATGTTAATTTTAATTGTTGTTTATTAGTTCTAAAATTTAATTAGATTTCAATTGTTTTTTATTTATATTTAGTTTTACTAAGAAATTGATATTGTTAGTTATAATTATAAATAATTAGTTATAATTAATATTAATTAAATAAAATTAGGAATAAATAGATATAATTAGGAATAAATAGATATAATTAGAAATAAATAAATATAATTAGCAATTAATAGTTATAATTAGCAATAAATAGTTATAATTAGCAATAAATAGTTATAATTAGTAATAAATAGTTATAATTAGCAATAAATAGATATAACTAGCAATAAATAGATATAATTAGCAATAAATAGATATAATTAGCAATGAATAAATATAATTAGCAATGAATAAATATAATTATTAATAAATACATATAATTAGTAATAAATACATATAATTCAGAATAAATAGATATAATTAGGAATAATTAGTAATAATTAGGAATCAATAGATATAATTAGGAATAATTAGTAATAATTAGAAATAATTAGCTATAATTAGGAATAATTAGCTATAATTAGGAATAATTAGCTATAATTAGGAATAATTAGCTATAATTAGGAATAATTAGCTATAATTAGGAATAAATACATATAATTCAGAAAAAATGGATATAATTAGGAATAATTAGTAATAATTAGGAATCAATAGATATAATTAGGAATAATTAGTAATAATTAGGAATAATTAGCTATAATTAGGAATAATTAGCTATAATTAGCAATAATTAGCTATAATTAGGAATAATTAGCTATAATTAAAAATAATTAGCTATAATTAGGAATAATTAGCTATAATTAGGAATAATTAGCTATAATTAGGAATAATTAGGAACAATTAGGAATAATTAGCTATACTTAGCTATAATTAGCTATAATTAGCTATAATTAGCTATAATTAGCTATAATTAGGAATAATTAGGAATAATTAGGAATAATTACTAATAATTTGTAATAATTAGTAATAATTAGTAATAATTTGTAATAATTAGAAATAATTAGTAATAATTAGTAATAATTAGGAATAATTAGGAATAATTAGGAATAATTAGGAATAATTAGGAATAATTAGGAATAATTAGGAATAATTAGGAATAATTAGGAATAATTAGGAATAATTAGGAATAATTAGGTATAATTAGGAATAATTAGGAATAATTAGCAATAATTAGTAATAATTAGTAATAATTAGTAATAATTAGTAATAATTAGTAATAATTAGTAATAATTAGTAATAATTAGTAATAATTAGTAATAATTAGTAATAATTAAGAATAATTAGGAATAATTAGTAATAATTAGGAATAATTAGGAATAATTATGAATAATTACGAATAATTAGTAACAATTAGTAATATTTAGGAATAATTAGGAATAATTAGTAATAATTAGTAATAATTAGTAATAATTAGTAATAATTAGTAATAATTAGTAATAATTAGTAATAATTTGGAATAATTAGTAATAATTAGTAATAATTAAGAATAATTAGGAATAATTAGGAATAATTAGGAATAATTAGGAATAATTAGGAATAATTAGGAATAATTAGGAATAATTAAGAATAATTACGAATAATTTGGAATAATTAGGAATAATTAGGAATAATTAGGAATAATTAGCAATAATTAGCAATAATTAGGAATAATTAGGAATAATTAGCAATAATTAGCAATAATTAGTAATAATTAAGAATAATTAGGAATAATTAGGAATAATTAGGAATAATTAGGAATAATTAGGAATAATTAGGAATAATTAGGAATAATTAGGTATAATTAGGAATAATTAACAATAATTAGAAATAATTAGAAATAATTAGCAATAAAAAAAATTATATTATCAATATTTATGAAAAAAAAATATTAATATTATTAAAATTATAAAAAATTTATAAAATATTAAAATTATCTATATTCGCAATAGGATTTGCTCTATTCTTAACATGTTCAAATCTCAAAGGGTCGCCAATTGTCAGGTCATATGCAATAAAAAGTTTGTGTCAGCCATGTCTATTGTAAACTCTATAATTGTCCTTTCATGGTTGATCACCTCCCAAGTAGTGTTGTAATCAAACAAACCAAGTCATGCCCTTCTTATCTATAAAAATTATCTCACATGAACCTTTACATAGACCATTCTTCCTTGAAAATTTAAGGGAAAAATAATGATATCCCCTCAAATTTTTAAAGAAGAATGATCTATGTAAAGTGTCCCGTGAGATGATTCTTAGAGACGGGAACATCATTACTTTGGTCATCCTATTGTAACTCTACTTGCGAGGTGATCAACCACGCAAGTACAATTATAGATTTTACATTGGACATGACTGACACAAACTTTTTATTGTGCATGACTTGACAATTGACGACCCTTTGAGATTTGAACGTGTTAAGAGTAGAACAAAGTCTGTTGTGAATATTGATAATTTTAATATTTTATAAATTTTTTATTCTTTTCATAATATTAATATTTTTTTCCATAAATATTGATAATATACTTTTTTTTATTACTAATAATTAGTAAACGAAATCTACTTGGATAATGAAGGGAAAATTTGTAATCGTCTCCAAAACGATGATCACCAAATTTCGATTCATTATTCAAGCAGTTTTCCTTTTTTCTAAGTATTCCTAAGTATTGATAAATTAGAAATAAATAGTAATAAATAGTAATAATTACTAATAAATTGTAACAATTAGTAATAAAATGTAATAATTAGTAATAAATTGTAATAATTAGTAATAAATTGTAACAATTAGTAATAATTTGTAATAATTAGTAATAATTAGAAATAATTAGCAATAATTAGCAATAATAAGTGTGATAAAGGTGCAATTAAATGAGTTGTCGGACAAAAGAGTAGCCGTCAATCCACTAGAAATTGTGTCGCCCTTAATTAATGATAATTATTAAGTCGTTGTAATTATTTATCTTCTTTTTCAGATAGTGTTTTTATAATTTCAAACTATTCAAAAATAGTGATGATTTTATATTTTATGTAGAAAAATATAGAACAAGGAAGTCGATATCAGTCATTATTAGATGATCGAGCTTGGATAAATCAGCGCAGAAATCCAAATGGTTCTGGTTTAAATCCTGTATATATTGAGGGTGTTGAATCTTTCTTAGCATTTGCATTATCAAAAAACGGAATATGTTTCAGAAGGCACAATTAATTTTCCTTGTAAAAAATGTGCTCTGAGAACGTTTGACACATTTGACAAGGTTGGGGGACATCTCTTGCAGTTTGGTTTTCAACCAGATTATGTTTTTTGGTATCAACACGGTGAATGCAGTTCAATAGAACATCTAATAACTTGATTCCAGATCTATTACGATTTCAAAATTTAGTACATGATGTTGTAGGTCCATCTGTGCAACAAAATGAAACCCACGATGATATTGATTTAACTCCTGAGTTGGCACCATCTGAATTTTATGAGTTATTGAGGTATTTTGAGGATGCATTATATCCTGGTTGCAAGATAAGAAAATTAGAAGTAGTTGAAAAATTTATGGCTATTAAATTAGATAATGTAATTTCAAACAACTATTTTGTTCAGATATTTTCTTTGGTTAAAACAATATTACCTGAAGGAAATGTGTTTCCTACAAATTACTATGAGAGAAAGAGGATGATTCATAATTTGGGCCTTAGTTATCAGAAGATTCATGCATGTCCAAATGATTGCATCTTATATTATGGAAAAAATGAGTCATTGGATATTTGTCCCACATATGGACAATCGAGGTATAAAGAAGCTCAACCAGGGAAGTCTAGATCAATTCCAGTAAAGAATTTGAGATATTTCCCCCTTACACCCAGGATGCAGCGTTTATTTATGTCTCAGAACACAGCGTCAATGATGTCATGGCACAAAACCAAGATTTCAACTGATAAAAGCTTGAATCATCCATCTAATGATGATTTATGGAAACATTTTGACCGTCTGCATCCGTCTTTTTCTATAGAATCCCGAAACGTGCGATTGTGTCTTTCTACTGATAGTTTTTGTCCGTTTAGTTCTTATGGTAGTCAGTATTCATGTTGGCCTGTCTTTATAACTCCATACAATTTGCCTCCATGGATGTTGATGAAGGAGCCTCATATCTTTTTGTCTCTATTAATCCTAGGACATCCGAAAAAGAATATTTATGTTTATTTAAAACCATTGATTGATGAGTTAAATGCATTATGGAGTGATGGTGTTAATACATATGATGTTGCTATGAAACAAAATTTCATATTAAAAGCTGCATTGATGTGGACGATTAGTGACTTTACGGCATATGGCATGTTATCTTGTTGGAGTACACATGGTCCGAAATCATGTCCTTACTGTATGAAAGAAAACAAAGCCTTTATTCTGGTAAATGGAAAAAAACCATTTTATTTTGATTGTCACCATACATTTCTTCCAACCGATCATCCTTTTTGGAGGAAAAAATCTCATTTCAGAAAAGGCACAATTTAAAGGGATGAACCTCCAAAGATGATCTCAGGTACAGAGTTAAAATCTGTTGTATTTTCCTTACCCCCCATCACATTTGGAACAACAGTAAACCAACAAAAAATTCATGGATTTGGGAAAGAACATAATTTTGATAAAATAGAGCATTTTTTGGGATCTTCCGTATTGGTCTGATTTGTTGGTCTGCCACATGTTGGATGTTATGCATATTGAGAAGAACTGTTTTGATAATTTATTTCATACAGTTTTGGATACACCAGGTAAGACCAAAGATATTGTAAAGGCACGATTAGATCTTGACCAAATTTGCAGGCGACGAGAACTTGAATTATTTGAAAATGTCAGATCATAGAGGTTAATGAAGCATAAATCATATTATACACTGTCCAAAAAGAGTTGCTTATTATTTTGTCAGGGGATTGCAGATTTGAGTCTTCCAGATGGTTATGCTTCCAATTTGGGTAGATGTGTTAAGAATGTTTATATTACTGGATTAAAAATTTATGATTGTCATGTTATAATGGAAAGAATTATGCCGATTGGATTCATAGGTTTGTTGAATTCCATGATTTGGGATTCGATAATAGACATATCATATTTTTTTCGAGACATTTTTGTAGCGACAACAGACTACGATGTGCTAAGAAAACTAGCAGAAGATGTTGCTATAATTATATTTAAACTGGAAAAACTATATTCGTCGGCTTTATTTGACTCAATAGAACATCTGATATTACATTTTCCACATGAAGCTAAATGTGGAGGTCCAGTACAGTTTCGATGGATGTACCCATTCGAGAGATGCATGTAGAAATTGAAGAAAAAAATACGTAACAAAGCATTAGTTGAAGGCTCAATTGCTGAAGCTTATTTACAAGAGGAAATTGCTTTTTTCTGCTCTCATTATTTTGAATCCCAATATCCCTCAAAACAGAATTGTATGTGGCGAAACGAGGGGAATGTTAATGACGAAATGAGAAATCAATTAACAGTTTTTAATCATCCAAATCTTGGTTTCGGTGGAGTTCATGAATGATGGCTTTCAGATGATGAACATCACAGAGCTCATATATTCGTTCTGCTCAACTGTGAAGAAATGACATCATTTGTCATGTGAGTGCTTCTATCACTTATTCTATAATTTATGTTATAGTATTTAAACTTATTTTATTTGTAGGTTATATGTTAATCATATCAAGAAACAACTTCCACAAATTACAGTAGCTTCTCTTGAAGAACACAAACAATTTTTTTTCTCAATGGTTTCAAAAACTGGTAACATAAATTATTGATGGTTTAATATCAATTCCATTTTTTAATTATTATATTGATAATTTTTTTACAAATTTTCAAGTGTCTCAATATGCTGCTAAAATTGATAAGCAACTATGTATATTGAGTAACCCACCATCCAAAATGGTTAAATCTTATAATGCATATGTGGTGAATGGTTTTCAATTTCATACACATGAATACGGGGAATAAAAAAAACAATGAACAATGGAGTTTTCTTGAGAGGATCACATCACAGAGAAACTGAAGTTGACTTTTATGGCATTTTGGATGAAATTATTGAGCTGTGCTATCTAGGATAGAATTATATAAAAATGTTTAAATGCCGGTGGTTGGATATTGAGAGAGGTTTTCATGTTCATCCGACTCATGGAATTGTCGATATTAAATATAAAAGTCTTATTGCAATAAATGAACCATTTTTAATGGCTCAATAGGCACATCAAATTTATTATGCAAAGTACTGTGCTACTTCAAGAGACTTGAGTGATTGGTGGAGCATAATAAAAATGAAATCTCAGGAAAATCAGTTTACTCAAACTGAATGTGGTTCCGCTGAAGTGGAAGGAACTGGCATTTTTCAAGAGACGGCTCAAAATCCATCTGATTCACAAAGAGATGTGAATATTGATGATGATACCCCACAATTATGGATCGATGGTGATGAAGATGTTAATGATGTTACAAATGAATTTTAAATGACAAGAGATGCTGAAACTGAAACTCATATGGATATTGATGATGCTGAGGAGGAAGATGAAGACATTGACATTGATAGCTATGGAGAAGAGGATGAATATTAACATTGACACAGTTAAATGCTGGTTATAATCATAACTAATATATATCTATATATAATAGTTATTTTAAACTATTTTCTAACAATAATCATTTTGTGTTTTAGATGGACTCTGATCTATTACGTGAGTTGAAGGAGGCTGAGCTACCTTTGGATGATGAGGAAGTGCGATCAGCTGACCCTCAGCCTACTGGTGGTTTAGGAGGTATGCAGAGGGGGCGTGGTCTTGCACGAATGGTGATTCCTGACCCTATCCCAGAGCTATGTCCACATCTTGGTTTCGATCCACGCACACGGAGGTATGGTAACCTATATATTTTAGTTAAATTTCATTAATTTATTTATATATATACTAATTGTTTGATTATTTATTCCTTTTTCAGAGTTTTCAGCATGTAACAATTGGATAGGGGAGTGCTATATTGCGCAATTATTTTTCTCAGCCATGGATCACATGGGAATAGATTCCCATTGACGTGTGACGCGACATGTTCCAGTATTGGCTGGTACGTAAATAAATAATATTTATCTTGAAATTTATTTTATTAACAACTTGATATTATAAATTATTTTTAGGGTTTATGGAATACTATCGATGATAGCATGTGCGATGTTATCCACACGGCATGGAAGGTTTCTATGCGTGACCATTTCTGCCAGTTTTTGCAAAATTTAAGAAGGACGACCATTAAGAAAGTAGGGGTGACAGAATTTGATGAGTTGTGTAGAGCCCACCGACCAGAGTACATTTCATCTCATGTTTGGGATGGATTATGTTTACATTGGTTGGGTGGTGTATTTTAGAGGATATCTTCAATGGGACAACATAACCGGGGGAGACAGGTGGTGACACATCGAGCTGGTAGCCGTACATTCGGTTCGCATAGACAGCATCTGGTAAGTATATTTTTTAAATATTTTATATAACTTTAAATACAAACTGTTTATTTTATATTTCTGTAGGTAGTCGAGAATCCTGATATTACAGAGTTCGACGTTTATCGGATGATGTACAGTGATCCAGCCACTGGAGAGATTAGAGGTGATCTCCAGCGTCAGATTGTGGTTAGTATTATTTTTTCAGTTTAACAATTAATTGCATATAATATTTTGACAATTTTAATTTTAAATTGGAATTGAAGGATTCATATGAGGCTGCGACCTCTCAGACACAGGCTGAGGGTCTAGATGAGACGGCTGAGCAGACCAGTGCTCACCATTTCGATGAGGCGGCATGGATACAGGCGACTCAGTATGGCTTTGAGAAGGGTAGAGTAGTTGGCATCGACTCTCATTTGACTCATGGTACTTATTACGGTACTGATGCGATGTCGGTGACCAGATCGAGAGGAGCTTGTGGAGAGGCATCATCTTCTGGCTCACAGTATCAGGAGTAGTTGCGAGCTTAGGCTGAGCATATATAGATTTTACAGAAGCAGCAAGAAGAGATGTGTCAGCAACAGCAGCAACAACATCACGAGGAGGAGATGCTTCGATGGCAGCAGTAGCATCACAGGCAGATGGAGTACATGCATCGTCTGACTCATAGTTTAGGGATGAATTTTCCTCCACCAGCTCCTCCACCTCCTCCAGAAGATGACCCCTAATGATTTTTTTATGTTACAAACATTTTAATTTAACATTGTAATATGAATTATTTACATTTTCTGTCTTTTATATCAGTGAAAATATTACATAATTTAATTTTTAATATTTTAATATTTTTTATATTTTATTTTGTGAATATTGAGAATTTTAATATTTTTTATTTTTTTATTGTTTTAATAATAGTAATATTATTTTTTCATTAATCGTAATTTTATTAAATTTTATTTTTTTTTAAAATTAATTTATTATTTGCGACGAGAACTTTTGCGATGGGGTCTCATCACAATTAGTCTAACTAAATATTTTTAAAAACATATTTGCGATGGTACTACTTGACCGTCACAAATAATTTGTTGCGATGGGCCCGTCGCAAAAAGTGTTATATATATATATTTTTTGCGACGGGACGAGAGCCCATTGCAAATAGTTTTTGCGACGGGCCCGTCGTGAAAACGTTTATGTATATATAATACATATAATCGGAAGATTATTTGCGACGACGATGCTTCCCATCACAAATAACATTTTTTGTGATGGGCCCATCTCAAATACTTATATTTTTTGACAGCATTTTCTGCAATGAGCTATTTGCGACGAGGACCCGTCGCTAAAGCCTATTTGAGATGGTGTCCCATTGCAAATAGGCCATCACAATTATTAATAATTCTAGTAGTGTTAAGATCCTCATGCTTCCATGTTGCTTCCTCCGTCTTATGGTTCCTCCACAGAACCTTTACCAGGCGAGTCGTTTGATTTCTCAATACTTGTTCTTTGGTATCAAGAATATTGATAGGCTCTTCATAATAAGATAAGTCAGGCTCAAGTTCTACTTCTTAATAAGTGAGTACATGTGTTGGGTCTGGCATGTACTTTCTTAACATTGACAAGTGGAACACATTGTGAACCTTGGATAGACTTGGCGGCATTGCCAAACGGTAATCTACGACTCCAAATTCGGTCCAAAATTTCAAAAGGTCAGATGTACCTAGGACTTAATTTTCCCTTCTTACTGAATCATATAATACCCTTCCATGGAGATACCTTTAAGAAAACGTGATCACCTTCTTGAAACTCCAAATACTTCCTTCGGTTATATGCAAATCTCTTTTGCCTACTTTGAGCTATTTTGATATGGTTCTGGATAATCTTCGCCTTCTCCGTTGTTTCTTCAACAAGTTCTGGGCCCACAATCTTTCTTTCACCAACATCATCCCAACAATTTGGTGTATGACATCTCCTCCCATACAATGCTTCATAGGGTGCCATCTGAATACTTGAATGGAAGCTATTGTTGTAGGATAATTCTATGAGAGGTAAATACTAATCCCACATGCCTTGAAAATCAAGTGAACAAGACCTCAACATGTCTTCCAATGTTTGAATAGTCTATTTTGATTTTCCATTAGTTTGTGGGTGGTAGGTAGTGCTCAAACGAAGATCAGTATCTAGGGCCTTCTGAATACTTTTCCAGAATCTTGATGTAAAACATGGATCACGATCAGAAACAATCGATAGGGGTACTCTATGAAGTCTCACAACTTCATTAATATATAGTTTTGCTAGATGTTCAAGTGGTAGATCTTCTCTTATAGCAAGAAAATGTGCTGACTTGGTAAGACGATCAATAATGACCCATATTTCATCATTCCTTATAGGAGTCTTTGGTAGTCCCATGATAAAGTCCATCGTGATATTATCCCATTTCCACTTAGGTATGGGAAGAGGTTGCAATACTCCTCCAGGATATTTCCTTCCAACTTTCACTTATTGACAAACCATACATCTTGTCACAAAATCAGCAATCTCCCTCTTCATATTGTCCCACCAAAAATATTCCTTCAAATCTGTATACATCTTAGTGCTACCAGGGTGTATAGAGAAATTGGAACTATGAGCATCATCCAACAATTCCCTTTTTAGATCAGGTATATCGGGAACACAAATTCTCTTCCCAAATTTCAA
This sequence comes from Viscum album, assembly GCA_963277665.1. NCBI lineage: Eukaryota > Viridiplantae > Streptophyta > Magnoliopsida > Santalales > Viscaceae > Viscum > Viscum album. Next base: position 822,802,155 of record OY728130.1, on the reverse strand, counting down.
AATTCTATCTTCATATGTGAAGTCACTCAATCTCCCATCATTCACATCTTTAATCTTCTTTTCTATCTCTTCATCATCAGCCTGAGAACTTTTTATCCTTTCTAGTAAAGATGGTTTGGAAACCATTTGAAAAATAATTGATGTTTCACCTTCCATGGTTATTCCCATATCCATCTTTACTAGATCCATGAAAATAGGGTCCCTTTCAACTCTCATCTTGTTCAAAACTCCACGATCCTTTCTGCTCAAAGCATCTTCCATCTTATTTTCAGTCCCTGAGTGGTAGTGTATCATGAAATCATAATACTTGAGTAGTTCAATTCATCTCCTTTGCCTCATGTTTTGTTCTTTCTGTGAGAAAATATACTTCAAACTCTTGTGATCAATATAAATCTCACATTTTTCACCATAGAGATAATGTCTCAATATATTTAAAGAAAATATTATAGTAGCTAACTCAAGATCATGAGTAGGATAGTTTTTCTCATGAATTTTTAGCTATCGTGGTGCATAAGCAATAACCCTATCATTTTGCATAAGGACACAACCAAGTACTTTCTTTGAAGCATCACTATAAATAACAAACCCGTCATTCCCCGATACTAGAGTCAATATAGGAGCATTGACTAATATTCTCTTTAGTTATTCAAAACATTCTTCACAATCTTTTGTCCAAACAAATTTAACCCCTTTACGTGTGATCTTAGTTAGCAGGTTAGCCAGTTGGGAAAAATTCTGCACAAAATGCCGATAATAACCTGCTAAGCCAATAAAACTGTGTACCTTAGTTATGTTTGTTGGCATGGTCCAATCTTGGATTTCCTTTGTCTTCGCAGGATCAACTAGGATTTCATTCTTAGAGACAATATGGCCAATAAAAGAAATCTCCTGAAGACAGAATTCGCACTCGCTAAACTTCCCATATAATTCATGTCTTCTATGAGTCTTCAGAATAATGCACAAGTGATTTTCATGGTCTTCATAGATTTTGGAGTATAACAAGATATCATAAATAAATACCACTAAAAAATTATCGAGATATTCCTTGAAAACTCTGTTCATTAGATCCATAAATATAGAGGGTGCATTAGTCAATCCAAAAGGAATTACAGTAAACTAGTAATGCCCGTACCTAGTTTGAAACATTGTTTTCAGAATGTATTCCTTCTTCACACTCAACTGATGATATCTAGATCGAAGGTCAATATTTGAAAATTAATGATCTACATGAATTTAGTAAAATAAATCCTCAATCCGGGGTAGATGATACTTATTCTTTATTGCAATAGCATTGATTTCTCAATAATCAATGCATAGCCTCATGGATCCATCTTTTTTTCTTTACAAACAAGACCGGGGCTCCCCATAGAGAAACACTAGGTTGAAGAAATACTTTTTCACTCAACCCTTCTAGTTGTTTCTTCAGTTCCACTAACTCCACAGTGGCCATTCTATATGGGGTCTTTGATATAGGTCTTACACCAGTAATTAAGTCAATGGAAAACTCAATTTTCCTCTTAGGAGGATGTTCAGGTAAATCCTCTGGAAACAAATCAATGTATTCTTTCACTATATGCACATCTTCAATTTGAATATTTATTTCCTCACCCATAGATATTGGGTTCTCTTCCTCTCCAATAATTGCATTCAATAGAGCTACTGGGGGTGGGTCTAGATAAGAGTCAGATGGTGAAGTTTCCGCTCTAAAGATAAGAGATTCTACACCATTTTCAAAAACTGTAACTTCCTTTTTCTTGCAATAAATCCTTGCATCATAATTTGACAACCAATCCATACCAAGAATTATATCAAATTCAGTCAAGGGTATGATAATAAGGTTAGAAACTAAAGCACATTTTGGTGTTTAGAGGGGGACTAGTCGACATCCCTTTATTGTAATAATACATCCCATGGGAGTTTTGACTGACAAATCCTTTATTAAATCAAATTGGAAATATCTAATTTTCTTGGAAAACTGAGAGGATATAAATGAATGTGATGATCTAGAATCAAATAAAGTATTGGCTAAGTTTGAGGAAACAATTAAAGTACCTGCCACCACGTCACTAGGAACTTCAACCTCCACGGTTATAATCACATAGGCTCTCCCTTTCTCTCTTGGATTTTTCTGAGGCATGTTTCTTTGGCACTTAGGACACTCATTTTCATAGTGTCCCATATCTCTGCAATTGTAGCATTGAATATCATTGAATTTTTTATTCCCCTTGCATTCATCAGATCAATAACCCTTTTCTCCGCAGTTATAGCAGACTCCCATGTCTTTCAAGCATTTCAAGAGATGATTCTTTCCACAGTTCTCACATAATGGGAAACTATTCATTCCCTTTCACTTCTTTGGTGATTCTCCTTTTCCTTTTTTATCAGAATACCACTTCTTATCTTGGTTTCCTTTGAAAAAATTTGATCTATAAATTTCCTTCTCTGTTTTGATGGCACTTGATACAATTTCATCATATGATGAAAATGATTGAGAATCTAGTGCCCTTTGAAGACTTGTCTTAATACCTTCAAAGAAATGATCAATCTTGTCTGCCGAGTCACGTACGTAATCCACGACATACCTGGCTAGCCTTGTGAAGGTAGACTCATACTTTGCAACACTGTCTTCTTCCCTTTGTTTCAAGCCAAGGAATTTCCTCTTCATTTTAGTTTGTTGTTCACGAGGGAAATATTTTTTGAAGAATATTTCCTTAAAAGTCCTCCATTACATATCCTCTATCTCTTCTTCCTCTGTGGTATTTTGAATCAGGGACCACCATTGATCAGCGTCGTTCTTGAGACAATATACTGCCAGTACTACCTTTTCATTTTCATTGCATCTTAATGCCATGAATATCTTTTCAAGGGACTTGATCCATTGCTCAGAAACCACTAGATTAGTAGTCCTACTAAAAGATGTGGGCTTTTTCCACATAAAATGATCCAACACAGGTGTTTGATGGTTATTTATTACAACTTGAGTAAGTTTTTCCCAATATGGTCACGATCTAATCTGCTCCAACGTTGACTGTGTTGACTTGATCAGTAGGGAGATCCCTACCTTTCTCATGATTATTGATTCCCATTTTCCATTAGACACCATTTCTAAATAATGGAATACACTAGATTAGTTTATTAACCTCAAATAGAAAATCAGTCAACATAGATTGAAATTCTATGCATAGCTAATCTTATAAACATGGTTCCTCTGAGGAAAAATTTACATTAACTCCTTCATAATGGCTTGTAAAGAAAATATGAATTATCCTAAGAATATCCCCCGAGAGTGTCGTAACCAAGAGTGCAGCAAGGCTTGTTGTCGTGCACCAGTTACCATTTGAGTCTAGCCCAAAGCGGTGTTTTCGGGTTTTACCCCTAGATACATCTGTGCCAGAGCCGCCTCTACCTGCTCGTATCCTGACATGGACGTATTTCTTAAAATATCCACATAATCTATTCCTTACCAAAATACCAGGAACTTCTTGTATGTTAATCTTTAGATACTACCTAAGGTCTTTGTTCCCTACTATACATTTCGTGCCTTGTTCTCTACTATACATTTCCTACTTTGTTTTCCATGTTTTCTACTAAACTTCCTCTGATACCAACTCTAACATCCTGACCCCTCTAGGCTAAAGCCGGTGCATTACTTGTGATATTGGCATGGTTAGAAGGAATGAAAATCCCAAAGGAATGATCAATTTAGTAGTCTTGAAGAAACTAGATACATATATGTTACTCAAATTACATTGTAAAAGTTTACAAAATACAATACATAACAAAAACTAAAAATGGAATCCCCAGGAACTCAATAAAAGATCTTCTCTTCATCACCTGTTGAAGGTATACAATGAAAGGGGTGAGCTCAAACGCTCAGTAAGGGTTACAAATAACGGAATCATGAGTACAATAATAAGTGAATCACAATCAATCTGACATAATCAATATGGCATAATGAATAAATGAATAACTAATGCCATTAATAAACTGAGAATGAAACTGCATCCATAGATTTTGTCATAGTGAAAACCTCATGGATAATAATAATAAATGACACTGAATAAAGATAATTCTTATTAATTGGACATCATGTATCTGGCACATGAAACCATAATACCATAAAAATGGTTTAGTTATATGGGTAGAAGCCCTTCTAATTTTTGGAAACAAACTCGAAGGGTTTGTCGCCAAACTGTTTTGTCTCATGAGACTTACCAATGCATCGTGGGGCTATAGCGGGCCCCACCCACCACTTCATGTCCAAAGCATTATTTATACATTGATTCAATACAATATAAATAAGCCTTTTCAATATCCGTATAGATTAGAGTATATAGATTCAACAATATTTCCATAATTAAAATAACTTTCCAAATAAACACCGTATGTAAGATGGTATACAGTTTAGAAAAAAACATATCCATGACATGAGATTATGGATATTTAATATAAATATAATTTCAAATTAAAAGTGATCTCAAATGGGTAGTAGGTACACCACATAAGGATTATTAGGTGCACAATACAAAGTTAGTCACAACGAGAAGGTAGTTGAGACAAAGTCCCTTACCACAATCTAATCAGTCGAATCATATGACCAGAACTTAATGAACATCAAGTGAATCATTGAATAAAATGAATATAAATATAATAATGTTATTATATATCAAATGTCAGTACACGTATACCACCTACAGTAAATAAGTTCTGAACAGTGAAAATCCCACAGAATTGAAAGTGAGATGAAAAACCCCTTACCTTAACTCCGAACATGTTCCTCTCTTGAACTTAAGCTCCTGGAATATGAAATTATACATATTAATTAATTATTTAAGAACCTATTATACATTTATTTAGTTTATCATAATTATGATTAGTTCATTTATACCCTTATTTCTAAGTTATTATATTGAATTTCATTGTTCCGGGGTGTTCGTTTTCATTATTTTTATAATCAGTTCACTTGTTCTTAAGTAATTGAGTTCATGTGGAAAGGTTATAAATATCCAGGATTGGAATTTTATATTATTTATGAACATATATAATTGTTAATGGTCATTTCTATCATTTTTTTACATGGAATGAGGAAGAATCATTAGATGACAACCACTTCGATTATTCGGCGGTATTTGGATTATTATGAACTAGATTTGTCATATAACTTAATTATATGTACATATTCTAGTTCCTGAATATTAATTATGTTATAATGCATATGTTATAGTCTGTTTTAACCATAAATATGGTTTCATGACCATTAATGAATAATAAATTGAAGAACGAAACTTCGTCGTCCATGAAGTCTATAAATTGGAACCTCCTGGACGTTGATTTTGTTTATAAAAAAAATAAAAGGGATGGAGTAAGAATATTTATGATGGATCTTCCATTAACATGATATAATTATAGTATATAGATGATACTGGAGTTATCATGATCATTTGGACAGAGGAGGTGAGGAGAGAAAAATAAAAGAGATGAACTTGAAAATAAAAGAAAAGTTAAGAGATCCCTTATGAAAATTCTGCAGCTTAACGACGTCAGTTAAAATTTCATAAAATCAAATGATGAGAACAAAAGGGTATCTCATCATATTGAAATAAAAAGGAAAGTATGGAGAATAAATAAAATCAAACCCCAACATATGAGAAAGGAATTTCAAATAGCTAACATAAAAGAAGTGTCGACTTAAAGAAGAGAATGAAAGATTCCCTTACCTTGTAGAATAACTCCTAGATCTTGAAGGATGGGACCTTGGGGGATTAGGGACACCTTGGTAGGACTCCTAGAGAGGTAAAACTACCAGATCTTTGAGGATGATGGATTTTGAATGAAAGAAAACGAATGGATGAGTGGGTATTTATAGAAAAAGAGAGGTAATTTTTTAATAATTTCTAAGGGACACCTCATTAGTGATTTTTTCCAAACCATGGGCTTACCCATGGTATTTTACCATGGTTTTAGCCAATTTGGACACCTCATGTCATAAGTTAATACACACAAGTTGACCATATTTTTATAGTTAATTATTACATCATTATGATGTCATTAAACTACCGAAAACTCAAAACTGTATTTTTACTATTCATGAAAAATTCATGTATTTTAGAAAAATCCCAAAAATTCACCCCTACCAATTTTCGATGTGTAGAATTAAAAAGTGAAATAAATTTTTCAAAAATAAATTTTTAAATATTATTAATTTAAATTTTAAATAAGGTCATAGTTAATTCGAAAAATAACAATCTTAAAGTTCAATTAGTTTTATTTCTCATTGAAAAACTAATTAAGATCTAATTATCTTATTGACTTTAAGAAAATAAAATAATATTATTATTTACTATTCATAAGGGTCATATTACTATTCATATTACTATTCATAAGGGTATGTTACGATTCACCAAAAATCAAGTTTGTTTTATCAGACTCCAAATGACTTACAGAACACAACTGTAGATGACCATTTTTCGAAATTCAAAACATAGAAGAGTTAGAGTTGTGTTTAATAGATAGATTATAAAATTTTATTCTATATTTATTTTCAAAACCTTTGGGTGTTACAGAGTGGGTGTTGGTATGGAACATCAAGAAAAGTCTTAACGTGTGAATGCAACTATACATTGGTTATTTGTGGTTTCCATTTTTTTTGTAGAGTATCAGAGTGGACAAACCACCCCCCTCCATGGACACCCCCCACACCCCTACAGACCCTACCCCCTACAACCTCCCCCCCACCCAGATAGCCCCCCACCCCACCTGGACACCCCCCCACCTGGACAACCCACCCCCCTCTTCCCTGGACAACCCACACCCCTCCCCCACTTGGACATCCCAGCCCCCTTGACACCCCCCACCTGGATAACCCACCCACCACCACCCCTGGACTGCCCACCCCTCCCTGGATAGCCCACACCCCTCCCCTGCAGCCCCCTACCCCCCAACATCCCCTGGATAACCCCCCACCCCACCTGGACAACCCATGCCCCCATCCCCACTAGACACCCCCTCCTTGGACAACCCATACCCCCTCCCCCACCTGGATAGCCCACCCACCCCCTGGATAGCCCACCCCTCCCTGGACAGCCCACACCCCCTCCCCTGCAGCCCCCTACCCCCCTGGACAACCCCCTCCCCACCTGGATAACCCCCACCTGGACAGCCCACCCCTCTCCCCATCCCTACCTGGACATCCCTCCCCCACCCCACCTGGAAAGCCCACCCCCTCCCTGGAAACCCCACACCCCCTCCCCCACTTGGATAGCCCACCCCACCCCCTGGACAACCCACCCCCCTGGACAGCCCACCCCCAAGACAGCCCACACCCCCTCCCCCACCTGGACACCCCACCCTGACCCCCCCTTGACATCCCACACCTCTCCTTGGGTAGCCCATACCCCCCTCCCCCACACCCCTGCAACCCTCTACCCCCCTGTATCCCCTATCCCCTGGACAACCCCCCCCCCACCTGGACAACCCCCCACACCTAGACAGCCCCCACCCCTCCTGCAGCCCCCTTAGGGTAATTTTATTTAAAATAATTTTATTCATTAAGAAAGGTAAACCATAATGCATTATCCATTTCATTCCAAACAACCCATTCAATTTATCCAAACATGGAAAATTCAATTTATCAAAACATGAAAAATTCAATTTATAAGGCTCTATGGGTCACTTAGGAAATGTCATTGGGGGAAAGGGTGTCTAAGGGGGGTGGGGGTGTCCAGGGGGTGGGGGTGTCCAGGGGGGTGGGGGTGTCTAGGGGGTGGGGGTGTCTAGGTGGTGGGGGTGTCTAGGGGGTGGGGGGTGTCCAGGGGGGTGAGGGGTGTCCAGGGAGGGTGGGGGTGTCAGGGGGGGGGGGGGGGGTGGGGGAGGGGGCTGTCCAAAGGGTGTGGGGGTGTCCAAGGGGGTGGGGGTGTCCAGGTGGGTGTGGGGGTGTCCATGGGTGCGAGGGGTGTCTAGGGAGGGTGGGGGTGCATGGAAGGTGGGGGGTGTCCAATGAGGGGGTGGGGGGGGGGGGTCCAGGGGGGTGGTTGGGGCTGTCCAAGGGGGTGGGAGGTTTCCCAGGGGGTGGGGGTGGGGGTGTGTTCAAGGGTGGAAATACCCATATAATACCTTAAAAATTACCTATACCTAATCCAACCAACATCACAATTAAAATTCATCACCCAACCGATAGCCAATTCATCCTCAATATCAATAACCTTCCCATTATTCCTTAAACAAAAACTATAAATACAAAATCCAAATCCAATTTTCAACTAAACTAAAGTCCATAGAAACTACCAAATCACCCAACTAAACAAACCCTTTACCATGTTTGAAGTGTTGAAAAAAAACAAAAAACAAATAAAAGGGTTAGGTATAACACAGACTGCAGGAACTCTAATTTAGCCCAAATCAAAACAGAAAACAAACAAAATAAAGGGAGAACATTAAAACTAAGGTAACACTTACTAATTTTAAGTGTAGAAATACAAAAATTTATTGATTGAAGATGGATCTATGGATGGAAGGAGTATCGTGGACAAGAAAACTTTAGGAGGAGCTTTGGATTAGTGTCTGCAATTGGGCAGAGTGGGAGATGGGGTGCTAAGTATTTGGGGGAAAACTTTCCCAACAATTTTTAAAAACCATTGGGAAAGCCTCTCTTTTCCAATGATTTATTAAAACCGTTGGTATATCTTAGAGGAAATAAATATTTCCCAATGGTTTTTTCAAACCGTTGGGAAATCTTAACTATATTAACACATTTCCAACAGTTTGAACAAACCATTTGAAAATGTTGCCTTTTTATAGTATACTAATGGTTTGAAGAAACCGTTGTTATATATTCGTTAATAAAACCTCCCTTTCCAATGGTGGATTTGAGTCATATCAGCCGCATCACGAATTGGATTCATGAGAGGTTGATTCCTACACATTAAAAATGACTTAATGATCATTTTACTAAAGAATCAAGACAATCTGAATGCGTTTTCTCAGTTTTGAGTATGTCACATTCCATTTTTATTAAAATGGAAATTTAAATTAAAAACATGCACTTTGAGTCATGTCGGTTACATCATGTGCCATTTTTACATGTGACTGATTCCTACACATCAGAAATGACTTATGAATCATTTTCATAAATTATAAATAAAATTCGATCATGTTTTCTCAGTTCTCAGTGAGTGACACACATTTTGAACTAAAATGTAAATTTTAAACTGATAACACGTGGTTTGAGTCATAATGAGCACATCTTATATCAGATTGAGGTGCAGATGATTCTTACATGTCATAAATGATTTATGGATCATTTTTCTAAAGTATCAAAATAATTCGAATGTTTTTTCTTAGTTTTGAGTACGTGACTTTTGTTTTGAACAAAAATATCAATTTTAATTAAAAACACACATTGAGTCATACCGGTCACACAATGCGTCAGATTGATGTGCGATTGATTCTCACACATAAAAAATAAATTAAGGATCATTTTCCTAAATTATAAAAATAATATGAATGATTTTTATCAATTTTGAGTATGTCATATGTCTTTTTTACTACAATGTCAATTTAAACTGAAAAACAGTACTTTTAGTCATATCGGTCACATTGTGTGTTGGTTTGATGTGATATTGATTCCTACACATCACAAATGACTTATGAATCATTTTCATAAAGTATCAAGGCAATGCAATCATGTTTTGTTTTTCAGTGAGTGACACACATTTTGAACTAAAATGTCATTTTTAAACTCAAAATTCACAGTTTGAGTCATAACAGACACACCATGTATCAAATTGATATATGGTTAATTGTTAAGAATCAAAAATGAAATATGAATCATTTTCCTAAAGTATCAAAATAATATGAATGTGTTTTCTCAGTTTTGATTATCTAATGTGTGTTTTGAACTGAGATGTTAATTTTAAATAAAAGACAGACTTGGAGACATACCAGTCACATGGTGTGTTAGATTAACATGTAGTTGATTCTTACACATCAAAAATGACTTAATTATCATTTTACTAGAGTATAAAAAACAATCCAAATGTGTTTTCTTTGTTTTTGAGTATGTTACATATCTCTTTTACCAAAATTTCAATTTAAACTGAAAACACACACTTTGAGTCATATCGATTACATCATGTGTTGGTTTTATACGGGACTAATTTCTAGACATTAAAAATGATTTATTATTAATTTTCTAAAAGTATCAAGACAATATGGGTGTGTTTTCTTGATTTTTAGTGAGTGACACGCATTTTGAACTAAAATGTAAAATTTAAACTAATAACAAACACTTTAAGTCATATCGGGAACACTGTATATCATATTGAAGCGTGTATGATTCCTACATATCTCAAATGACATATGAATCATTTTTCTATCGTTTTAAAAATTCTGAATGCACTTTCATTTTTTTGAGTATGTGACATGTGTTTTGAACTAAAAATGTCAATTTTAAACTAAAAACACACACTTTGAGTCATAATGGACATACTAGGTATTTGATTGTGGTGTAATTGATTCCTAAATGTCAAAATTTACTTATTGATCATTATCCTGGAGTATCAAAACATTCTGAATGTGTTTTATTGGTTTTGAGTATGTGATATGTGTTTTTAACAAAAATGGGAATTATAAACTTAAAACATACACTTTGAGTTATACTAGGCATAACTTGTATCATATTGAGGTGCGATTGATTCTGATACATCACAATATGTATTTTTATTCTACAATGCATTCATCATTTGGGGTTATCTAACAATATTATTGTTTGAAAACTGTTAGGTCCTCAAGGTTGAATACCCTAAGAGGGGGGGGTGTGAATTAGGTTATGACTAATTGAAAATTAAAGCCCGTTCTGATCTTGTTTCACCATTAAACAAAACAATATTCTCTCTATTTCCCATTGCACAATATAAACAGAAAGTAAAGCATACACAAGACACAACAATTTTTACTTGGTTCACCCTCACTGGGCTATATCCAAGGAGCATACACCGACAATGTGCCGATGTACCAAATCCACTAGAAGCACACTACTGTTTTCAAGGTTTGGGCTAGATCACTTCTATGACTAGGATCACTACCTTTACAAGGTTTAGGGTTAGCTCACTACTTTCCCAAGGGTCACTCCCTGTCTCTCTCTCTCTGGATCACTGTCGGTGGAGAGGATCACCTTCTTCCTCCTCCTTTTCTCACTGCTCTGGAAGGAATCCACTCACAGTTAATAGACTTGTAGGTATCTTTATTATGACTAATGAATAAATCCTCTTTTGTATGTGGATGCTATGTTGAAGTTAAACTTTCACCCATATATGAATATCTCTTTTCACCGAAGGTATCAGGCAATCTTCCAGATTTTTTGCAGCCTCGGAAAGACGGGCGTGCTCCAACAATACCTGGAACTCTTCTCCAAGCCCAGCGTGCAAGTCCCAAAATGGGGCGTAGTTCCAAACTGGCATGCAAGTGTCACCAAAACACCTACGCGGCACTTCCTTCCCCAACTCCAAACTTGCGCAACCCACTTCCTTTTACGCCCAAACTGATTTTGGCGCACAACTGACAACCAAAACACAACTCAAAATCGGCGCAAAACTTAGACTTGCATGACCAGACACCACCTACGCGACCATCACACCTGCGCGACGAGAGCTCTGATTTTCTCTAAGTGTTGAACTCATTCAAAATGAGAAGGGTTCGACCTATATTTATAGGCATTTTGATACCCTGCGCGATGACGCACAAGTCTCCCCTCGATGCGCAGGTTTCGGCGCGCAGGTCCATCCACCCAAGTCTCTATTGTGCTACTCACTTTTCTTCATTTGTCAATTTTTAGGCCCAAAAATTTAGCAAACACTGTAAAATGGCACCACCTTGTATCTGCTCTTTTTTTACCACCTCTAGATCATCCATTCCTTTTTCGAAGTTCTTGAATCAAACATGGATCGTTAACCACATCCCTTGAACTCGACATGCCACCATGAAATCCCCTTTGTCAAAAAATTTGTATGTCATGGTTTTCTTTGTCAACAATCACAACAGTGATGTCCACTTTGTCAATAAACACAATCACCTCAAAAATGATTCAATGATACCTTGAGAGATTTTTTCCCAACAATCCCCCCCTTTGGGTTTGTTGACAACTCTTCCATAAAAAGATACATCATTAATTCTTCAGCCACCATTCACCTATTGAGATTCTGATAGTGATCAAGGATTCACTCAACACATAATCTAAGCCCACATGAGCAATGCCCGACGTGATAAACAAGAGTAAATGAAAAGTTCATCAATGAATCACTCCATCTCTGACACCCTCTGTTGAAACCAAGCTGATACCAATTTGTTGGAAATATTCTTACCACATTCCAACACCACTCTTCTACTTTTATCACGATCCTCAGTTGTCGTGATATCTATTCTTTGATCGATCACTTCTAGCATCATCAGAGTTAATACGCTCCCCCTTTCTCATTGCTCTCCCCCTATCTTGCTGCTCCTCCTATCATCTTCTCCCCATATCATTCATGATTTATCAAATTTCCACACTGTCTCCCCCTTGAACAATCACTATTTTCTCCCCCTTTGTCAATGAACCCAAAGGTCCCTCCTTTGCAGTCTATAACAGAGTAGAGAACACATCAGAACATTAGGGAAACACACATCATACCTCAGGGAGAGGGGGGGGGGGTGTCCCACATCCACACTCTTTTAAGCGCAGGGAGTCGACTAAACTCCCAAATCCAGTCGAATCCTCTCAAAAGCTTCCTTGGGTAAGGCCTTTGTCAAAATGTCTGCAACCTGTAGCTCTGTAGGCACATACTCCAACTTCACAAATCCCTTCTCAACCTTCTCCTTGATAAAATAATACTTTATCTCAATGTTCTTTGTCCTTGAGTGATGGATGAGATTTTTGCTAAGATTTATAGCACTTGAGTTATCACACTAGATTCCGATTGGAGACTTCACTTCAACTCCCATATCTTCAAGCTGCTGCTTCATCCATAATAACTGTGTGCATGCTTGAGTGACCGCAATATACTCAGCCTCTGGGGTGCTCAATGAAATGCAATCTTTCTTCTTTCTTAGCTAAGAAATACACAATCCACCAAGATAGAATGCACCTCCTGACATTGATTTTTTGTCATCTACTGATCCGGCCCAATCTGCATCTGTGTAACCCAATAAAAATGATTGAGATTTGTCATTATACATCAAACTGAAATCCACAGTGCCTTTGATATACCGAAGTATTCTTTTCACTGCAAGCATATGGATTTACTTGGTATTATTCTGATATCTCACTACTTGGAATGTGGTGAAAACAATATCAGGCCTTGTTGTAGTTAAGTACAATAGACTTCTAATAATTTTCCTGTATTCTATGATATTAACTGCCTTTACATCCTCATCTTTTGATAATTTCATCTAAGTAGCAATAAAAGTATTCATCTCCTTGAAACTTTCCATTCCAAACATTGTTAAAAACTCCTTGGCATATTTGGATTGAGAAATGAATGTTCCATTCCTTCCTTGTGTCACCTGTAGACCAAGGAAAAACGTTAGCTCTCCAATCATTGACATTTCAAATTCATTTTTCATGAATTCAGAAAACTGTCTGCATTGAGCTTCATCTGATCCACCAAATATTATGTCATCGACATAAACCAACACCATAATCCTTTTATTACTATCATTGCTTAAATATAGATTGTAATCAACTCCCCCATGCTAAAAACCAAGCTTCTTTAAGTACTGATCAAGCCTTGAGTACCATGCTCTTGGTGCTTGTTTCAGCCCATACAACGCTTTCTTCAGCCTGCAAACTTTGTTCTCATCCTCATGAATGAGAAAACCATCTGGCTTCTCAATATAAACCTCCTCTTCCAGAACTCCATTAAATAATGCATATTTGACATCCATCTGGAACACTTTGAACTTTCTTTGCATTGCTATTTCCAAAAATGATCTGATTGTCTCCAGCCTAGAAACTGGTGCAAATGTCTCATCAACATCTATTCCCTCTATCTGGGAGTATCCCTTGCACACTAGTCGTGCTTCGTTCCGAATCACTATACCATCTTCATTCATCTTGTTGCGATAGACCCATTTAGTCTCGATGAAATTCTTATCTGCTGGTCTCGAAACAATCTCCCACGTCTGGTTCTTCTCAATATGATCAAGCTCTTCATTCATAGACTGAATCCATTTTTCATCTTCAGCTGCATCAGAAAATTTTTTTAGCTCCACCTGAGATAAAAACGATGTTTTCTGTAATGATTTCATTCTTAGAGTCTGAACTGGAACTGTCTGATCACCAATGATATTTTGCCTATAAATTTCAGCTCAACTATTTGGCTTCCTTTCAGACACAGACTTGAAACTTTCTTGTTCATCATTAGTATCTTCTTCTGAGTCAGTGTTTTCCACTTCTACTCCCCATGTGTTGGTTACCTCATCATCACTTTCATCCAGAAACTATTCACTAGGTCATTGAGTATTCTGTTCATTTTCAACCATAGTGACATTATTGCTCTCAATAAAATTTCCCAGCCTTTTGTTGAAGCATTTATATGCTTTTCTTTTCCTTGAGTAGCCAAGGAATATCCCCTCATCTCCTCATGACTCAAACTTCTTGTGATTTTCTTTGTTGATAATAAAACACTTGCTCTCAAAGATTCGAAAGTATTTCAACGTTGGCTTCTTTCCGTACCACATTTCATACGGAGTCTTCCCTTCCTTAGAACACAATAGAGACCTGTTCAAAATATAGACTGATGTCAAAAATTCTTCCTTCTAAAATTTCTCTGGTAGGTTCTTTTCAATAAGCATCGTTCTGGCCATGTTGTTGATGATCTAATTTCTCCTCTCAACCACTTCATTCTGTTGGGGAATTCTCACTGATGAAACTTGATGCCTTATCCCATGTTTCTTGAGATAGTCTTCAACTTGACTGTTTGTGAATTCTATACCGTTATTAGTACGAAACTTCAGAATTTTCGGCCCAAAAATCCTTTCTGATTCCCTCCTATACTTCTTTATGCAACTGAACACTTCTGTCTTATGGGTAATGACAAATGCCCAGGCCATTCTGCTATAATAATCAATGAAAAGAACATAGTACCTTTTCCCATTTATAGCTCGTGGTGAGATAGGTTCACATATATCAACATACACCAATTCGAGCACTCTAGTTGATTTCTATTCCTTTGGCCTGTATGTTTTTCTGATGATCTTCCCTTGTTGGAAAGAATCATACGTATGAGTGTGATCACGTGATAGTTTGGGAAGGTCTCTAGCAGCATCACACTTTACTAGAACTTCCATGGATGGTTGACATAGATGACCAAGTCGCTTATGCCATAACTGGTTTTCTTCATCTCTTGATAAAAGGAACGTATATTCTTCCCCACCTACAAGGTAAAGATTTCCCTTTGTCCTTTTTCCATGTAGAAAAACTACTCCATCTTTTCCTTTCATAACACACATCTTCTTGGTAAATCAGATAGAGTGCCCAGAGTCACGTAATTGATTGACACTGAGCAAGTTATGACTAAGACCCTCTACTACCAAGACATCATCACGTCTCATTTCTTTGCCCCCAAAATTGGCTTTTCCTGAGCCAAAAATCTTCAGGCCTTCATCATTTCCAAATTTGACAACTCTTTCTTTGTCATATTTTATGCCTATAACAAGATCCTTATTACCTGCCATGTGAGATGTGCAACCACTATCAAGGATCCATACACCAGAGCGATCTGATGCCTTAAGGGAGATTTCTTCCACCACATCCTTCTCATTTTTCTTCTTCTTGGTCCATACTTTTTCCTTCACACTCGGCATGGATTGAGACTTCTGTTCTTTCTCAGAGTATGATGGACCAACTTCATCTTGCAAAGCCGTAAATCTATTCTGCATTTTTAACTCACCTATGGGTTTATTGATCTTCTGATTGCGAACGTTTTGATTATACTTTGGTACATTTCTCTATATGGTCGAAGTACAGTACCTAGACATGTGCCCAAGTCCTTTGCACCAAAAACAATGTCCTTCTAAATATGTTCTGGACAACCATTCTCTATTTGGATGCCACCTCTATTCTTGTTCCCTTTGATATCTCTTGACTATGGAACACACATACTGTGAATGTACTATCTTTCCACAACAATAAAACCTAATATAAGGTGCATTCCTTCGTGTAACATCAGCACTACGAGTTTCCCCTTGGGATCTCTGAATATTATGATTCTTCTTTGTGCCCAAATCAACCTTTAATCTCGGGACAAGTGCTTGCGGTCTGACTTCAATTGCCATTGATTTTTTCTTCTAATCAAGCCTGAATTAGCCTTGACATCTGAGCTCAATTGATGCTTCTTTCCTACTGAACTATTAGGATCCTATTTCATCTTTTCAGTCTTCGGAATGACCTGCTTTCCCAATAATGTGTTGGGAATCAAGGGTTTTTCCTGGTCTTTAACTTTTTTCCACAGACTGACAACTTCTTCTTCAAGCTCTTCAATACACTTGATGTGATATTTCACTTTTCTATTCAATCCATTGATCTCCCTTTTCTATTCTTCAATATTGAGCTTATACTCACTAACTGATTCTGAGTTCTCTAGTGATGATAACTTGAGTTTCTCAATTTTTTTCTAACAGCTTAGACTTTTCTTCATCCTATTGTTGCACATAGAATTTGGCATCACGAACCACTTTATTTGATTTATTCATTTTGGCTCTCCAAATGTCTATCTCCTCAAGAGCTGCTTCCAATTCAGCTTCCATATCAACTCTTCCTTCAACTTCTTCCTCTTCTTCTCCAGAATCAGTTTCTTCTTTTTCTTGAGAAAAACCGATGACCGCTACCATGGAATTTTCCCCACGATATTTGCAGTATTCAATCTCCTTATACTCTTCATCTTCAGACTCATCTGAACTTTCAAATTCTTGATAAAGAAGACTCTTCTTCTTGAAGTAATTTATCTTGAATTGTTTCTTCCCTTTCATAAATGCTGAAGACTTCTTCTTGGAAATTTCAACTTCTTCATCATCATTATCGTTATCTTGAAACTTTTTGGGGCACCTTACCACAAGATGACCAACCTTTCCACATCAAAATCATGCTAGTGGAAGTTTCCCTTTAAACTTTCCTTTTTCCTCTTTGTATATTTGAAGAAAGGAATCCCATCACCTCATATGTCTCTTCTTCCTCCTGAGAATCTTCAATGGTGAGCTTCTACATGGCCTTAAATGCCACCTCTTTGGATTTACCCTTTTCCACAACATCATTATCATCATTTCTCATTTCGTATGCAACAAGAGTGCTATGATGTTTATCTAATGTCAGCTCTTTCGGGTCTTTATCTTCCAAAACAGAAACTTTCAGATTGAATCGAGGTGGAAGTTTTCTCAAGATGCGCTTCACAATTTTTATGTATTCGACAATTTCACCAAGACCTCGCTTGTATTCTACCAAAAAATTTACCCTATCAAAGAATGCATCAACAGACTCATTCGGGTTCATTCTTAGATCTTCATACTTGTTCCACAACACTTGCAGCTTTGCCTCTAAGACCTTTGTATCCCCTTCATATATAATCAAAAGATTTTCCCACATGGCATGTGACGTTTTGCATGACATCACCTTTGTATAGATGGGATTGTAAAGGGCTCCCCCTAAGACATTGATTGCTTCGGCATCAGCATCCAACTCTCTATGCCCAACTTCTGATAATGTACCACTATTAATATCAGCTGTGATACCATGAATAGATACTGAAAACACATCCATTCCCAAAGATCAGAAATAGTGTGGCATTCGATTCTTCCATATATGAAAATTACATCCGTCGAATATCAGAATCCCTTTATGATTAGTGACCTTCATTGAGAGAAGAACTAATATCAACCTTTCCCTATGATACCAATTTTTATGTCCACAAGGCTGAATACCCTAAGATGGGGGGTGAATCAGGGTATGACTAATTAAAAATTAAAGCCCGTTCTAATCTTGTTTCACTGTTAAGAAAAACACTCTTCTCTCTCTTTTCCATTGCACAATATAAAAAGAAAGTAAAGCATGCATAGGACACAACAATTTTTACTTGGTTCACCCTCACTGGGCTATGTCCAAGGAGCATACACCGACAATGTGATGATGTATCAAATCCACTAGAAGCACACTACTATTTACAAGGTTTGGGCTAGATCACTTCTATGCCCAGGATCACTACCTTTACAAGGTTTAGGGTCAGCTCACTGCTTTCCCAAGGGTCACTCCCTATCTCTCTCTCTCTGGCTCAATGTCGGTGGAAAGGATCACCTTCTTCATATTTCTTTGCTCACTACACTGGAAGTAATCCAATCATAGTTTATAGACTTGTAGGTCTCTTTATTATCACTAATGAATACATCCTCTATTGTATGTGGATGCTCTATTGAAGTTCAACTTTCACCCGTAGATGAATCTCTCCTTATACCGAAGGTATCGGGCAATCTTCCAACTTTTTCACAGCCCCAGAAAGACGAGCGTGCTCCAACAATACCTGGAACTCTTCTCCAAGCCCAGCGCGCAAGTCCCAAAATGGTGTGCAATTATTCGGCACGTAGGTCCAAACTGGTGCGCAAGTGTCACCAAAACACCTACGTGACACTTCCTTCCCCAACTCCAAACTTACGCGACCCAGTTCCTTTTACGCCCAAACCGATTTTAGTGCACAACTGAAAACTGGAATGCAACTCAAAACCGGCATGCAAATTAAACTTGCACGACCAGACACCACCTGCGTGACCACCAAACCTGCATGACGGGAGCTCTGATTTTCTCTAAGTGTTGAACTCGTTCAGAATGAGGAGGGGTTGACCTGTATTTATAGGCATTTTGACACCCTGCGCGACGATGCGCAAGTCTCCCCTCGACACGCAGGTTTCAGAGCGCAGGTCAATCCACCCAAGTCTCTATCACGCTACTCACTTTTATCCATTTGTCAATTTTTAGGCCCAAAAATTTGGCAAACACTGGAAAATGGCGCCACCTTGTATCTGATCTATTTTTACCGCCTCCAGATCATCCATTCCTTTGTCAATGTTCTTGAATCAAACATGGATTAT
Organism: Viscum album; assembly: GCA_963277665.1. Taxonomy (NCBI): domain Eukaryota; kingdom Viridiplantae; phylum Streptophyta; class Magnoliopsida; order Santalales; family Viscaceae; genus Viscum; species Viscum album. Next base: position 822,783,051 of record OY728130.1, on the reverse strand, counting down.
TAACCACAACCCTTGAACTCGACATGCCACCATGAAATCCCCTTTGTCAACAGATTTGTATGTCACTGTTTGCTTTGTCAACAATCAAAACACTGATGTCCACTTTTTCAACAAACACAATCACCTCAAAAATGCTTCAATGATACCTTGAGGGATTTATTCCCAACAATAACTTATAATGTTGAATGCATTGTAGAATAAAAATAAGAGGGTCTTATCATGGGTGAATCATACTTATTGTGTGCATGATCTCCATGTCACCTCTTTATGATGTTTGTATACAATTTGACACCATGTATTTTGGCATTTAGTTTCTTAATAAATATATCTCCTATTGTGAATATGAGGACTGTCGACAGTTCCGATAATACTAGAAAAATATAAATAAAGGATTAATAAATATTTAAAATGAAATTTTAATTATAATAGAAAATACCACTTTGGGGATGGTAGTTTTTTGATGGAATATGATATTTTTTAGAAATTTTATAAAATAATAACTACAATTTTTCCATTAATTTTTTGGGCACTAAAAAAAATTGATAAAAATAAGTAATTTGTTTTGATATATGTTTGATATTGTTACGTTATTATATATACCCTAATACTTATCCATTTGTGGAATTTTATTGGATTTTTTTGCTCATGGACTGTCATCATGCCATGATTTTGACGATATTTAAACACCACCCTATCATAACATAACTTTCATTAAAACATAATATAAATGTACAACATGAAGTTTATTTGTAAAATTTTCCATGAAATGTATTAAAAATTGGTAAATGTAATCACGTGTGGTTAGTTTTCTAGGTATCCATATATTGAATCCAGAAAATAAATATTTAGAGTTTCCAAATTGACTACAATGAACAACCAATGCTGAATAAAAAACAAAATTGAATATGTAATTAAATGAATGGAAATATATTTGATAAGATTAAATTGGAGAGTTTTACCCCTACATCATGGGTATTAAGAATATTCTATCTTCTATAAGTTTATTTTCAAACATTATGACCATTATGTTCACTATTTCTTCATATTTCTTTGGTTCCAATGAGAATAATTGTGTAGAAGTGATGTGATAACTAATGATTCCAAATTTCTATTCACAAGGTTTTCCCTTAAAATAGTATTGATATATATGTATAAAAAAATTATGAACAGTATTTAGTCATAATTAACATAGAAGATCATCAATTGGACAAAAAATCACTAAAACACTCCTCATGTATACATTTACATATGAGAATCCTTTCCATTCATGCTTGAGGATTTCATTTAAAATATCAAGACCAATATAGCCTGTAATGGCCTCTATATACATCTATTATTCAAAATCAATTGTGGTTGTATCACCACTTGATAATATTGTATCCACATGAACCATTAATGTTAGTAAATGCAGAAGTTTAATGGGTAGGGTAAATGTACTTTGTGAAGATATTTTTGATTAGTTGGTTGATCCTTTAGATTGTTTTGATTTGACCTTATGTTTAGCCCTTTCCATTTTTCTATAACTAATAACATTATTTGGTTTAGAAATTGTTTCATTAATTGTTAAATGTTTTTCATAAAAAATAAATTGGAAATGAATACCTCCTTATTGAACACAGACATACATTACCAACCATGCATTGAGTGTATTTTCTCTTGAATTCGAACTGAAAACTATAATGGGCCGATCCACTACATGGGTGCATTATCATAGGTTAATGGACAGTCATACCATGAGTTCATGCATATATAATGGTAATATACATATATTTTTTAATTGATATAAAAAATAGATAATAGAATTAATATTTAAAAATATACTTAGGATACTGATGATAATGAAATAAAAAATATGTAGATATAATGGTTCTTATCATCTTTACTTTAGATACTTTTTTAAAATGTATCTATTTTGGCCTTCATTTTTTTGGGGGGATAAAATATAATAATTTTAGAAAAGGTTGAATAACACAATGTACACACAATCTTCCATGAACTTCCACATCATGAAAGTCACCTATAGTGTTTTTACATGAAATATCTGGCTTACATGCTCAAATTATCAAATAAAAAATTCACTTTATCAACACAACCAACCAAGATGATTCTTTGTGAGTTGTTTTATTTGAAGAACACACACTACTAAATATTAAACTATAGCCAACACTAAAAAATGTTTTTAACAGTGCTAAAAAATCATTGTTTTCCTAAGCGGTATTAAAAGATAATCCCTTTATCAGTGCTAGTTTAGTGATGATAAAAGGGCCGCATTTATCATAAAACCATCAATTTATTCTCTATTTCACTAATTAGGATAAATGAAAATTTTATCATCATTATTTATAGCACTGATAAATGTCATACTACTGTAATGTGCAATTAAAATTATAGCACACTTTGACTAGAAATACAGATATATGATAAATTTATAATTTAATTGAAATAAAAATTACATAGAAAATACAAGAAAAACACTATATTATAAACATTTCAAACATTGTTCTATATAATTAAATGAGAAAGTAAAATTTAACATAAACATTCAAAAACATCAATAGTTTCATTATCTTTGGCTCCCGACCCCATCTCAAAAAAGCTTAATCATGGTATTAGTTGCTGAATAAACCATCTCAATTCGAGTAAAAGAATCCACCTATACAAGAAAAAATATGTTACTAATATAATAAAGAAAAAAAATTAAAAATAAATATGAAACAATATATTAATAAAATTTCATTTTTAAACTAAAACAACACAATTTGAGTCATACCGGTCACACTGTGTATCAGACAGAGGTGTAGTCAGTTTCAACAAGTCATAAATAACTTATGAATTGTTATCATAAATTATTAAAAAAATATGAATTTTTATTTTATAATTTTTTAGTATTTCACTTGTGTTTTTAATTAAAATGTAATTTTTAAACTCAAAACACATAGTTTAAGTCATACCGGGAACACCGTGTATCAGATTGATGTGCAACTGATTTCTACACATCATAAATGATTTATTGATCATTATCCTAAAGTATCAAAATAGTCCTAATATTTTTTCTTCATTTTGATTATGTGACTTTTGTTTTAAACTAAAATATCAATTTAAATAAAAACACACTTTGAGACATACTGGTCATACCATGCATCATATTTATATGTGATTGATTAATATTCATAAAAAATGACTTAAGGAATATTTTCCTAAAGTATTAAAAAATACAAAATAATTTTCTCAATTTTGAGTATATCACATTTCTTTTTTACTAAAATGTCAATTTAAAATAAAAAGGCACAATTTGAGTCATACCGATCACATTGTGTGTTAGTTTGATATGAGACTGATTCCTACATGCCATAAATAGCGTATGAATTATTTTCCTAAAGCATCAAGACAATACAAGCATTTTTATTTGTTTTTAGTGAGTGGCACAAATTTTGAACTAAAATGGGTTTTTAAACTCAAAACATACAATTTATGCCATACCAGGCACACCATGTATCAGATTGATATGTGGATAATTCCTACATGTCACAAATTACTTATGGATTATTGTATGAAAGTATCAAAACAATATTAATGTATATTTTTGAGTATGTGTTGTGTGTTTTGAACTAAAATGTCAATTTTAAATAAAAAGATACACTTGGAGTCATATTGGCCATACAGTGCATTTGATTGATGTGCGGTTCTACACATCCCAATTGAATTATGAATCATTAACATGAAGTATCAAAACAATCTTAATTATTTTGTTTGTTTTGAGTATGTGACATACCTTCTTTACTAAAATGTAAATTTAAACTGAAAACACACACTTTGATTCATACCTATCACATCCCATGTTGGTATTATATGAGACTGATTCATACACATCACAAATGACTTATAAATAATTTTTCTAAAGTTTCAGGATAATCCGAGTGTGTTTTATCAGTTTTTTAGTGAGTGGAACACATTTTAATCTAAAATATCAATTTTAAGCTGATAATAGAAACTTTGAGTCATACTAGGAATTCCATGTATTAGATTGAGGTGTGTATGATTCCTAAACGTCACAAATGATTTATGTATTTTTTTCCCTAATGCATTAAAATAATATGAATGCATTTGATCATTTTTGAGTATGTGATGTGTGTTTTGAATTAAATTGTTAATTTTAAATAAAAGCTCACTTTGAGTTATTCTGGTCACAAAATGCATCAGATTGATGATAAGTTGATTCCTACACGTCAAAAATAACTTAAGGATAATTGTATTAAAAAATCACAAAAATCTGAATGCATTTTCTCTATTTTGATTATGACATGTTTCATTTTTATTAAAATGTAAATTTAAGCTGAAAACATGCACTTTGAGTCAGACTGGCCCTAGTAGAGAAAATAACATCCATGGAGGTTGGATTTGGGATACCACCATTTGGTGGTCACTATTAACCCTATTAGTGACCACCAAATGGTTGTCACTAGGATTTTCTACCTCCCATCCCTAATTTCATTCCACTTACCTTATTTACCCAATACCGCAGATTGAACTTTATGCAGCACTACCCTTTATCAGCTCTTTTCTTAGCACTAATAAAAGTATGTCTTTCATCACTGCTAAAACCATAATTTTTAGTGATGATAAAATATATATTTCATAAAAAAGTTATATATCATTAAAAATATTATATTAATATATAAATATTTTTATATTGATATAAATATAATATATTTTACAAAATATAATTTATATAATACAATATATGTAATCACACTTAATATATAAGATATTTAGTGGGAAATGATTTATAAAATAATTAAAAAATAATATTAATTAAAAAATTTCTAATTATTATTGAGTAATGTTTATTTAATGACAATTCAAAGATACAAAAAAACAATAAATTTATAAACAATATAAAATAAGTTGAAAACATGACTCGAACTTCAAATGACCATAACTTTTGATCCGGATGTCTGTTTGAGTTATACCACATATCAAATCAATGATTGGAAAAATTTATATGCTATGGTGACTAGGGGGACCCCTGATTACTATTTTTTGGGTATAAAACGGCCCAATATACCTCCAAAACTAAGTTTTTTTATTGGGGTGCACTAAATAAAAGGGGATTAGCAGCAGATATTTTGTGAAATGATGGTGGTTTAAACTATCACCTAATAATATAGTAGTTGTTACCAATGTCATGACCCATCCCCTGGGGCCTGTTCCATGACTACCCCAAGCCCGCCTTCCATAAGCCATGGGTTGGCGACTAGCATCAGAAAGGCATATCCCTAAAATAGGAAGACATTTCCTTTAAACATATACACACACAAACTATGTACACAAAAAAAGTAAACCATATAGTAAAACTGTTGAAGTAAAAGTGTGAACTAAAAGTAAGGGGCTAGTATACAAGCCCAAATGAAATATAAAATACAATAGAAAATATAAAACAGCTCCTGTGATCGTCCACCAAGGATCCTAGCTGAAGGGTAGGTACAACTCATCTCCACGGATCTCCACGCCAACTAGTCACCTCCGTGCACCGTCTAGTCCAAGCTCCCCAATCCTCCGTCAAAGATGTTCGTCGTCTATAGAAGACACAACATGGTTTGGGTGAAGCCAATGTAGGGGTGAGTATAACAATACCTAGTAGGGACCCCGAGACCCCCAAAGGTCTCTCAGAATTCAACAAAGAAAAAACCACAAAGCATGATCTCAATCACAAAGCACAAGGAAAGACTCAACTCAAACCAGGTATATAACTTAAGTAAAGAAGTACATATGATTAGTCATAAATCTAGATCATATTATTCTATCAAGAGGCTCTACTGCTAACCCAGATATGATCGATAGATGCTGACCCACAGAGGATCACTAGGTGCTGACCCATAAAGGATCGATAGATGCTGACCCACATAGGATCGCTAGGTGATGACCCACACAAGATTGATAGATGTTGACCCACATAGGATTTCTAGATGGTGTCCCACACCGGATCGATAGATGCAGACCCACACATGATCACTATTCTTTCATCACATCACAACCAACCACTAGATTCCCGCACTAAGAACTCTTGATTCCGGGATGATCTTCTCCTCAAGCCATTGGTTGTACCTCAGTCACCACAAAGTCCCACGAAAAGGTAACCTGATGAACTGCCATTTCATAAGGGTTCCAACACAACTGATGGCGCGTCAATCGGATGCCTGGTCCGTATGTTATAGGCATTTTAGTGTCGAGGGCCCGGTTGGATTCGGGTTCGATCCAACCTGGTTGTACTCCAAATTTCTCCATAACTCAATTAGAGTATCAAAAAATGACCATATCATCCTAAGGGTTCTAGAACCATATACAGTTTATCAAACAGATGTCTCGTTTAGGATATATTACCATTTAAGTGAAACTGGGCCGTAAGTAGGTCTGGGTCCGGTCTGGTCCAGTCGAATCGACCCGACCCAGATTACTGGCCATGGCCTAGGCCCACTGGGCCGCTAGTTTGGGCCATCCCACCCGACTGGGCATGGCCTACCGGGCTGCGAAACCACACGACCCACTGGCTGGTGAGGGGTTCCACTCCCCTTCCGAACGTCTCGACTGTTTGGGTCTTCAAAGTAGTGGTGCCAGTTGGCGCCGCTCCAACTGGCTAGTCTGCTCGGACCGATCACCCGTGGGACCCGTAGGGCATGGGTCCGCCCTCTACTACGGGTCAAATTTGCGGCCTTCTTCTGCGGCGCGCTGCTGTGGCACGCTGCCTGACTTCAAAGAGGCTGGCGATGACTGGCCACCCCCTTCATCCGCCATTGTACCTTCAGGCACTGCCACCTTCTCGTGACCAGCAAGAGGTGGCCGTCACTACCAGTTTCTGCCATGTTGGTTGGTGACCCAAAATGAACGCAATCAAAGTAACATTGGAAGAGGGTCTGGGCCTTGTTCGGTTCGGCCCGCACCCTCCGCTTTAGCGTTATAACAAGGAAAGGGTTCAACATCATCAAGAGTAGATGAAACATAAAACACTTAGAAATAAAATAAAGACAAACCCCTACCTTGAATTTGTTGGAAGGTGCTTCAGATGAGGAAAAAGTTTTTGTGTCCAAAGGTGTTTTTCAGTGTTTTCCATCACCCATCAATTCCTCCAATGATTTTCACTCGATCTCCATTCTTCATTGGAGCGGAAAGTCACCGACGTTTTGTTGGATCTTCCTTTTGTAGCTCTCCCAAAACCTATGCCCAAGCTTTTATTAAATTGAGAGAAATATCTCTCGTTTTGTTTAACATTATGACTCATTAATTAACCATAATGAATGAGTCAATTAAACACATAAGTGTTTTTGTTACAAAACTAATGAGACGGGAGGTTTAAGACATTAAAAGTATCTTATTAAAAGTCTGATGTTGCACTACAGTCCCACCACCATTGCTCAACAGTTGAAAAAAGAAAAGAAAATAACGTTTAGTTATTTTTTTTTGTAAATTACAGAAATTAACTTTTTCATCTGATTTTTTTCGAACAAATTTAAGCTCACTTTAAGTGAATACTAGTGCTATGAATTCAACAGTGCTCTCATATTTTTAATCTAAGCATCGGTTCAAAAGATAGAAATTACCACTCATGAGTTTACTGAACATACCTTAAAAAAGGTTCAAAATTCTGTTTCGAGCACACTGGGCCTCAGAATCACGTGCTTCTAATTTTCTCAGACTTGTAATAATCCCAAATAACTTAAAAAAAAATTCTATAGATTTTTTGGGTCTTTACATTCTCCACACCTTAGGGATTTTCGTCCTTGAAAGCCACAAAAAAACTAAGGAAACAAATGGGGGGTACTGAGCACATATCTAAGCCTCCCTCTCCCATGTGCTCTCCTGGAGGTTCCCGTGTTGCCACCAAATTCACACCAGAGGAATCGAATGCCCATGAAGTACCTGCTACTATCGATCCTATATCTCCACCTAGAACTCTACGAACATCGCCCCATCATCAATGTTCAACTATCTCTAGTCGATAACATGTGATGGATCATGCACATACCTCCTCAGCTGCGACACATGGAAAACATTATGTACCCGGTGCATCTGTGGGGGAAGAGATAGCTGGTACGCCTCCTCATCTACTCTATTGAGGACCTGGAAAGGTCCAATGAACCTCAGAGATAACTTTCCACCCTATCCAGATCTCTTTAATCCTTGTCGAGGTGAGACCCTTAGGAAGACATGGTCTCCCTCCTTGAACTCCAAGGGCCTTCATCTCTTGTTGACATAAGAATTTTTCCATCTTTTTGAAGTCTTCATTTGCTCGTAGATGATCTTCACCTTTTCAGTGGTAGCCCATACCAACTTTGGACCCATAAGTGCTGAATCCCCTGGGTCTGTCCTGCATAGAGGTGATCTGCACGGTCACCCATATAAGGCTTCAAACTATGCCATACCGATGGTGGAGTGATAACTGTTATTGTAAGAGAACTCCACTAATGACAGTTGGTCCTCCAAAATATGTCCAAAATCAAGGACACAAGCATGAAGCATGTCCTCAAGTGTTTTTATGGTCCCCTACATTTGGACATCTATCTAAAGATGAAAGGCGGTGGTCAAGTGTAGCTGAGTCCCGAACGCCTCCTATAATCCCTTCTACAAATAAGATGTAAAACAAGAATTATGATCTGAAATGATCATAAATGGAACCCTATGAATCCATACTATCTCCTATACATAGAGGTTCCCCTATCCCTCTACCGATCCTTTCTCTTAGATGGGTAATAAGTGGGCTAACTTGGTGATTCATTCAACAATAAACTAAATGGAATCGTGGCCCCTGGACGTACATGGTATCCCTTTCATGAAGTCCATGGAGATGTCATCCCACTCACACTCTGACACCTCAAGTGGATGAGTCAAGAATGTTGGAACCTGGTTCTTGGCCTTCACTTTCTGAAAAGTGAGGCATCGCGAAACAAACTATGCCACTGATTTCTTCATCCCTGGCCACCAGTACTGATGCTGGAGGTCCTGGTACATCTTATCCACACTTGGATGTACCGCCAATGGGGATGTGTTGAACTCCATCAACACCTCCTCTCGTAGAGTCACTGGTACCATGGTGCGTCCTCTGAAAAGGATGACGTGCTCCCCACCTTCAAAAAATACTCCCGGAGCCCGTCCTGAGGATATCTAAGCATACCAGGCCTCACAGTCAATGTCCCCAAGTTGTGCCTCGCTGACTCGCTGAAGGAGTGGGGAAGTAACTATCATAGAATGGAGGTAAGATTCTCCATCACTATCCATGAAGGATAACTAGAATGTGTCTAGCTTCTCTATCGCCTCACTCAACAACTGTAAACCAGACCTTTTATTGAGTGCATCTGCCACCACGTTCCCCTTCCCAAGAGTGTAGACTATCTTAAAGTCATAATCCTGGAGGAACTCCAGACATCGCCATTATCTTAGGTTCAAGTCCTTCTGTGAGAAGATATACCTGAGACTATTGTGATCGGATTAGAGGGTCAACCATTCACCCATCAAGTAGTGCGCCATATCTTCAAGGAAAAGAACACTGATGCTAACTCTAGGTCATGGGTAGCATAGTTCTGCTCATGCTGCCTCAGCTGTCGTGATCCGTAGGCAATCACCGCTCACTCCTACATCAAGACACATCCCAGTCTGGTCCCTGATGTGTCACAGTAGACTACATATGCAACACCATCATCTGGTAGCCTCAAGATGGGGGAACTCGTCAATCTCCACCTCAGCTCCTGGAAACTATATTGGCATCTATTTATCCACAAGAAAGGTTATCCCTTCTTTTCCAAATTTGACAAGGGTCCTGCTATACTGGAAAAGTCAGATATGGATCTCCAGTAGTACCCAACCAATCCTAGGAAACTCCACACCTCGGTCACACTCCTGGGTGGCTCCCAAGCAAGAACTGCCGCTATATTCACTGGATCCACTGAAACTCTGGCCTCTGATATAATGTGTCCCAAAAAGTGGACCTCCCATATACAGAACTGGCACTTCGAGAGTTTTCCATAGAGTTGGTTCTCTCAGAGTGTATCCGGAACTATCTGCTGATGCATAACATGATCCTCCTCTGACGCCGAGTATATCAAGATGTTGTCAATGAAAACCACCATGAAGCGATAAAGGTAAGGTCGGAAGATCCTGTTCATGAGCCCCATGAACACTGCCTAATCATTGGTCACACTGAAAGGTATCACCAACAACTTGTAGTGGCCATACCGGCATATGAAGGATATCTTTGGTACGCCCTCATCCCGTACCCTAAGCTGATGATAGTTCGATCTGAGGTCTATCTTCGAAAACCACTGAGCTCCCTTTAGCTGATCGAAGAGATCATCGATCCTTGGGAGTGGATACTTGTTCTTCATGGTCACCTGGTTTAGGTGCCGATAGTCCATGAAAAGCCTCAAACTCCCATCTGACTTCTTGGTGAACAAAATTGGGGCTACCCATAGAGAAAAACTAGGCCTTATGAACCCCTTACCTTGCAAGTCCTCAAGGTGTACCCTCAACTCATGAAATTCCATGAGATCCATACGATATGCTGGTGTATATATGAGTTCCATCCCGGGGTACATGTCAATGTAGAAGTCCACCTATCTACGATGAGGTAGTCCAAAAAACATCCTCAGGAAAGACATTAGCATATTTATCCACCACTACAGGATAACTCTGACTCCAATCATCAACTACTCCAAGGGTAAGGCTAGAAAACTAATGAGTGATCGGCTACACCCTCCTATGAGAAACTCCATCCTAATCTACAAATGTTCCCTTCTCTCTGGTGAAAGAAAAACTGGTCCCATCCTCATGGTCACACCTCACTTTGAGCCTAAAACAGTCAATATGAGCATGAACCAGGGATAACCGGTCCATACCCAAGATGACATAGTAAGGCCTTAACGATGCTACTGGGAGATCCCAGTCGAAGTTATCGCCTATTAGAGTAATCTCACACTGTCAGAACCAATGCCTAATCATCAAATTCTCCATCGTAGGAATCTCTAATTATAAAGATCAAGCCAACGGCTCTATTAGAATCTCCAAGATTTGAATGAGATCTATGAAAATAAAAGAGTGTCTGGAACCTATGTCTATAAGTACTGTAGAAAGGGTGGAATAGACACAGATCGTACCTCAAATCATCTCTGGAGTGTCGTGATTATAACATCCCGACCCAGCTCACCTCTAAGAGGGTGGCCAGATCTGTGCATCACATAACCTCAAGCACATCTCCCCGAATTCCAGAGGCTACTGACTAGCAGCGAGGGCCCTTTTTGTGTCTATGGAAGAGACTATACCATCATAGGTAACAAATAATATCATAGTAGAAGTAAAAAAAAACAAATAATAAGTATAAAAATCATGTGAATAAATAAACTACAGCAGAAGTAATGTAAATAATCCAATAGAATAATAAAAACCAAGTGCGGAAACTCACAAAAGAGTGTCATGCCATGATAAGAGTCTAAACTGAAAGTACGAAAAACAGAACTCAAACACATAGTCAACTAAAAGAAAAGACACAAGCAACAACTGCATTGTGAGAAAGGACCGGTCTTCTTCCCCAGTCTCTATCCTAAGTAGTAATGAATAGTCAAGCATCGGAAGCAGCACGCTTCCCCTTATCAATACTTGCGAGCATGTAATCTACTCTGGTGTCGATGATGCCCGAGCAGGGTGTGAGATAAAATCCCAGTAGGCCGGAACCCACTGTGTCTAAACCTTTCCATTTTGTGCAAAAATAAAAATGCAGCGTGCCATTACATAACCTTTTCAAATAAATTAATTGCAGTGCAATGAAATAAATAAGTCATCCCGGGTCCCAAACGGCACTCATACCTCGTCACCTGCTTCATCCTAAGATGGTAGTCTGAAAGGGTACCTGTAAGTAGAAATGCATGAACACACACACACACACACATATATATGTAAAACCCAGAAATCAAGGTAAAACCAAGAAAAAGTATACCCCAAGCTTGTGCTTTAACTTGGGGTTGAAGTCCAGTGTCAACCAGGCACACTTCCACATATCAGGGAAAATATCTCAATTCTCAATAGACTCAATTAGCAATAACATAAACCTTAAGTGCATCATTATTTAAGGTTCTAGTTGAGAGTTGGAGTCTGAGCCCGTCCCAAAGGTATCGCTACAGAACATCCGTCAATTTATCCAATGCCACCGAGCCCGTCCAAGGCAATCTTTCGAAAGACATAGTATCGCCCGAGGCATGGCTTTACCTTGAGTCCATCCCGATCTCGCAAAAAGGGGTCAAGTGTCATCTGAGGCTAGCTTAGCCACATTGACGATGGACCTATCCTAATAGACCCTTTTGGAACCAGTATCACTCAAAAGTATTAGAAAGTCTGAGGAAATTTCAGTCCAATAAAGCCAATGACACCGCCCTCGACACATAGAGGTAAACTGTCAAGAATGGAGGATCTAATCATGACCATTAATACATGACCCACCTCCTTTCCCCGACATGAATTTAATTAAAGTTTTCACAGTAGTAGATATGACATAATCAGCATATAAAGTCGTAGCTTGAAAACTAACCAGATACACTCGTGCATCAGAAGGCATAAATTTAACAGTAAAACACAACAACTTACAATACAATATATATATCATATCAACCTCAGTTGATAATTCATATTTAAATAATAAAAAGTTCAGAAAAACAAGTTCCAATGATCCAATAATTGAAGTTCATGTTTAGGCAACTATTTATATAATTTAATTACAATAAAAATTTGTTTCGCAACACATGCAATTAATCAAACAATAAACTCAGCTAATGGAAGAATACAACGATCATGTTGGCATGCCCAAAGGGGTGTCCAACTTTGTTGAAATAATTCAAAAAACTATTCATTTAATTTAAAAACAATAAAAAGGGGCTGCACAATACCCACAACTAATTAAATTAATAACCAGACTAACGAAAAAAATATGCCGACTATGTCGGCACACCCAAAGGGGTGTCCGATCTTGTTAAAACTATTCAAATAAATTAATTTAAGATGATTAAGGCTACAAAAATTAAACATAACCATTAATGTAATTAAAATGGGTAAAATTGCACAAAGCCGGTAGACACCGACTAATGACACAACGATGCATTTTTTTATAAATTGCAACGAAATGGAGGGAAACAGAGTATGAACCCTACCTTGTAGTCATAGATGACTCTAAGATCCATGTTAGACTTTTATTTGACCTAAAATATATGAAAATGAATGATTTTAGAAAAACACCAAAATAGGGTAAGAATATTCTACAACGAATTGCGCACAGAATACTCAATGGAATCGAATGATTCCACTTGGGAAACATTAGAATTTACCTAAGGTTTACTGTGCAACTAACGAAGAAGGAATCAAACATCAGACAGAGGAGAAATGACCTTCCTAAGGGGATGATGGTTGGTGTGACAGGATTGAGGGTTGCGATGTGATGAGTGGGAGAGGGAGAGAGGAGAGGAAAAAAGAAAAGAGAGAAAAGAAAGAAAAAGAAAATTAAAGAAAAATAAGAGAAAAATAAAATATAAGGAAAAAATTAAATAAAAGGAAAAGATAAAATAAATCAAAATAATGGAAAATAAAATAATAAAAATAATTAAAAACAGGAATCCCCTATTTTAATTATTTTCATTTTTTTCCCGTAACACCCTCTTTATTTTATTTCAAAATTTATTTTTATCCATTCTTTATTTCTTTTAAATATTCTTTAAATATCTTTTTACTCTTTTCCAATACTTAATTAATAATTTAAATCCCAAACACCGCGCCAAAGCGCGACGTGACATTTTTCATGAAATGTCTGTAATTATTTAAATTAACTAAGAAGCTGCCTGGGACCCACAGCGAGGTGCGCAGGTGTGCACCCCGAGTCTCTTAATTAATTAGAAAACAATAAATTAAAAACAGTTCATAACTGATTAGGGATAAGACATTACAACCTCCCCTCCTTAAGACAACTCATCCTCGAGTTGACCTTCCAAGGGTAGTGGAACGTCGCCAGAGAAGAGTTCCGGCCACTGCGCATGTACATTCGTCTCTCACTCCCAAGTCTCATCCTAAACACGTCTATGTTTCCACAACACCTGAACCAGTGGGGATGAATTGCCTTGGAGGACCTTCACGCTACGGTAGACAATATAGATCGGATGCTCCGCAAAGGATGCATCAGCGTCAAGCTCGATGTTGTCAGGGTCAAAAGAATGGGATGGGTTTGGATGATATTTTCTAAACTGAGATACATGGAAAATGTTGTGCATGGCATGGTACCTATGAGGTAGAAGTAATTGATAGGATACTATCCAAACTCTCTCCACTATCTCGAACGACCTGATGCATTTCGGTGATAACTTCCCTTGTCTACTGATCCACTTATGACCCAACCTCAGAGAAACATGCAGAAAGAATCGATGTTCCACCTCAAACTCTAGAGGTCTGCGGTGATGATCAATATACGACTTTTTCCTAGACTGATCTATTGTCATACGCTTTTGAATCAACTAAACTTTGTCATAAGTCTCCTAAACGAGATAACAACCCAACAGAGCTACCTCACCTACTTTGAGCCAACATAAAGGCGAACAACATGGTCTACCATAGAGAGCCTCATACGGAGCCATTTTTATTGTCTATTGAAATATATTATTATAGGTAAACTTGAGAAGAGGTAAATGATTCTCCCAAGAACCTCCAAAATCAAGGATACAAGCCCGTAACATATCCTCTAACACTCATATAGCTCTCTCAGATTGGCCATCAGTCTGGGGGTGATATGCAGTACTCAGAAGTACCTATGATCCCAGTGCCTTTTGAAACCCTTTCCAGAACTGTGAAGTAAAATGTTCAACCCTTTTCGAGAAAATAAAATGAGGCACACCATGAAGTCGCACAATTTCCCGGATATACAGCCTTCCTAACTCACCAATCGTAAAGGTCTCTCAGATGGGCAAGAAGTGTGCAACCTTGGTCAACCTATCGACAACCACCCATACTACATCGTTGCCTCGAGGAGATATTGTAAATCCTGTAATAAAATCCATGGTTATTTCATTCCATTTCCATTCAGGAATGGATAGAGGCTGTAGGAGTCTAGCAGGTCACTGGTGCTCTTCCTTCACCTGTTGGCCGGTGGAGCACCGAGTGATGAAACCTGCTATCTAATTTTTCATACCAGGCCACCAGTACTGTCAAAACATGTCTCTATACATCTTGGTCAGCCTAGGATGAACTACCCAAATAGAGGTGTGAGATTCCTTCATCAGCTCTTCCTATATACCTGAAGGTACCCGTACATGACCACAATAAAGGAGAGTTTCACTGCCATCAATAACCCAACCAGGAGGTGGGTTCTCTCCTGTAACACTTTCCCTCAAATTGAGACCCTCAGGTTCAATCAACTATTGCCAGCGGACTTTCTCTAGAAGAGAGGATGTCACTGTAAGAGCTTCTAAAACTGGTTTTCCACTCTGATCCTAAACCTCCAGATGCATCTCTGAAAACAAGGCCATCATCTGCCACTCACTTATGGATACCTGCACGGCCTGAGTCTATGTCTTGTGACTTAAAGTGTTCACCACAACATTACCCTTACCAGGGGTATAAGAAAGCTCAAAATTGAATGACTTCAAGTATTTGTCCCACCTGCGTTACCTTAAGTTCAAGTATCATTGAGTGGAGATATATTTCAATATTTTATGATCCGTGTAAACAACAAATCTATCACCCAACAAATAGTGTCTCCAACAATATAGAGCATGAACCACAGCTGCCAACTCAAGGTTGTGGGTAGGATAGTTCCGCTCATGAGGTCTTAGCTGGCGGGATCCATAAGCCACAACTCGATCACCCTGCATCAAAACTACACCCAGTCTAAATCCAGAAGCATCACAATAAACTGTATAGTTCTTACTAGGTTTAGGTAGAATCAGGATCGAGGATGATGTCAGTATTCCTTTAAACTCTTGAAAAGAATTTTCACAAGCTTCTTACCTGATGAAATGTACACCTTTCTTAGTCAAGGTTGTGAGAGGTGCTTCTAAGTGGGAGAAATTCTGGATGAATTTCCTGTAATAGCTAGCAAGCCCCAAGAAACTACAGATGTCGAAGACACTCTTGTGATGATCCCATGAAACCAAGATGCTCACCTTTTCTGGGTCAACTGATACCCCTGCTTCATATATAATATGACCCAAGAAGTACACTTTATCAATCCAGAAGTGGCATTTATTGAGCTTAGCGTATAGCTGGTGATATCTCAGTGTACTCAGCATGATCTCAAGATGGGTTGCATGGTTGTGTCTGGAATGTGAATACACTAAGATGTCATCCATGAAGACTACCACAAAGGAATCAAGATACAGATTAAAAACCCAGTTCATTAGGGCCATAAAGAATTCTAGCGCATTTGTGAGGCTGGAAGGCATAACTAGATACTCGAACAAGCCATACCTGCTGTGGAATGCTGTACGTGGTATGTCAGATGGTCGCACATGCACTTACTGATATCCCAACCTTAGATCAATCTTGGAGAAAATAGTTGCTCCCTAGAGCTGGTCAAAGAGATCATCTATACGAGGTAATGGATATCGATTATTTACCGTGACCTGGTTGAGTCAATGATAATCCATGCATAACCTTAGGGTACCGTATGCCTTCTTGGAAAAAATGGACAGGTGAACCCCACAGTGATGTGCTAGGTCTAATGAAACCCTTTGCCTCAAGGTCTTCAAGCTGCTTTTTGAGTTCTTGTAGATCTATTGGTATCATCCTATAAGGATGAATAGACACTGGTTTCACACATAGCATGAGCTCGATAGTGAACTCCATGTCTCTCATAGAAGCTAAGCTAGAGAAATCATCAGGGAAGACGTCCCTGAAAATATCCACCACTGGAGGGAATTGAACTAGTTGTGTTCCCTAATCGCTCATGAAGATACTTTCCAATTGAGCTATCACTCTGCCCAACCCTGCGTATTTAGGCTTAGCTTGGTCTACCTGCAGATCCCATTATCCTTTGTGAATATATGTGTCACCCTCAGGGGATGTAAAAGACACCTGATGCCGATAGAAACCAACTTGGGAATGGTAATGTGAAAGCCAGTTCATACCAAGAATGACTTTAATTCCAGACATATTGAGGATATAGAAATTAAAAACAAAGTGGTACCCACCTATCTTGATGGGCACTCTTGGCACTGGCGTATTCCCTCTATCCTGACCCCAAGTTGGGTGTCGAGAGACATGACGCTACAATGGTACTCAATTGGAAAACCAAGACTTTAAAAAATAGTAGCAAATATAAAGGAGTGAGATGCACCAATATCAAAAAGATAGTAAACTAAAGGAGAGGATACTAGGATAGTACCTCTCACTGTAGATGGTCCTGAACTCTACTCCTCTAGTGCTGATTGCACTAAATACATCGGACCTGAGCCACGACCCTGATACGCTGCTTGGTTGGCCTGATCAGGTCCACTCTGCTAATGCTGATAGTCTGGAGCTTGATTTCCTCGACCATGACCTCCACTATTTCCACAGCCTGATAGACTGGTGGAAAAAGAACTTTCAGCCAACTGTGGAGTCATAGATCCCATACCTGACGGAGGTGTAGGTGTGGATCCTCTACCATTAGATGCTGAAGAGAAGGTATGGCATAAACACTGAAGGTGACCCATCCTTCCTTAAGCTCATAACTCCTTCAGATCTCTCGTGCACTGTGGCTTCTTATGGCCATCCCTGATGCACTGATAACATGTGACAGAGCTATCAATACATGCTGTTTGTCTAGGATTTCTCCCATGTGCACTTTCAAAATGATGTTTCCTACTGCCAGAAGATCCATCACCCTGTCTCAGAAATAAACCACCATGGATCACTGGTTTAGCTTCCCTAACATTTCACTCTGAGATCAGAGCCTGATTCACGATATCTATAATAGTGGTCAAATGGAATACGTTCACCTACGAGCGAATAGTGTACTCAACTCCATCCTCAAAACGCCTCGTAGTAGTCTGCGCGTCGCCAGTCAGAGATGGGGAAAAACGCTGAAGTTCTGTGAAATGAGTAGAATACTCTAACACAATCATAGAGCCCTACTGAAGATTTAGGAACTCTTTCTCATGATCATCTCTCAGAGTCTGCAAAAAAAAAAGTGATTGTATAAGGCTTCTTGGAAATCGGCCCAAGCCATGTCACTGGATTGCTCAGCTTGAGAAACAATGTCCCACCAAAGTTCGGCGATTTCATGAAGCATGTAGACTGCAAGCTTGAACCTTCACTCTAGAGGTGTCTCAAGGTGGTCGAAGATATACCGTACAACTTCTATCCATGATTCTATAACATGAGGGCCACCACTCCCCAAGAAGGTGGGAGGGTGCTGCTGTAGAAAGTCCTGCATAAGGTCTACTATAGATGGGGTGGGTCTGGAAATATTCTAAACTGACTACATAAACATGAGTATACTATCCCAGAACTAAGCTTCAGGGTCCCTCGGAAGATCAAAAAGAGGTAGTGCCACAAGAGGCTCAACGAGAGGAACCACTGGTGGTTTAGGACCCACCATCTTTGGAATGCGCTCATTGCCACTCTCAAGAGACACGACACGAAGACGTCATGGTGGCATTTATATACGATAGCCAAACACACCCTTAGACAAGGAGTAAAGAAGATGAGAAAACAAGTAGGGTGCAAAAGAGGTTAGGTACATAGCCTACCTCTGAGCACTAAACAACAGACAACCCGCCTCAAGAGTTGGGTTTGAATATAGAAGAGACAACTAAAAAGGATTACTAAATAGTTCTACAACCCACTCCTAGGTTGAGTCAGGCTAACATATAATAGACTAACACAACCTTATATTTAATAAACCAACAATTCAAAATTCTACCACTAGGTATAACAACACTCACATGCAATAGGAAAATGCACGCTGAAAGTAGAGATGTCATGGAAATATGCATAGCATTTAAATCCTATAGTGGCTATCATGATGCACAAGAAGTTTTTCCCTCATATCATTAGGCTATAATGGTAAACCCATTATTTCAATAATAACAGCAAAATAACAACTCAATACAAGTGAGTCACCCAAGGTGAAATCATATCAACAGTAACTGGCATAATCAATAACTGCAGTCCCAACCCAGGAATTTGAGTTTTCCCTAGTACATGGGTTGGCTACGTCCAAGCATAGTGTACATACCAAATCCATATATCCTAGTATCTTATCTAACCCAAACAGTAAGAAAAAAGGAAAAACCACCTGTCATACCACTTTGTAACGTCTCGACCCGGCTCAACTCTAAGACGGTGGCCAGACCGGTGCGTCGCGTAACCTCAAGCGCATCTCCCCGAATGCCAGATGCTGTTGACTATCAGTGAGAGCCCTTTTTGTGCCCGTGGGGGAGACTATTCCCTCATAGATAATAGATAATATCACAGTGGAAGTAAATAAAAAATAATAATAAGTAGCAGAAGAATGCGAATAAATAAACTGCAGCAGAAGCAATGTAAATAATCCAACTGAATAATAAAAAACAAGTTCAGAAACTCACAAAAGAGTGTCATTCCATGATAAGAGTCTAAACTAAAATTACGGAAAATAGAACTCAAACACACAGTCAACTAAAAGAAAAAACACAAGCTGCAACTGCATCACAAGAAAGGCCTGGTCCTCTACCCCAGTCTCTATCCTAAGCAGTAATGAATAGTTAAGCATCAGAAACAACATGCTTCCCCTTGTCAATACCTGTGGGCATGTAATATACTCAGGGGTTGACGACGCCCAAGCAGGGTGCGAGATAAAATACCAATAGGCCGACACCCATGATGTATAAACCTTTCCATTTCATGAAAAAAATAAAAATGTAGTGTGCCATTACATAACCACTTCAAATAAATTAATTGCAGTGCAATGAAATAAATAAGTTGGCCCGGGTCCCAAAGGGCACCCGTGCCTAGTCACCTGCTTCAGCCTAAGATGGTAGTCTAAAAGGGTAACTGTTAGAAAAAATGCATAAACACACACACACACACACATTTGTAAAACCCATAAAGTAAGGTAAAACCAGAAAAAAGTATACCCCAAGCTTGTGCTTTAACTTGGGGTTCAAGTACAGTGTCAACCAGGCGCACTTCCACATATCAGGAAAAATATCTCAATTCTTAATAGACTCAATTAGAAATATCATAAACCTTAAGTGTATAATTATTTAAGGTTCAAGTTGAGAGTTGGATTCTGAGCCCGTCCTGAAGGTATCTCTACAGAACATCCGTCAATTTATCCAATGCTACTGATCCCGTCCAAGATAATACTTCAAAAGATCTAGTATCACCCGAGGCATGGATTTACCCTGAGTCTGTCCCAATCTCAAAAAAGGGGTTGAGTGTCATCCAAGGCTGGCTTAGCGATATTGCCAACAGATCCGTCTTGATGGGCCCTTTTGGAATCGGTATCACTTGAAAGTATCAGAAATTCCAGGGAAGTCTCGGTCCGGAAAAGCCAATGACACCGCCCCCAACACATAGAGGTAACCCGTCAGGAACAGAGGATCTAAGCGTGGCCCTTAATATGGGACCCTCCTCCTTCCCCAACCCTGAATTTAATTAAAGTTTTCACAGCATCAGATATGACATAATCAGCATATAAAGTCGCAGCTTGAAAATTAACCAGATACACTCATGCATCACAAAGCATAAATTTAATAGTACA
Organism: Viscum album; assembly: GCA_963277665.1. Classification (NCBI taxonomy): domain Eukaryota; kingdom Viridiplantae; phylum Streptophyta; class Magnoliopsida; order Santalales; family Viscaceae; genus Viscum; species Viscum album. Next base: position 822,762,314 of record OY728130.1, on the reverse strand, counting down.
ACACAACGACTTGAAAGACAATATTAATATCATATCAAACTCAACAGATAATGCATATTTAAATAATAAATAGTTCAGAAAAACAAGTTCCAATGATCCAACAATTGAAGTTCATGTTCAAGAAACTATTTATTTAATTTAATTACAATAAAAAGTTGCTTCGTAACACATGAAATTAATCAAACAATAAACTCGACTAATGGATGAATAAACCGATCATGTCGGAACACCCAAAGGGGTTTCAAATTTTTTTGTAATAATTCAAACAACTATTCATTTAATTTAAAAACAATAAAAAAGGGTTGCACAATACCCACAACTAATTAAATTAATAACCTGACTAACAGAAAAATACGCCTATTTAGTTGGAACACCAAAAGGAGTGTCTGATCTTGTTGAAACCATTCAAAAAAATTAATTTAAGATGATTAAGGCTGTAAAAATTAAACAGAACCATTAAAGTAATTAAAATGGGTAAAATTGCACAAAGATGGTAGGCACCGACTAATGGCACAACGATGCGTTTTTTTATAAATCACAACGAACCAGAGGGAAAGAGAGTAGGAACCCTACCTTGTAGTCGGAGATGACTCTAAGATCCACAATATACTTTTATTTGACCTAAAACAAATGAAAATAAAGGATTTTAGAAAACCCTCAAAACAGGGTAAGAATCTTCCATAACGAACTGCACGTAGAATAATCAATGGAATCGAACGATTCCACTTGCGCAAAATTATCATTTCTATAAGGTTTACTGTGCACTTAACAGTGAAAGAATCGGATGTTGAACGGAGGAGCATCGACCTTCTGAAGGGGCTGCTGGTTGGTGTGACGAGATTGAGGGTTGCAACGTGATGAGTGGGAGATGGAGAGAGGAGAGGAAAAAAGAAAAGAGAGAAAAGAAAGAAAAAAAAAGAAAAAAAAAGAGAAAAAAAAAGATAAAGAAAAAAGGAAATATAAGGAAAAGATAAAATAAAACAAAATAATGGAAATTAAAATAATTAATAACAGGAATGCCCCCATTTTAATTATTTTCATTTTTTTCTCATAACCCCTTATTTATTTTATTTTAAAATTTCTTTTTATCCTTTCTTGATTTATTTTAAATCTTCTTTAAATATCTTATTACTTTTTTCCAATCCTTAATTAATTATTTAAAACCCGAACACCACGCCAAAGCGCGACATGACATTTTTCATGAAATGTCTGCAATTATTTAAATTAAATAAAAAGCTGCCCAGGACCCTCAGAGAGGTGCGCAGGTGCACGCCCTAGGTCGCTTAGTTAATTATACTACAATAAAGTAAAAACAGTCCATACCTGATTAAGGCCGGGATGTTATAGTGATCGTAGGGCTCAGCTGTCTGAAGCTGATCTTATCCATGTCCACCTGCTCCCTGAGGTCGGGGTGGACCTCCTAGAGGTGGTGGCAGTAGAACCTCAAATTGTCGCCCACTGCCTACTGCTTGGCCAAATCCTTTGCCACATCCTCCGTCCTACAGACCTCCTGACTCAAATATCTATCACTATCTCGACGGTCCCTTGACTTTCTGATGATCGTCGATGCAGTGGTTCGGGTAGTCGCGATCCATGTGACCCTTCCCGCCACACGTGTAGCACCGTATTCTCCTCCGCTAACCTCCTATGTCCCGTGAGATCTTCACCTCTAACCCTATATCTTGGGTTCTTCCACCAGAAGGTGTGACCCACTTGGGCCCCTGCATTATTCACCTAATTCCTGTTGTAGATGACTTAGCCACGTGCCATCTGGTGGTGGCTCTCATTGTCAGTGCCTGCTCAATTAAGAATCTCTCCACCAATAGCGCTCAATCAAGCACTCCAGCATACATCGTGATATTGAGCGATATCATCTTCACTTTGATCTCCCGTCGAATACCCTTCTCAAAGGTCTGGGCCCTGAAGAAAGGGTCTTGTACCATGTCGGTGGAGTAGCGGGAGAGGTTAGTGAATCTCGTTGAGTACTGGGCCATAATTAAGCTTCCTTATTGTAAGTACAGTAGCACCTGAATACGCACAGTGCATAGTGTCACTGGTAAGAACTCCAACCTGAAGAGGCTCTCAAAGTACAACCAAGTGAGGGCCACCTCCTCGTGTGTCTGGAGCATCAGGATCCACTATCTCCCTACTGTTCCCTGAAAGAGGCTAGCAGATAAGATCACCATCTGGTCTACAAGTGTCTTGACCAAATGAAAAACTCATGCCACAACCTCCATCCAGTCCTCAACTTCTTGGGGATCTATATTGCCTCGAAACCTCAGAGGCCTCTATCTCTAGAACTCATGGAACATGCTCAGTCAACGTGCATGGTCCGCTGGTGGGGCTGGTGGAATCTTCTTCCTTACAAGTAGTGGTGCTGATGGTACACCACCCAAAGGTACCATCGCCGTAAGAGGGCCCTACACTGAAGCCTCATCACTCGGTGGGCCATCATCGTGTACTCTCTCTAGAATCCTAGATGGCTGTCTATACAGTAACATCCTGTAAAGAAAAAAGTGTTCCACAATCAATAAGTTATACCCGGTGAGCTGACTCAAAAGAGATTAAAATAAAAACATTTCCAAAATACACACAATTAGTGCTTTCATGTATCGAGTTGGAAATCAGGACTCAGAATCTTGGTGTATGGATACGTCGGCCACCACACCAACACCGGAATCCCCAAACTAGAAATGTACTCAAAACACTTAAAATTATTTCCCTATTGAAAAGATCAGAGTCTTAGTTCTTCGGTATAACCAACTCCTCTGATACCACTTTGTCACGACCCGTCCCCCAGGGCCCGTGCCATGACAACCCCAAGACCACCTTCCATAGGCCCGAGGTTAGTGAGTAGCACCAGAAAGGAATATCCCTAAAACAAGAAGACATTGCCTTTAAACCTATACACACACAGACTAGGTACACAACAAAATTAAACCATGTAGTAAAACTACTAAAGTAAAAGTATGAAATGAAAGTAAGGGGCCAATATACAATCCCAACTGAAAGAGACAATACAAAAGAAAATAGAAAATAGCTCCTGAGATCATCTGAAAAGGATCCTAACTAAAGGGTAGGTAAAAATCTTCACCGTGGATCTCCACGTCAACTGGTCACCTCCGTTCATCGTCTAGTACTAGCTCCCCAAACCTCAGTCAAAGCTATCTGTCATCTGCACAAGACACAACAAGGTGAGAGCGAAGCCCGTGCAGAGGTGAGTATAACAATACCTAGTAGGGACCCCGAGACCCCTGAAGGTCTCTTAGAATTCCACAAAAGGAAAATGACAAATCATGATCTCAATCACAAAGCAAAAGTAAAGACTCAACTCAAACCATGTATATAACTTAAGTACATAAGTAAAGATGATTAGTCATAAATCTAGATAATCTTATTCTTTCGAGAGGCTCTACTGCTGACCCACACAAAATCGACAGATGCTGACCCAAATAGGATCACTAGGTGTTGACCCACAGTAAATTGATATATTCTGACCCACAAAAGATTTCAAGGTGCTGACCCAAATAGGATTGATAGATTCTGGCTTACACAGGATCACTATTCTTTCTTCACGTCACAACCAGCCACTGGATTCCTGCACTAAGCACGCTTGATTCCAGGAGGATCCTATCATCAAGAAATTTGTTATACCCCAAATTCTATGAAGTCCCACTAAGAGGTAATTCTATGAACCTCCATTTAATAAGGGTTTCAACGCAACTAACGGCGCATCAATCAGATGCCCGATCTGTAAGTTATATGCTTCTTAGTGCCAAGGGCCCTGTTGGATTCGGGTTTGATCCAACCCATACAAACTCTAACTTTCTCAAAAACTCAATTATATTATTTCAAAATCACCATCCCGTCCTAAGGGTTCTATCACTACAGACGGTTTGTCAAACGGACATCTGGTTTAAGAGATATGCCCATTTAAGCGAAATTGGGCTGTAAGTGGGTCTGGGTCCGGTCCGACCCAGTTGGACCGACCCGACCCAGACCACTGGGCCATGGGCACGACCTGATGGGCCACCGATTTGATCTGGCAAACCAGTCTAGACGCGTTCTGTGAGGCCGTGGAACCGCCTCTCCCGCTGGCTAGGGTAGGGGTCCGCTCCCCTCCTAAACGGCTCGCCTGTTTGGGTCTTCAAAGCAGCGCCGCCAGTTGGTGCCACTCATGCTGGCCAGTCCGCTCAGACCGATCACCCATGGGACTCGCGGGTTGTGGGTCAAACCTCCTCTAGGCTTTAATCCACGACCTTCTTCAGTGGCGCACTGCTGTGGCGTGCCGCCCAATGTCAACACGGCTGACGATGGCCGACCGCCCAACTTTGTCCGCCATAGCCCTCCTCCACGGCGCACTGGAGCGGCGTGCAGATATCGTCAACCCGGCCGGCGAGAGCTGGTCACCGCTACCAGTTTCTGCTGTTTTGGTCGGTCTCCCATGAAGAACGCAATCAAAGTAAAATTGGCAGAGGTTCCGTGCCTTGTTCGGTTCGGCCCGCGCCCTCCGCGTTAGCGTTATAACAAGGAAAGGGTTCGATATCATCAAGAGTATATGAAACATAAAACTCTTAAAAATAAAATCCAAACAAACACCTACCTCAAATTATTTGGAAGGAACTGCAGGTGAGGAAGAAGGGTCTACGTGTGAAGGTGTTAATTGGAGTTTGCCATCACCCGTCAATTCCTCCAACGACCATCACTCGATCTCCATTCTTCATTGGAGCAGAAATTCTCCGGTATTTCATGAGAGCATCCTCTCATAGATCTTCCAAAACCTATTCCCATGCTTTGATTAAATAGAGATAAATCTCTTCCATTGTGTTTAACTTGATGAATCATTAATTAACTGTAATTAATGAGTTAATTAAACGTGTAAGCATTGTCGTTACCAAACCAAAGAGGCGAGAGGTTTAAGAAATTAAAAGTATCTCATTAAAAGTCTAACATTGCACTGCAGTCCCACCACCATTGCTCAATGGTTGCAAAAAGACAATAAAATAAGCTTCAGTTATTGTTTTTATAAATTCTAAAAATTAACTTTTTCATCTGACTTTTTCTGAAAAAAGTTAAGCTTCCCATATGTGAATCCTAATGTTGAAAATTCAATGGTTCCCTCAGATTTTTGATTCGAGCACTGGTTCAAAAGATAGAAATCACCACTCATGCATTTATTGAACGTACCTTAAAAAAGTTCAAAATTCCGTTCCGGGTACACCGAGCCTTGGAATCACATGATGTCAATTTTTTAAGACTTTTAATAATCCCAAATAATTTAAAAAATATTATATGGAATTTTCAGGTCTTTATAACCAAAACCACTGCGTATTTCATGGTTTATTTTCATTTAGATACAATTTATTTAATTTTGAGGTTGTTTTGTTATGTGTAATTTTTGGAGCATTTAGCGGTGGTTTCCTTTATATTTATCCATGTTTTTTTAAAAAAAAATACCTGGGGTGGATAAATAAAATGAAACCAACTTCCATTTACATATTAACAATAGTTAAGCGTAACCACCGCTAAACATATATAAATTAATGTACTTAGTGGTAGTTACTATGAACCAACACTAAATCATATTTGTTTTTTGTAAAATATTTAATAAAAAACTGTAAATATAAAAAAAATTGACTTGCAATAAACTAAAACATAAATTTATGATAAACCCATCATACATGCGTCATATATCCACAATCATATATACAAACATCCACAATAATCATAACATCAGTCTCATTTAACCCATACATCTGTCATCAATATATATATATATATAATATGTACAATAATAACCATGCCCAATATATTTCCATGTCACAACCTCCACTGTATCTTTATACCTCTACATCATCTCATCAACTCAAACCGACCACATTATCTCATCAACTGTAACAAAAAAGAAAACAAAAATTAAATCTAATCATAATAAATCAAAATTACAGTAGAATAATTGATAAAATTTTAACATACAATAGAAACCAAGAACCATCCCGATTACCTTCTAAATAATGTCTTGGATCATAATGGTCAACCTCTTACCTACTACTAGCATTTATCACCTACAATGAAAACCTGAACATTTAAAAAAATGAAAAAGAGAAAAGAGACAAAATATATTTAGAATGATGCACATAATTTTTTTTGTTAATCAAATAGAATAAATTTCAACATAAAACAAATAATATATAATGAAAAACACTTTAAAAACATAAACTTACCTAACTAATATATTATTAATTACTTAAAATTGAAAATAAATAAGTAAATATTCTAATTATTATTTAAATCGACATGCCATGTGCTTGAAATTTAATTAATAATTTTTTTAAAGAATTTGATATGAAAGCATAATCTATATTTAAAAAAATAACTCAATGGTGGTTTTACCATGAATCCATATCAATATAAGGTCTTTTTCTATGGTTTTAACTATTCCACACACGTTTTAGTGTTTTAAAACACTAAAAACATGTTTATGGCCATCCAAGGAAAACCATAATTCAAAATGACATGTCACTGGTTCCTACATTTCAAAATTCAATATAAGGTTATTTTACTCTAATTTCAGGGAAATCCAACATTGTTTTTCTAGTTTTGACCCCCCCAACACATGTTTTTAAAGGCTTTTGTACCTTTAAAAAGTATTTACTGAGTCATTCCGACCACACGACATGGTGAATTGAAGTTTTTTACACATGTACATATAAAAAGAACTCATCGGTGGTTTTACCATGATTTCATATAATTAAGAGGTTGTTTACTATGGTTTTTACCATTCCATACACGTTTTAGTCATTTAAAACACTAAAAATGCATTTACACCTATTTTTGGAAAACCGTAATTCAGAATGAAGTTTTGTTAGTTCTTACATTTAAAATTTCAATCTACGGTCATTTTTTATGATCTAAGGGAAATCCTACATCATTTTCCTAGTTTTATCCCAACACTTGTTTTTAAATACCTTTGTACCTTTAAGAATTGTTTCATGAGTCATTCTGACCACACTGCATGTTGGATTGACGTTTTTTCTATGTGTACATGTCAAAAATAACCCAGTGGTGGTTTTTAAATGATTCTATATAAATTTGAGGTCATTTTTTATGATTTTCACTGTTCCATGCATGTTTTAGTGTTTTAAAACACTACAAATGTGTTTACAGTCATCTCGGGAAAACTGTAATTTGGAATGATGTACTATCAGTTTTTATATTTCAAATTTCAATATATGGTCATTGGAATATAATTTCATGGAAATCCTTTGTCATTTTCCAGATTTTAAACCCCCTGACACATGTTTTTAAAGGCTTTTGTACCTTTAAGAAGTGTTTACTGAGTCATTCTGACCACACCACACATCATATTGATGTTTTATCTATGCATACATGTAAAAAATAACCCATCTATGATTTTACCATGATTCCATGTCAAAATGAGTTTTTCTATGGTTTGCATCATTCCACACATGTTTTAGTGTTTTAAAGCACTAAAAATGTGTTTAAAACCATCCTAGGAAAACTGTTATATAGAATGATGTGTCATTAGTTCCTACATTTTAAATTTAAATATAAGATTGTTTAACTCTGATTTCAGGGTAATCCAATGTCATTTTCATACTTCTGACCCCCTAAAACATGTTTTTAAAGGCATTTTCACCTTTAAGAAGTGTTGACTAAGACATTCCAACCACAACACATGTTTTATTGACAGGTTTTATACACATACATGTCAAAAATAACTTATCAGTGGTTTTACCATGATTCCAAATTGATATGACTTCGTTTTCAATGGTTTTGACCGTTCCATGCATGTTTTAGTGTTTTAAAACACTAAAAACTTATTTATGACCATCTTAGGAAAATCGTAATTTGGAATGAGATATTGGAATTTATGACACTTTAAATTTCAATATATGATCATTTTCCTCTGATTTCAGGGAAATATGATGTTGTTTTCTCGGTTTTGACCCCCAACACATTTTTTAAAAGGCTTTTGTACTTTTAAGAAGTGTTTATCAAGTCATTCCGACCACACCACACATCATATTGATGTGTTGTCTATGCATACACATCAAAAATAACTCATAGATAGTTTTCCCAGGATTTCACATCAATCCAAGGTCTTTTTCTTTGGTTTTCACCATTCTATGCATGTTTTAGTGTTTTAAAACACTAAAAAAGTGTTTACAACCATCTTGGGAAAACCATAATTTAGAATGATGTGCCGTTAGTTTCTATATTTAACATTTCAATCTAAGGCCATTTTCCTCTAATTTCAAGGGAATCTGAAGTTGTTTTCCTAGTTTTGACCCCCCCGACACATGTTTTTAAAGGCTTTTATACCTTTAAAAAGTGTTTACTGAGTCATTCTGACCACACCGCATGTCATATTGAAATGTTGTATACGTGTACATATCAGAAATAACTTATTAGTGGTTTTACCATGATTTCATGTTAATATGAGTTCATTTTCTATGGTTTTCACTATTCCACACATGTTTTAGTGTTTTAAAACACTAAAAACTCATTTATAGCCATCATAGGAAAAATGTAACTCATAATGATGTGATATCAATTTCTATATTTAAAAATTCAACTACGGTCATTTTACTCTTATTTCAAGGAAATCCAATGTTGTTTTCCTGGTTTTTCCCCACCAGACACACATTTTTAAAGGTTATTGTACCTTTAAGAAGTGTTTACTGAATCAAAACCAAAAAAACATGCTCAGATTTTTTTTCAAACATATGGATAACGATCTACAATTCATTTTTAACATGTAAGAATCAACCACACATAAATATGGCACAAGATGTGATCTCTCTAACTCAAGATTCATGTTTTCTATATAAAATTTTCAATTTAGTTTTCTTTATAAATGTTTTATGTGTTATATGAAAATGTGTGAATGATCAATGGACTTTAGAATTTACCTTGGTGGGATGAGAAATAAGGCTGGTAATTTCCTCAAGGATCATGCTGGTCAGCTAATGAAATATAGAAACTAAATAATTTTCCATTATCAACTGCCTCTTATCCTATGTTTTCCTATAAGAGTATTGTTCTTAATTTTTTTTTTATTTTAATCTTGCAATCTGTCTTTGTAATTCCCTATCAACTGAACTACTCACAACCCCACTGGGTGTAGTAGTTTTGGATGACACCACCCTACCAAAGACAACTGATGGAGTAGGCCCATAACCCATCCTCTACACATGTCCAGGATGGTCCTTCCCTAAACTGATTCCAACTGCATCATTATAGGAAACCGATGATGATTTTGAATGGTTCACATCCAATAATTCTTAAATTTAAACTTTTTAATACAAAAAATATTAACAATGATTTTTTAAAATCTCTGAACTTCATAATATTTTCTAATTAATAAATTTTTCATTACTATTTATTATTATTTCATTACTATAAAAACATAATGATGAAAATTATATTATAAAAAAAACAAGACTTAAACCCAATTAATTGGGACTGGCTAGATGTATCAAATAATGCCAAATTGGAATCATTTGATCCATGTAGCGAGCCCCATTTAATTAGGTTTAAGTATTTTATGTTTTTATAAAATATTTTTCATTATTATGTTTCTATATTAATGAAATAATATGAAATGGTAATGAAAAGTACTTACTCTATTGTCTTTGGTAGGGTCATTTACAAAAATGCCATCGGGTTTCCAGTGAACTTTAAACCACATCTCTGTTCATCCAATAGAGTGACCTAATTCATCATAATTTATAAAAAAATATAAAAATGTTTGAAAAAACCTTGAGTTATAATAAAATGATACAAATAATAATGAATAAAATACAAACCAAAATTGTTCTTTTTCTCGAAAAAGTGTATGAACCAATGATGTGAGGAATGACATGCTTATCATGATTCAAAATATATATATTTAGATAATTTCTACAAAAAATTAGTAACATTAGTAAAAATTATAATTTTATTGTGTTTATGTTATTAAGATACAGTATAATATGGAATTACCACATGAGATGTATCTCTGTTGATATTGAAAAAGGGCTTCCATTGTTCGTGAGAAATGCCTTCAGGAACATTCTCATAAATTTTCTATGAGCTTAGAGAAGTTTCATTAAAATCATGACATAATATCCATTTAAAATCTCTCTATTTCTTTCCCAAAATTTTTAAAGTCCATGGGCATGAAACGGAGTTAGGGACATCAAAATGAAAAAACATCTAGAAATAAAAAGCATAAGACTTTATAATTATATTACAAAATTTTACTTACATATTTTAAATTAGTTATTAAGGAATTTTAAATTAATATTACTTTTACTTGAGTATCAAAGAACTTAGTTTTCCAAGATGCAGGAATATGCCTCTAATATTTATAATTAATGGGAAATATCACCGTCTAGCAAGTAAGCTACCCAAAAATAAGTTCATTGATTCCAGTAGCGTCATTTATAGGCACCCCAAACTCATCCAATGGAATGATAATCTTGAAGTCCTTTAGGTCTCATACATCTTCTATGCTCATATTTGTATCCCATCTATGGTTCTCTTTATCTCTTTGAAAAATTCATTAAATAATTAATAAAAAATATATTTTTTGAAAAATTACATACATACCGGTAATGGTAACTCTCCAATATCCCCTAGATAGAGGGGTGAACAATTGATCCATCTTAGAAGTTGAATCAGAAGGTGGTCTACCATTAAAATTTGGGGAAATGGATGGCTTATTAGTTGTCTCAGGTACAACAGAATCACTAGGATTCACAGAAGATGACGGTAGTGGTGGTGTGCTCCGAGATGCTGATCGGTTAGGATCTTGAATTTTCTTTTTTCTTGGAATTCCTTTAATTAAAATTGTTAAGGTATACTAAATTTATAAAAAATGAAAAACTAATATATTTTTACAAATAAAAAAAAACTAGAACAATGTATATATGTACGAAACACTTATTAATGAGAAATTGTAATATATTTTCATTACCAATTTATACATTCAAATATTTTAATCTTCATTATCTTGATTATTATCAACCTCCATTACGACAAGTCATTCATTTTCACCCTATCTTTAAAGTTATATTATTTCAATATTGTGAGGAAAAAACTTTTCAATGTTTTGTGGTTGATGAGTTTCATTGTCACAAAGCACCAATTGATCTTCATTGCCCGCATCATATAAGTCTCTTTGATTTAAGAGTATGAAAACTCTCAAACCTTTAGGTATTTCATCATCCACATAATAAACCATATTTTCTTATTTATTCAAGATAAATGGATCATGATCTTCGCGCTCATTGGTATTGATCAAGTGAGAGACGTTGACATAAGTATAATGTAACAAATCTTTCATTATACCCCTATCAATGTTTACCCACTTGTATTTGAATAAGACAACAGAAAACTATCCATGATAGTTTAATTTAATTATATCATTCAACTTTCCATAGTATCCTACCTATGCAAGTGTAAATACACCACTATTTTAAGTTTTCAAATCTTCTTCATGATAAATTGTATGAAACCTAAAGCCATAAACATTGTAGGCATCAAATCTCTTATCCCACCTTAGATGAACTTGAGCCAAAAACTTTAAATCATTTGAAATTTGAGCTCGATTACCAACATTCATTATCTAGAAAAAAAGATATAATGTGTTAATTCTAACATAGAAAAAATAACTACATGTCAATAATATGAATATAAAGATATACTTACATAACTAATGAACCATTCGATAATCTCCATATTAACAGCTTTTGTTAATTGCAGCTCATTTTGAGATAAACCCCTTAGCCACCACATTTTTCGTAGTCACAATTATTCAATAAATAAATCTAAAATAACACTATTTAGTAGCACATATCTATGTGCTTATAGAAACTCCAATTCAATTAGTGTAAAATTTGAACCCTTTTCAATTGGTCATCCAATAGTTAGAAATATTGATGATCGATTTTCAAAATGAGAATTAGAGGAGATTTTATCAATATGTACAACATGATTGAATCTAGTCTCAATCCCATCCAAATACCTATAATATAAGGTCAAGCACTTTTAGACTATGTAACCTTCATCAATATATCCTTATGTTTGAGCTTTATTCCTGACATGTGATTTCAAATGACCTAAGTACATGATAAAAAAATAAGAAATATATTAAAAAATATTACACAATTTTTTGATAAAATAAAATTCACCAATGAAAATAAAAATAATATCAACATACCTATCAATTGGATACATACATTGATATTGTATCAGTCCACCATGTTTAGATTTTTCAACCAAATGAACAGTCAAATGAATCATGAATATGAATAATGAAGGGGGAAATAACATCTCTAAATGACAGTGTTAAAACAATTATTTATTAACCTTTATTAATATCAATTGGACTTAGAGTTTTTACACAAATCTCTATAAAAAATGTATAAAACTCAACTATAAACATGGTTACTTTTTCAAGTAATGCATTATAAAATGCCAACAGTAATAGCTACTCCATCAAAACATGTGATTTGTGACTTTTTAATCCATGTAACTTTCAATGTTTTAAGTCAACGCACCTTGATATGTTACTTGAATATCCATATGGCACTTTTATATTCTTTAAAGTTCAATGGAATACATCTTTATCATGATTTTTCATTGTAAAAATAGATTAAGGATACTTTCCACTCTTATTTTCCCACAAACCATCCTTTATATCCATTGACTTCAAATCCTTATGAGAATTAAGGTGATCCTTTGATTTACCCCACTCATTAAGAAATATAAAAATTACATTATCACAAAAAATCTTTTTAATATGAATTACATCATGATTATGACATATCAAATTAAACTCATAATAAGGAATTTTAAAAAATATACCCTTTTTCTTCCATTGTTGTGTTCCATCTTCTTCAGATACCGTACCTCATACCCTTCCCCCTTATTTAAACTGAAGACATTTTCCAAATTCTTCAGTGAAATTCATTAATTGTCCCAATATTTATGAATAAGATAAAAACTTTGGTGACTTTATCATTTAAATATCTGCATTGAGTCATGTATTGTTAAACATGAATTTATGATAAGCATAAAGAAATCGATGATGACAAATAAAACACCATTTTCTTCTATGATGTAATCATTGAGTTTCAAAATCCAAATTACAAACTAGAAAAGACAAACTACTATGAGTATTCCAACCAAGTAACTTTCCCAGTATAATAAAGTCACTAATTGTCTACATTAAAGCATCATGAATTTTGAATAGTTTTCTTATTGAAGCATCATATATTTCTATGCCATCTTCCCATAATTCTCGCAATTATTTGATTAGAGGTTGAAGGTATACATCAATGTCATTTTGAGGCATTTTCTTTCTAGGAATAATCATCAAAACAATGAAAAAATTATTCTTTATATACATCTATAGAGGTAGATTATATGGGATCAAAATAATTGTACAAATGATATAATTAGTACTTAAAGTACCAAAATGGTTAAACCATCATAAGCCAATCCCAAACATACATTCCAAGGATCTATAGAAAAATATGGATATAGAGAGTAAAAAATCTTCCATGATGTTGAATCTTTTGGATGTATCATAAATCCATCATTACTATACAGAGCATGCCACATCATGTCATATACAGTTTTATATGATATAAATAATCCTTTCAAGCATGTTTTTATAGGAAATTAATGCAATACCTTTTCATGAGTTTTATTCTTTTTTTTCTTCCTAGGATTGCATTGATTTACACTCTCATTGATTTTCATTGAATTCCATATGATTATAAGAAATATTATTCATTCTTATTTATTTGAATCTTCTCCCTAATAAGTAATGAAATCCTTAGGTCATGCATGTATCTTTGTATAATCAATTAGAAGTTTGTTGATGAATTTATTCATCCCATAGAATGATTATAGGATCTTAGCTTCACTAAATGCATCATAAAGTAACTCTAAAATCATGTAAATTTCCTTATTAGTAATTCCATAGAGACACATGATAAATGTAAGTAGAAAAGACAACTTCAAATACTTTTCACACCATTCATGCAGTTCTTGTTTCCCATCTTCAACTAATTCATAAAACTCATCTTTTTGGTCACTGAAGTTGTGAGAAATATTAACTTACTCTGGATCAACTGAAGGGTTTTTTGATCTATTAAAATAATAGACATTATATTATATAAAACCAAATACATCATTTAATAAAATTTTAACTGAATTCTACTCTTCCATGTCACTTTTTTTGTTGATAGTATTGTCATTATTTTGAATTTCCATAAGATTTGATTCATCATGCCAAATCCAACATACATTTTGACCAGAAAACTATTTTGATATCAAATTATCATATACTTCATTTCTATTAAACAAGCTCTTGAATTTACAATTAGGACATATACATTTTATTCTACCATCAACTAATCGAGCTTCAATTGTATAATCTAAAAATTATTCCAAACCCTTGGTATACCGAGGTGTATTTCAAGGTAAATTATCTAACTTTTATCCATAGGTATTATATTGTCACTATTCTCCCTATGAATCCAGATATAAAGTTAAAAATGGTTAATCAAACAAGTACAATCAATATTAAACATCACCCTACTTCATCATTGACCAAGGTAGGGTCTTGATTTGACTTAACCCAAATTCAACAACAAAATGATTCAATTCAACATTAAATGATCTCTAACTTTTCTGATTTTCATATTATCAATTTTTATTTTATATTATAAAAACATGATTGTCTCTATAGCCAGCTCTTTCTTTGATAATTATGAAAATCAAGAATTTTTGTATCTCAAAACATGAACTTAACACTATGATATCTTGTGACATAGTCTCTTTTAGTCTTGCTTCCAAATTCTTACATTCATAAAATATAAAATATATTCACGGTAATTGTAAATTAATTTAAAAATCAAGGATAACACCCAAAGCATCACCAAAATGATCAACATTTCATTGATAGAAATATAGTTTTGGTTTAATGGAGACACTTCTATATTATAATTTTTTTAAATATGATTTATTTATCGGTGGTTTTAAAAATTGTCACTAATAAACCGCCGCTAAAACCTATTTTTCTTGTTGTTATAGATTTGGTTCATGGGAATGGTTATATATTTTAGCCCACTTTATACATTGGAGATTACCCCCAATGATATTATTTATAAAATCATAAATATAGGTCCTCTCTATTCTATTTAAAAAAACTATCCACTATTTGAATAAAATTAATAAACACCCTATTAAACAGTTCTTGATATTATTGAAAAAGCATCTTGATATTAATAAAAAAAAATCAGTGTTTATAGCCCCCCCTTAAATAATTATTGACATATACAAACACATCTTAACATTGATATTGATCCAATATATTCTTGAAAACACCTCATAAAATTAAAATTAAAAAACAACCCATAACAATTCTTGACATTAAAAAACACTTATAATATTGATAGTAATAAAAAAATATTGATATTTGGGAAAAAAAATCAAAACAATGAAACTCAATATTTGTAACACCCCATAAATCATTTATAGTAACAAAATAAATTATTTCATAAGAAAATTACATTTCTTCAAGCACCTTATGTGCACAATTATTTTAAAAATGGTCTTATTGCATTTGTAAGGAAAAAAAATTTATCACATTAAACCCAAAGAAAACTTACAGTATTACTATTACTATTTCATCCTCAATATTAAACACAATTTAATCTTCAATAAAAACATAATTAATATAATACAATAAATCATGGTTATTGAACCAAAATATGTATATTGAACCATTTACAGGTGATGATGAATCCAACAACACCTATTCTTATTCCACTCATAGAAATAAAGAAACGTCCTTAGTTCGTATTTATGGATTATAAAAATAAAATAACTCCATTGAACATTAATGAAAACAATATAACATAATTATTACACCCCAATATTGCTGAAAAAAATGGTCGATAAAAATTATGAAAGAGATGAATTAAAAGGGGGGATAAACTGGTCATTAGGGATGATGAGCAGGCAAGGGGTGAGTGGGTGAGGAGGCGGGGGGGGGGGGGGAGAGGGTGAGGGGGTAGTGGGGAGGGTGCTGAGGGGAAGAAAGGGGCAGTGAGGTATGGTGATGGGGTGGTGAGGGGAGCCGTAATGGATCGGGGAAGGGGTGGCATGGAATCGGGGGGGGGGGGGGGGCTCAGGGAGAAGGGGGGATTCGTGTAAATTAGGGATTATTAAAATATTTAGCGGTGATTTTTTTGAAACAACTGCTAAATATTAAAATAAAAAAATATAGAGGTGGTTTAATAAAACAACCACCACATTAACGTTTTTTTAAATATGATTTATTTAGTAGTGGTTTTAAGAACTGCTGCTAAGACCTGTTTTTTTTACAGTGGTACCCAAATTTTTTAACATTTGATGAAATTTTATCCTTATTTAAGGGAGTCTTATCATCTTTTTTTGGTCAGGAATTAATTTATTCTCAAGGGTTACACACATATGGATATTATAATGCTCAAATTTTATCATTTTTTCATATCATACTATTATTTATAATTAAATATATACACATGTATAAATATTTTTATATATTCACACATACAAATTTAATTTTATAAATAAACATGTGAACATATTTACATATAAAATATCTTTTTATATATAAACCATATCGAAATAATAATAATATCTAGATTTTTTTAAAATAAAATATATGAATATTTATATACCTATACAATTAATGTATATATAATGTATATATATATATATTTGTGTGTGTATTGAAAATAGATATATATTTATCTATGTATTCTAATATAAGTATATAAATATAAATATATAATATATGTAAATAAATATAAATATGTATAATTAAATTTACACACACACACGCACACATGGATGTATGTATATATTTATAAACACACAAACACACATAACAAAACATATTTTATATTTAAAAATAATTATATATATATGGATAAAAAATGTAACGAAATATATATACATAAATAGATATATCATAAAATATAGAAAGAAACAATATGGAGGAGTGGTAAAGGTGTAGATCTATGAGGAGGAGGTATTAGGTACAAAAATCATTAGAGGTAGGGGTATGTGCATGAGGTCTTAGTGATGTTAAATGGGGTGGTGGATTCAAGCACCGTTAAAGAGGTTGGGGTGGGGGGGGGGGAGTCGAACATCATTTTTTTAAAATTTTATTATTGTTTTGACATTTATTAACACTTTTTTTAGCCCTAATAGAAGACCCATTGTATCGAAACTTTTTTTAATCATAGATAAAAGAGAACTTTATTAGTGCTTTTTTTAATGATGATAAAAGGGATCCCCTTTTTAACGGTGTTTAGATTATCAGTGTTTTCTTAGCATTGTTGATGTATTTTTTAGTGATTTTAAAATCCTATTTTTTAGTAGTGACCCCCTCATCCCTCATCAACTTTTCTCCCCTCCCCCACCCATGAACTACGCTATCCACCTTCTAGACACTATACATGTACTGTCAATCCTTCCCATCCCCTCCACTACCCCACCTCTGCACTTTTCAACTCATCATCCAACTGCTATCAATCCCCCACCCTACCATCCTCTGCCTGCCATCACACCCCCTCCACCCCTCCACCCCTCCATCGAGCCCCCATATCACCACCATCCTCACCCTTTCATCAATCCATCATCTCGCTACCCTCCTTTACCAACCGTTGAGCCCCCTTGCCATCGTTGAGTCCCCATCCTCACCCCCACTATTGATCTACTATTCTCCCCTCACTGTCAATCCCCCCCACCATGGATCCCCCTACAGGATGCCTATCATTGGGCCCTTGGATATCGATTCCCTCTATCCAAAAACACTTTCCCGTGAGGTGTAGGTGGGGACCCTTACTTCCTTGACCTCAATTCCTCTTATGCGTAGTGACCCCCTACGCATTCATTCCCATTTTTTATAGAAAACCCCTTCCCCTCAAAAGTCTCCCCATCATCATGCCCCCCACCATCAATCCTCCGTCCCACCACCATCCTCACCCCATTGTCGATCCCCCATCCCACTTCTCTTTTTTACCCATCATCGAGACCCTCTCGCCTCACCGTCGATCCCCCCTCTTCGACCCCACCATCGATCCTCCTTCTCCCCTCACTATTGAGACCCCTCCCCCCCCATAGATTCCCCCTTACGGGACACCCCATTGTTGTTCCCCTAGATGCATACCCCTCATCATCTATAAATTATATTCCATGAGGTGTAGCTGGGGCCCCTTGCTTCCCTATCATCGATTCCTTTCTGTGCAGAAACCCCTACCCATCTATAACTAAAAAGGGACCCATGCCTCTAGATTCCTCTTCTACACAGTGACCCCTTCCCCCTTCATTCTTATTCTATGTAGTGAACCCCAACCCTCAATAGTCATGACCCCTTATTGAGTTTTTTTTCATATTGATTGTAATGAAATCATAATTTAATATTATTGTTCTTGATTTTGTTTTTATATATTATTTATACTAGATTTGATAACTTCCCCAACTGGTTTGATATCATTGAGTATTTTTTCTCATATCCTTTAAAATTATCCTCATACTATAGCTTCATTGGTTCATAAGTTTTAATGATATGGGATTCTTTATAATTTGAATAATATATTTTGATTATTTGTTTTCCATTAATTGTATATATGGATAAGAGATGTATTTTTATGACAGGTAGGTTTTCTACTAAATATTATAAGGGGATTAAGAAATTTATTTATTTCACCAATATATTTAAAAATGATTTTATTAGTTCTCCATACATAAAATGTGAAAACATATATCTATTCAAATGATATACTATTAGGGAATATCTATTTATGAATGTGTTTTTGAAAAACTATAAGACATGGACACATCATTTAGAAGAGTCTATTTCGTGTCACCAAGAAAATTATATTCATATGGATGTTTATTCGAGAATAGTTGATCTGATGAACACAATTCTCAAAGATATAATGCATTAGTTTCAACCTAAAGACAATAATTTCATAAATGATGACATTGGAGGGAGTAATCCCCATTCCTCTACAGATGGAGAAGCATTGAAATTATTTGAAATATTTGACAATGTGCATACAAAATTATATCATGGATGCACTAAAATTAGTAAATTGTCATTCATCATTGAATTTTTACACATGAATGCCTTGAACTAGTAGAAAACCACCTCATTCGACATGTTGTCGGTACTGCTAAAGAAGGTACTCTCTTTTGGAGAAAAGATTCCAGAGTCATACTATTAGGATCTCAAGTTGATCAATGACCTAGGCATCACATATGAGACCATTGATGTGCAATGAAATAACTATATGTTGTTCATAAAAAAGAATGATAGTTCAATACTTGTACTATTTTCTATTTATCTAGGTGGAAGGACAATAAGATAAAGATAGTTATATTCTTCCTGGAATGGTCTTGAATTAAGGAAACAAGTTTCCACTAAGTATATGAATTATTTCCCACTAAAAATGAGGTTGAATATATTATTAATGTTAGATAAAAGTGCTAAATTGATGGCATGGAATTCAACAAGAAAAAAAGTGGTTAATAAATTAACTCAACCAATGATTTTTTTGGCATAGAAAGAGTTTGATCAAAGACACCCATAATTTTCCAAAGATGGTCGTAATGTTTGACTGGGATTAGTGGTAGATGGTTTAATCCCATCATGGTCCATGTTTTTTGTGACACATAGTACATGGATAACAATGTTAGTTCCATACAACATTCCGCTATGGGTTTGTATATAACAACCGTTTTTGTTACTTTTGACTCTAATTGATGGACCAAGAGGGCCTGGTGATAAAATTGATGTTTATATGGAATTGTTGATTGATGATCTACAAGAATTTTATGAATATGGTGTAATGAATTTTGAATCATAAGATAATGAAATGTTTAGACTTTGGGATTCTTTGTTATGGATAATTAACGACTTCCCAATGTATGCTAACTTATCAAGTTAGAGTACAAAAGGATAATTTTCCTGGACTTACTGTAATAAAAGTAAGAAATATATATGGATTAAGTAATGTGGAAATTGGGAATACATTGGTCACAAATTATTTCTTCCTCCATTACGTAGGGTCAGAAAAGACAGTGTGTCATATTAAAGGTAATAGAGAGCATGACGAATCACCATAAATAATGTTTGGAGTTCAGATTCTAGCACAACTTGGTGATGAAAACGTAATCACAATGTATTATTTTCTAGATTTATTATCTCACACATTTCCTTCTATTATTGTAGAAAATAGAAAATGTAGTCATAATTAGAATAAGTGGAGTATTTTATTTGAATTGTTTTATTATAAATATGATATTTTAAGTCATAATTTGGACGTGATGCACATTGAAAAAAATGTGTGTGGTAACATATTGTTCACTATTTTAGGTGTCATGGGGAAATCAAGTGAAAGTTATAATGCTCAACATGATTTTAAATAAATGTGATTGAGAAAACCTTTACATTTATAGTTGGGTGATGGTAATCAGGCATGCATTCCTACTGTACAATATACAATGAGTAAAAGAGAGAAACATTTCTATCAATTTTTGTGACCATCAAGGTGCATGATGGTTATCAATATAATATTTTCAAGTGTGTCAATATGTTGAGAATGACATTACAAGGGATAAAAAGTCATGATAATCATATTCTACTTCAATAGTTTATCCCAATAATGATTTGTGATTTTTTATCTCCCCATGTTGCTGAGTTGTTAATTAAAGTTTCAAAATTTGTTAGATAACTATATTCAAGTAATAATCACACAAGTGATTTGAAAAACCAATAGGATAAGATTTTACTTTCACTATGTCACCTAGATAAACTATTTCTACCATATTTTTTTGAAGTCATGGTCCACTTGACTATGCATTTAAATAGTGAAGTCATTGCTAGTGGTCCCATTCAATTTAAATTGATGTATCCAAAAGGGAGATACTTAAATACATTGAAATAATATGTGTGAAAAAAATATCATCTATAAACTTCAATTTACAAGGGACATTTTATGGATGAGTGAACTAGTTTTTATGTTTCTTATATCGATGAGGTTGAAGAAAATTTACAAAAACCCTCCTGGATCGATGATGGTCTAACTAGAGAAGGGATAACATTTGATACGCACAATGACAAGTTGGTTATAAAGATCCCACTTTGTGTATGAGTTGTATTTTTTCAATGATTAATATTGGTTGTCAATGGTGATCAATGAAAAAAATATTTCATTGATGTCAATACGATGAAGTAGTTTTGAAGTTAATGGAGCTTGGAGAAGTCCTCAAGTCTTATAATATGAGGAAACATATAAATGGTTTGAGTAATTTTAGTTTCAAAGGTGATGATTGGATAATTATTATTGGATCATTAAATGACATTGGATGTCATGCTTTGACAATTCCACTAGTTTCTCTAATAATTTTTGAACTGATTTTAAGTTCAAAGTACATGTGTTAAAGGTGAAACATTGTATACAAAAATGAAGATGATTGTAGTACCGTCCATTTGTGGATGAAGAGGAGTTTAAGACCATGGAAATATTTTTTTTCATGAGGTTTTGATGTTAAGAAGATATTTTTAATTTATATTACAAAAAGAACAGAAGAGGAGGAGTTGAATAAGTTTATAAAATATTTCCTTATTGCTTAAGGACTATTATAGAATTAAAGATAATTTAAAAAGAGAGACCCTTGAAATACTATTATTATTTCATGAAGGGTTATTTGAAGATGAATAAGAGGAATCCATGAACTTGTTTTTATGTGATGGAATATTTCACTTAGAATTTATTCTAAGTGTTAGAAAAAATATTTTCAACCACACTAGGTTGCCAAGAAAATATCAACCAGGGCACGTATGGGACCCAAAGGTCAACCATGCCCTTGGGAGCTCAGCTCGAGCCTCCATTCATGGAAGAAGAGTAGTGGATTCCCATGCATAAGCCCTTGGTGGGCCCATGTATAAGGCCCACAATGTGCATGCCTATAGGAATGAATAGGTTGGTCCAGAAGCCTATAGGGATGAGGTTTGTGGTGTGTGTGTGATGTGTACCGATGATGATCCCTAGTCGCTAGTGAAAATGAGTAGCAGTCATGATTTAGATTATAAATTTGATGGATTTGCATTCAAATATTTTTATGTGGGATGATATTTAAGTGTAATTTTTCATGAATTTAAATGGTTACACATATAATTATAGATGTCAGATCAAATGGATCTACACCATCCGATCTCCCATTCCTTTGATATTTGAAATAAGTCGTGCATTTTCAAAAATTCCAATTGTATTATACCTATATAAGGAGGTTCTATTCATTATATAAGACATTCAAAACAACCTTGATATAATAATATGCCACCATGATAATTTTGAGGTTGAAATGATGAGATGAACACAATCAAAAAAATCATAAAACCTCGTTTTCATCATTAATATAAATACACTTTGTCCAAATAAAAAATGTAGTTGCAAATGAATTAATTTATTCAATATTCATGGATGAGTTTTAGGGATGAAATGGAATGCATTTATAATATCATGCATGTGATATAATCACCGAAAATAAGAAGATGAGGTTACAAAGAAAATACACCATGTTTTTTGGTATCATTTATCCCACATTTGAAGAATTCAATGCTGAGTTCTTATGGAATTCAAACAATTTATTTACATGACATAAAGATTAATATTTGAGATATTGAAAAGGAGGTTTGATTATTGACTATAAAAGGATAGGCACCGAGACTGTTGAAGGTTATTTCATCCACATTCTTGAGATCTCACATTTTTTGTGAAAATAGAGTATCTCCACATGTTGTGTTATGAGAAAATGAAAGGAGAAGAGTAACACTTCAAGGATTCATGAATAAGTGGATCCCTTCAAACCATTATTATTGTGTGAAGGATATCCATGCAAAACCCATGTGAAGGAGAACTGTGGACACAAAAATGGTGTAAATAAACCCTCATTGTGCTTCATAAAATAGATTGGTTCCAAGAAATAGTGCTTGGATATTATATCCCCAATGTGTTATGTGAAGTGAAAACTGCTTGTGTACCATGTTGTTATATAATTTCCATAATAATATACATTCACATTGTTGAGTTGTGATAAGGTGGAGGCATTAATGTGTATATCATTACATGAAGAATAAAATCATATTGCTTCTGTGTATTCACAAAAATTCAGTATTATCAATGTTCCACATGGAGGACTTCTGGATTATAAGAAGGAATATAGGTGTACAGTAAACCCTTGCATGATCACCTGGTGAATAAAAATATAGTGTGTACATATACCTATTTATGTGAAGAGAAAGTGAATAGTGTGTGAATTCATGAATTGATATGTGAATACATATTCACATGAAGAATTGATCAAGATACTGTGTACATTTGGGTGAAGAAGGCAGAAGGTAGTGAACCCGGGTGGCTTAAGTTACATGAACAGAATATTCATTACATGTAATATATATATGCATGATTTTTATAGAACATAAAATATAAAAGAATTATATTCTATATATGTTATATGGTTTCACTTGAAAGAGGAAGTGGTTCCGCATAGTTTCACTTATGCGAAGATAAGAAATGGAATATGAAGAGAGTGGGAGCCCAAAATTTATTCAGTGACTATCATTTGGGTTGAAGAAGAATTCTAAAATAATCATTCTACTATATATGCATAAAATTACGACAGAATAAGAATTAATTATGATGAATCTAAGTTGAGATGAGCCTTCAATGTTTGGATACTCACAAAATAAGTTTGTGATTCTAGAAATATTGGAAGAATGTGATTTAGTGAATTCTGTTTTTCACTAAAGAAGAGAGTGATCAAGATACCGCTATACACAATTTTATATTATTGTGTCAAATATTAGATATGTAAGATATCAGGTTTTTTGAGGCACAAATATCATTAATTTTAGTTTATGTGTTTCTTTTGAAAAAATGTGAGTGACTAATGAGGTCATAAAAGTTTCAGGGGGTGTATGAGGCTTGTTTTGTGTCTAGAGGACCTTTTTTGGGAAAAGGTAGATGGGCCGTATAGTTAGTAGAAACCATGAAACCCAGACCACATAATTTGAGGAAACCATGTGTGGTGTTTTTCAAGGCTAAAAGGGGTGCACAATTCTCCCTAACTGTGCACCCAGGACTGGACACCTGTGCATGGACACCTTCAATTTTTACTAGAGGACAAATTAATGGTCAAAACATGGTTTGTATAACCATGCATCATGAACCTTCAAGGGATGACAGGGGATAATAGAATATGGAATGGTTTGCACATTGTTTTCTAAACTATTTGCATGAACCGTATAGGTTCCCTAGAGAGGCAGTGAGGGGTGCACAGTTTGGCCAACTGTGCGGCCAAACCGTGAAACCTAGTTAAAATGTAGGAAATTACCATGTTGGCCTTAAATTTTATTATAACCTAAAATACCTTTATCATTTCCTATGGTGGATATACCCCCCACTTTCTTGGATCTCCTTTGAATGAAAATCCTAGGATTTTTTTTCTCAATTCACTGTTTAGACTCTAATTAGAACACTATTCGTCTCATTGGATCCACATCAACTAGTTATACCTTTTTCTTATGTCTTTCTTCATTTTCCCTATTTTTAGGTGCCAGATAATTTTCCCTATTTTTAGGGTTTTCATCTATTCTTAATTTTTCTTTTGATCTAGACCAAATAAGAGGTAGATACTGGATGAGTGTTTTACCATGGGACTAGTGTAGTCTATACCTTTTCCTCATGGTTTGTTGTTTTATATACCTTGTTTTTATTGATATGCACAACAAATTTTTTAGTAATTCACTAAAAATCAATTGAATGTATTGATATAATTTTTTGAGACCTGTTTAGGTTGACCACTAGTACCTTTGTAATTTTCGGAGGTTATTACACATAACCTAATTCACCCATGAGATGTGTCTCTATATATGGCCTATTTGTTCCACCCCACTGGGTGAGTGTGAGATCGTCATTTTTTTTGGAGCCTTAATAAATTGAATGATAATTTAATGAATGATTAAGAGAAGGTTATGCCTTATTTCCATGTGATTACATGATCTTAATTGATTTAATTATTTATATAGAAAATTTGGAAATAGGATGGATAGACTCATGGATTGTAATTGATTATGAAATGATTGAATAATTTATTGGGGAATTGATAATGGTAATGGAGGCCTTGTATGTGCTCCTTGGATCCTAATTCCATTGGATTCCATGGGTATTTCTACTCCATGGATCCGTATTGATAATGGTAGTGGATACATTGAAAATTTTTACTCCTTAGAGCCGGATTCCTAAGATGCCAAGGTATTTTCTACCCCTTGGACCAAATATTATTGAACTCACTATAGACATGCTCCTTGAACTCCACCCAAGTCATTATAAATTTTCCATTGGGAGGCTCCATGGGCTCGATGAGGATTCTTTGGAAATCTATACCTTATATTTTTCCCTTCATAGTTTGACATTGGATTACATGACATAAGATTTTTTGGATTTTATATACTTGATTACATGGCGTGGCTATTGTGGATATTTTTTCTATGCTTTAAAGATATCCCTGGTATGGGTATTTGATTACAGTGGTTAGAATGTATAGATTTACACTTATTTATTTATGCCTACAAATACCCTTGTTTATGGGACCTTGGTTATTTTTCATAGGGAGCCATGTTTGTCCGGATAGGATTACATATTCTTTTGAAACTTTATTTACATTACTATTGTACAGATGATATATTTTACACTATATAGGATTTTATACATAGACTTTACTTTATATAGACATCGTTGGTGGTGGGATACTGAGTGTTATCTCACACCCAGTTTGGGACACTGTTGGCTACCCAGATAGACTACATGGATATAGGCAGGGACTAGGGAAATCCCCCATTATACGATGCTTGATTGTTCAATTCTCAGTATCATCCGAGCATAGGACCGAGCTATGATCATGATGCTAAATGGGATGGTTCATTTTTGGTCATTTTTTCTTTTGATACATGTATTGTAATGGATTCCTATTTCCATGTATTGCCTACAATTTTTTATAGAGACATGACATGATCATCATATTGTGCATGACACTGTTTTCAGATTATTTATTATTACAATCTTCTAGATGTTTATCTTCTCTCGGTGATTTATTATATGATTTTTCTTATTTTTTATGATTCCACCACTACATTACACTTTGACATGAGGTAATTATACACCCATAGACACACCTTGTTCCATATCTACTAGTCGGCATCCTCTAGCGTGTGGGGAAGTCCGCTTGAGGCCATGTGACCCACCGACTTGGGGCACCGTTCAATGGATTTCGGTTCGAGATGTTAAAAAGTGGTATCAAAGAAAATTTTCTTTTCTACATTTATTATTTTGAGACAATAGATAGGATATTAGTAAGGTATTAGAATTTTGTAATGAACTATGCCTAGGAGTAGCTATCCCACAAATAGGAAAAATCCAAATTGTCTGGAATGGGACTTTTTTTTCTGAATTTTTCCTATTATAGTTGATTTTATTCCACCATTGGGTGAAACACTTGATGTTTTATGTTCCTTATTATTATATATTTCACTTTTTCCTAATGATATGAGGGCATGTCATATCATGCATCATTTTATAAACCTTATAGGATTCACATTCCATGCATATTCCATGCCATATAGGATGCATTGCTTGATTGCTTGACATTATTGTGTGTGTATTGAGTGATATAATTGATACTTGATTAAAATTTTGAGAAGAGAATTTATAAATTTAGTTGGTACTTAGAGTGCTTGTCATAACTTAAATAGTTTTTTTTCTACATTGTCCAAGAAAGACACCCTAAGAATCCAATTATGGCACATTGATTCATGGAACATTTGTCACATGAACTAGAGTATGTTATGGTTTGGATTAAGTGGATGCCACATTTTGGTTCATAAGGTGTATGGGCCCTTATGTATTAGAATTTTTGACCCATTTGGTTCAAACATTTTAAGAGAATTGTAAATAATGTGAATTCAAAATGACTTGAAATTGAGACACTGAGAAGTTTCCCTAGATCCAGCATTAGAGTGGGTAGTAGGTAGTGTCTCTAGTACTTTTCATGGCTGTTACTTTTACCTAGTCTTAGATTTAGGAGCAAGAAGAGGGGTGTGTATTATTTATAGGAAGGATTCAACTTATCCTATGTTTTTTAACAATGATCTTATCATCATCGATCTTTTATGATGTGTGTGCTTGGAATTTTAGATATATTCCACCATGAAGACCACCAGTCGTATGCCAAGAGGGTGGAAATGACCATTATCATGACGTGGTGGGTCGTGATCCACTAGTATAACCTCTTGTAGTGTAGGTGTGGAACTACAGGTTGTATAAGATACAGATTCTGATCCCCAGTTCCATGAGAGTTTCCTACACTTCATGCAGACCTTTCAAGGAGCCCCGTATCCCACACCATTTATGACAGAGCTGATGCGTCTATTCCAATAGCATCATCCTACCATGTTTTTAGGGTATGGTGGTCTATAGCCTTCTGAACTATGGATTGTTACCACTTTATCAATTTTTAAGCAGTTGGAGATACAACATGAGAAGATATTTAATCTCATGACATATATGATTTAGGGAGAATCTAAACACTGGTGGGATGTTTTCAACTAGGATGATACACTCCTAGATATGGTTTTTATGAATTTCCAATCCAATTTTTGAAAATAATTCTTTCCTGACACCTTTATTTTTGAAATATCCAATGATTTTACGTATTTGGAATAGAGAGTGATGGTCGTTATGGAGTATTTGGCATGCTTTATAGAGCTTTAGGTTTTTGTGCTAATTTATGTTCCCGATGAGCCATCGACAGTGAGAAGATTTGAGGAAGGTATCATGAATATCATTCGATCATAGGTAAATGGATTTTGTTTGAATACTATTATAGATATAGTGAATTAGTTTCTTATCAATGAATGGAACCTGATGGAATTTGGGGATGAAGAGGAGGGAAACTCATCCTCTTGAACCAGTAGTTTAGTATTAGGTGGTAAAAAGTTCTGTTTTTGAGGATTCTCATGAGGGGAAAAAAAATTAGGCTATGAGTGCTGGTAGTTTTATCTTATATCATCAGTATGGGAGATGAGGACATATGAGGAGTCAGTGTGATCGAGGCCCAGTTGATGTTCGAGCTTGCAGAAGGATGAGATATGTACAACATTTTTGTAGGACCTTCACTCTGTAAGTCAGTGGAAGGGGATCGAATCTGACTCTAGGTTCAAGAGTGGAATTTATATCTCTAAAACATGATGAGAGTTGGAGTAGTTCTAGTCATTCAGTATGAGGTGGTGGTTGTGGCCGTCGCAGCCAGGTACCGGTTGTAATGTGATATAAAAGTGGGTCTACTCCAGGTGGTGAGGTTGTTTCCCAAGGCCAAAATTCAGACCGAATATATTATGTACAGACCACACCTATGGAGCAGAGCATTAGGACATATGTCATGAGAGGTACAATATTAGTAGCCTATACTCTTGTATATGATCTTTTTGATACACGTGTTTCTCATAGATTTATATCAGTACCTATTGTGGAGATCCTTGGGCTTATTTTTCAGTTTTTGATGGTGTCATGACACTCGATACTCTATTAGGGATCATAACAGAGGGTGTACAACTGTTCATGGAGTCCCCCTTAAGATTGGTTGGTGTCACTTCATATGGGATATTTTTTCCACAAGATGACTGAGTTTGACTTCATACTCAAGATGGATGGTCTAGTTTCTTATCATTCCTATATCGATTGTTATCTTATAAGGGTAACATTTATGTCACCAAAGGGAGGGGTTTTTATTCATAAGGGTGAATGGGATGTATAAGTGAGATGACCTAGAACAGAGTATCGTGGGTTGGGAGGGTTGACAACCAATATTTCTAACTTATATTTGGATGATCAGGGAACACATTAGAAAAAATTTCCTCCAGTGGTTGATCATTTTAGGGATGTTTTCCTAGATAAATTTCATGGTTTACCTCCTCAGTGAGAGGTGTATTTCTCTATCGATCTAGTTCCAAGAGCTTCACTAATATCCATTCCTCTTTATAGGATGGATACTATGGAGTTGTAAGAGGAAATGTGGTTTATATCACCCAGTACTTTTCTATGGGGTTCACCAGACCTTTAAAAAAAGGTGGATTGTACCCTTAGGCTATGTGTAGATTATTGAATGTCAAACTAGTTTATGGTTAAAAACCAATATCCCTTAACAAAGATAGATGATATCTTTGACCATATCCTAGGATATTGGGTGTTCTCAAAGATTTATTTGAGATCAGGTTATCACTAGGTACATGTTCGACCAACATATATACCTCGTACAACTTTTCATAGTAGATATAGTCTATATGAGTATATTGTTATACTATTCGGTGTCACAAACACGCCAGTAGTTTTCATGGAACTAATGAAACAAATATTAAATCCTTATCTGGATTCATTTATGGTGGTATTTGTGGATGATATATTGGTTTATTCCCATAATCAACATGACTATTCCAAACATCTTGAGATCGATCTGGATACACTAAGAGAGAATCAATTATATACTAAGATCACAAAGTGAAACTTTTGGATGGATAAGATTCACTTCCATATTATCTCAGAGATAGGAGTATCAATTGACCCAAATAAGGTGAAAACTATTTGTTTTCTTGATAGAATCCTAAGAACATATTTGATATATACAGTTTCATAAAGCTATTTGGATATTACATGTGTTTCATACAAGAATTATCATGCTTAGCAGAACCTCTTACGAGATTGAATAAGAAGGGTGTGAAGTTTTTATGGTAAGATAACTATGAGACATACTTTAAAGATCTAAAAGGGAGACTAAATTTAGTGCTGGTCCTAATTCTACCAGATCCTGGAAGAAGATATATAGTGTATTGTGATGCATTAGGTATCGGGCTTGAAGAAATTATGATATAGGAGAAGTGAGTCATGGCATATGAGTCTCAGTAGTTGAGGCCACAGGAGAGGAAATACATGACACATGATCTCGATTTAGTAACTATTGTACATGCCTTACACTATTGGAGGAATTATTTATTTAGAGAGTGTTTTTTGGTGTATATGGACAAACAAAATCCTCAAGTACATATTTACAAAAGTGAATATTAATTTGAGGCATCATAGGTGGGTTGAGTACCTATAGTATTTTGAATTCAATATTACCTATAAATATGGGATGGGAAATGTTGTTGCTGATAAAATGAGTAGGAATAATCAAATACAAGAAGTTCAAGAGGCTAGTAGTGAATGAAGTCTTATAGACGTGTTTTTAGAGATAAACTTGGAGGTAAAGGTTAGTATTAGGAATAGTTCTATATCAACATTAGTAGTGTCTTCCAATATTATGAATAAAATAAGGATAAGATATATACATATGATGATTAATGAATATTATTATAGAATAGTGTGGTAGTGAGGACCCACCTTCTAGTTGGACCATTGGAAATGATGAAATTCTATGTGTTCATGGTTGCGTTTGGGTTCCAGCAGACATACTCAAGGAGAGAATGTGGGAATTTTATATCTTATATTGGGAAATATATCTTGAAATTATTGTGACTTTATCCATAAATAATGGTGTCCGAGAATGAAATGAGAGGTAACTAGTTTTCTCATAAGGTGTTCCACCTATTTGTAGGTGAAGACAAAACACTAGTGACCAGCTTGTATTTTATAGTAGTTATCTATTCCTAAGTGGAAATGGGATGATGTTGAAATATATTTCATGAACAGGTTACCGAGGTCACCTCAAGGTAGCAATTATATATGGGTTTTTATTGAAAAACTCATGAAGGCTTCTCATTCCATGCTGATTATCTGGACCTTCTAAGTAGATGATCTTGGGATATTGTATATCCATGAGATTATGCACCTTCATGGGGCTTCTCATACCATTGTATCAGATAGGGATGCCTTCTTTAAATATCATTTCAAGAAAATTTTGTAGAGGGTGTTGGGTATATAAGTTCTCTTAATCAGAACATACAATCCTCAAACTGATGTCCAGTTAGAGAATACTATATAGGTTCTAGTGGGGATTATTAGATCATGCATCCTTGATTTTGGGGGTTCTTAGGAGGGACATAGACCCCTGGTTAAATTTTTCTACAACAATATATATCAGGATATTATACAAATGGAACCTTATAAGGATTTTTTACTTTAGACCATTTCGATCTCCTCTGTGCTAGTTAGAGGTTGGAGAGGCAGCATTTCTTAGACCTCATCTCATTTAGGAGACTTTGAAGCAGGTCCAACTGATTTGAAAGTGTATGGCTCCTACACAGTCTAGAAAAAATCTTATGTAGATCAAAGATGATGAAATCTATAGAATGAGTTCAGGGATAAAGTCTTTTTATATATCTCACTAATTCTAGGACATAGACATATTAGGATACATGATAAGATTTCATCGCAATATGTCAGACCATTCAAGATTTTAGAGAGAGTTAGGCTAGTAGCCTATTGGTTTTAGTTGCCTTAGAGGTTCCAATACATGAATGATGTCTTCCATGTATCTTAGTAGTTTAATTATCACTCAAAACCATATCATTCTCTATAGCTATATGAGGATGATCTATAGGTAGATTCATCCTTCGAGGATAATACTATTCTTATTATTGATATGAGCATAAAGGTTCTCTATGGTTAGTCAGTTCCTATAGTAAGGGTTCTATGGAAGAATAAACATTTATAGGATGACACTTGGGAGTATGAGGTTAATGTATGAGCATAGTGGATGGAGTTATTCTTAGGTTATTTTTGACCACCCTTATAAGGGAAATTCAAAGATTAATTTCTTTAAGTAGGGTAGATTATAGGATTTTGGGTTTTTCTTGAGGTACAAATCTCTTTAATTTCAATTTAAATGACTGGTTTTGACAAAATGTGAGTGCCTAATGAGATCGCAATAGTTTTTTGGCTTTCTAAGACTTGTTTGGATCCCAAAGGCCCGATTTTTTAAAAAGGCAGCTGGGCCACACAGTTAGTAGAAACCATGCAACCTAGGCTACATAGTTTGAGGAAAATATGCATGATGTTTTTAAAGGCATTAGGGGGCACACAGTTTACCCTAAACATGCATCCAGGGTGTCACACACATGTGTGGCCACCTATAATTTTTTGTAGAGGCCAAATTCATGGTTGACACATGGTTTTTCTAACTCTGTGCCATGACTATGCGATGGGTGACATGGGATAATGCCATACATCATGGTTTGTGCATGTTTTTTCAAACCATGAAAATGAACTGTGTGGGTTCCCTGGAGAGATAGAAAGGGGACACGGTTGGCGCATGGTTTGTATAACCATGCGGCCGAACCGTGCAACCCAGTTAAAATGTGGGAAATTATTGTTTTTCCCTTATATTTTCTTATAACCAAAATCCATTTATCTTTTCCTTAGATGGACATATCCCTCACATTTTTAGCTCATTTGAATCCAAATCCTTGGATTTGATATTGATTCACCATTTATACTTTGATTTGAACACCGTTCATATCATTGGATCTATGACGGTAAGTTCTATGTTCCACTTATTCCATTATTTGTTTGTATTCATATTGATGAAGTTATTTCGGTGCAAGATAATTTTCCCTATTTCGATAGTTTTCAGCCACTATTCATTTTTCTTCTGATCTAGACTAAATCAAAGGTCGATACTAGATGAGTGTTCTACCATGGACCTATGGTAGGTTCTCTATACCTTTCCCTCAAGTTTTGGTGTTTTATCTGCCTTGTTGCTATTTTTACACACACTGGACTTTTTGAAGATTCCCTTAAAATTAATTGAATGTCTTCATATAATTGTTTGGTATCTTTTTAGGTTTCCAGAGGTACCTTTGTGATCATTTGATATTGTTATCCCCAAACTAGGCCACCCATGGGTTGTCTCTCTCTATCTTCCATATTTGTTTCCACCCCATTGGGTGAGTGTGAGATTAACACTTGTTTTGAGAGCCTTAATAAATTGAATGATAATTAATGAATTAGTAAGATAAGGTTATGTCTCTTTTCCGTGTGATTACATGATGGTAAATGATTATATTATTTATATCAAAAATATGGAAATGGGTTATATGAACTCATGGATTGTAATTGATTATGAAATGATTAAAGAATTGATTAAGGAATTGATAATGGAATTGAATGCCTTAGAAGAGAACCATGGATCCTGATTCCATTGGATTATATGGAAATTTATAATCCATGTATCCATATTGATTATGGTAGTGGATGAATTGGAAATTTATACTCCTTGGATCCTAATTCCATAGGATTCCAAGTGATTTTATACCACTTGGATCTGGATTGTTTAGACTCACATTGGATATGCTCTGTGGAAATGCTCACTGTACTCCAACAAAGTCATTATTGAGTTGACATTGAGACTCTCCATGAAATCGATGAGGATGCCTTGGTCTTATATAACTTAGGTCTTTCCATTCATGGTTTGATGTGGGATTACATAACATAGGTTGTTTTGGATATTATATACTTGATTATTTGGTGTGGACATTGTGGATGTTTTTATATGATTTACCGATAGACCTGGTATGGGTACTTGATTATAGTGGTTAGAATGGTTAGATTTATATCTGTTTATTTATACTTATATCTTCCCCTGTTTATGGGAGCTTGATTATTATTCATAGGGATCCATGTTTAGTTGGATAAGATTACATATGATTTTGAAACTTTATTTACATTAATGTTATACCTGTGATATATTCCACACTTCTTAGGATTTTATACGTAGACTGGAATTTTTATAGACACTATTGTTAGTGTCCTACAGAGTGTTACATCACACCCTATTTGGGACACATTTGGGTACCCAGACAGACTACATAGATGTAGGTAGGGACTAGGGAAATCACCCACTATATGATGCTTGATTGTTCTATGCTTATGATTAGGGGAGAATAAGACCAAGCTATGACCATGATGTTAGATGTGATGGTTCTTTTTGTTTTTTTATTCATTTGATACATGTATTGTATTGGATTCATGTTTCCATGTATTTCTTGAAATTTTTTACAAAGACATGAAATGATCATCATATTGTGTGTACCACTATTTTTGGGTTATTTATTATTATAGTCTTCTAGATGTTTATATTATGTTAGTGATTTATCATATGATTCTGCTTATTTTTTATGATTATACCATTTAATTAAACTCTTACGTAAGGGAATAGTCTCCCCACAGACACACCCCATGCCATCGCTGTTAGTCAGAAGCCTTTGGTATATATGGAGGCACTATTAAGACCATGTGATCCACCATCTCAGGGAACTGTTTTGTGGGTTCTGGGTCGGGACATTACAAGATACATAATAAAAAATTACTAGCTAATCTATGTTTATTTTATTATCATTTGGGTCAAGGGTAAATATTTTTATCAGTCCATATCCTCTTCATATCATTGTGACTGATAGAAGAAGAAGAATGTATAGCTTATAGGTTGCTGCTATGAAGACGAATAAGGGTTTCCTACCTATTTCCGAGCAAGTAACCAAGTGAATAAGAAGTTAGTGAAATAACTAAGAAGAACTATAGAATCCAACAGTAGTATAAATAGGTGGAATAATTTATTGGTGTTATAAAGAACATTAATAAGAAGGTAGAGATTGTCTTCAATGGTAGTATAAAGAACAATCGAGTGCTGTAAAACTTGAACTTCCAATTGACTATAGTGCATTGCAAGTGATAGGGTATTTTATACTTTCTGTAACCACATTCAAAGGATTACTTTTTTTTGGTTATTTGGTTGGATAATTTCCATACCATTCTAAGGACTAGAAACTCCCATTAACTAGTGAACCATGTAAAAATATTGTGTGTTTTATTTTACTAATTTCATATATTTGCATGTGATAGGAAAATAAGAATAGTATAATCAAGATACTAATAGGTCTAAGAGGTAAAATAGATAAAACTAGTACAATGATAAAAATATCCCAACACTAATTAACCTATCCTCTCAGTGTTAGGAATATCCAAAATTGGTCCATTCAAGTGGTATCAGAGCCAAGTTTTACCTTTGTTGGCTTCTCTATAGTGAAGCTATTCTATTTTTAAGATTTTAGTTTCTTTACTTAGTCAAAAATGAAGTGTATTTTTGGTAAAGATTTATTTATCTTTGAGCATAATTCTATATCTAACAAGACCACGATGAACATGAAAAATAAAGATAAGATAAATTTTAAGAAAAAGTCCCTATTTTCTAAAGAAGAGGAAGTATTTGTCTCTTCATTCCTTGTTGACAATGAATACATATAATGATTGAAAATTAAAGAGTAGGTAGTTTAGGTTTGCACCAAGTATAAGGAAAATCTTCTCACCTCAAGTAAATAAAAATATTCAAGTGATCTAGAGGTATGTGTTAGCACCTTTTAAAATTTTCCTCAAAATTAAGATCCCAACACAATTGGTGATGATGATCAATATAAAAATTATCAAGAAATATCAATTGATATATTAAAATAGATTATCCATAATACTCCCAAATAAATAGTCTCCCTTGTTTGTCGAGTCTTTCAATCTATGTAGGAAGATATCACCCAGTTGTAAGAATAACAGATGTTTTGGAGAAGGGATTGCAAGGAAAAATTCTTGAATGTTTAAAGATCTATAGTAGGTTTGAACCTTTGAAGAAAAAAAAATAGGAAACTTGAAATAAGTTCCTCAAAATGAATCAAATAATTTAAAGATAAATAGGGATTCAAGAGGCCTCTTGAAGAAAATATCCATGCACTTGAAGATAAATTGAAAAATAACACTGAAGTCAAGGGTTTACAATTGGAAAAAATGCAAGAAGATCAAGGAACTTGAATATTTGATTCATAAAAATGTTAAGGTGCATGAATATTAATTTGAATGAATGAAGAAGGATTGTGAAGAGAAGTTGATTATGATTTAAGATCAAAAAATCATCCTCAATATGAAATATCTAGATTTGGAAGTTCAATTGGACAATCTTGAGAGGAAACATATTGAGACTTCACAAAAGGAGATAGTTTTTACTGCTACTCAATGTTCACTAGAATATTCTATAGTTAAAAGATCTATAACATGTAATAAGAAGATCATGACATCATTTGATGATCTATCTCAAGTATATGTGAATATAAATGTACCATCTGTAAAAACTTGTATTAATGTTTCTAAATATGTGTTCATGAATAGTGCATGTTGGAAAAAAAAATATATAAACAAGTATAGATGAAGAAAGGTGATGAGATGCCTACCACTATGACTATAGAGGATAGGAAAAATAGTGAAGAATTCGTTTCCCCATAACAATCAGAACAAGTCATGAATAAGACCCAAAAAACCTTATACAAAAGATATTATGAAGTCAAGATTTGTGTGAGAATACTAGTGCTGAAATAGATTCGATCATTGTGCATTGGATTGTTTGTATAATCCTCTAAATAAAAAATCAAAAATTAATTCCATACCTATGGGAGAAATCCATAGACGAAGAAGAAATATATAGATGTTTAAAAAAATATATATTCTTTAATTATATTTGGAGATCTTAAAAAACTATGATGTATGCAATGGTGGTGGTCATAAGGCTAGTATATTATCATCTCAACATGTACCCAAAGTTAATAAGAAAAGAAGACCAAAAAAGCTGGCTAATAATGAAGAAGCTACATTGAGAAGAAATTATAAGAATGTTGTGAACACAAATTCTCCCAAGAATATTTTAGGTAAGTAATCTGAGAAGACCTTGGATTCCAAATCCATGATGTTGAAGTAAATTGCTTCATAAAAAAAATAAAATAAAAAGTAAGATACTTAGAAGAACCCATGTGGAATATCCCAAAATTTCTACAGCTGTTCCTAATGACATGTTAGTTATTTGGACAGAATATTTGGAAAAATAGGGAAACTTGAAGATGTAAAAGTTAGGGTTAGTGAAAAAGGAAGAGAACAGATTCAACATGATGAATAAAAAGTGCATGATAGTTTTTCAAGAAAAGTTAACTCTTATATTGAAGAAGTCTTGTGTGAGAGATGTAAGAAAGATGACAACATTGCAAATGTTTTTTAACCTGTACACTAGAACAAGAAGTTATCCTTGAGATGTGTTAGAATGTATCATCTACGAAGGGTTTTAAGAAGAAAATTTCTTTATATAAAGTATTATAGGATATTAATAGATATGTGCCACCTCAACATAAATAAAAAAATATGTTCATATGTGCAATTATGAAGACTTGATCAAATGGAGAAACCTTGTTGATAGAAACATCTCAACCTTTCTATTCATATTGATGAAGCATGGATTATCCACCTTATTCCCTTAAACCATGGTGTATTTTATTTTAAATTATAATGTAGGGAATCTAAGGTGAAGCAAGTTCTTAGGGGGAGAACCTGAGAAGTAGTGAGTGGTGTCAGTTCTTGATAGAAAATATAAAGAAGTAACCATTCTTGATTGATTACTCC
Organism: Viscum album; assembly: GCA_963277665.1. NCBI lineage: Eukaryota > Viridiplantae > Streptophyta > Magnoliopsida > Santalales > Viscaceae > Viscum > Viscum album. Next base: position 822,724,701 of record OY728130.1, on the reverse strand, counting down.
AATTTTTATTCAAATAAAATTATGATATAGGATCATCTTTGATGAAGATGAATAATGTAATGTCCTATTATGGAAAAATAGGATAAATAATATTCCATCTTGTATTGATCTTATTATTGGTATCCTAGAGAAAAAGTGTTCAATAAGACCTTCCTTGGTGAAGTTGTGAAAGTTATACAATCTAGGAAGTCACAAGTACAAGATCCATTTTGGTTTATTATCTAAATTGGAACATATTTAAATCCATTATTGAATATATCCACCAATATGAAGATGTTGAGGAGTTTTTCCCTTAAGGAGGATACAATGGAAGAAAGATGGAGAAGCTTTCAAAAATCATTATTTATATTGGTATCAAATCTAATTATTCTAGAATGTGCATGGAGATCATGTCATTGGAAAATAAATTTATTTCTCAAAATCTCATCCTTGGTTACTCAAGATAAATATAATTTTATAAATGGGGAGTAATTTAATTAATCAATGACATAAGAAAAATGGAAATGATCTAAGGTAACTTATTCTACCTGTTGCAATTGAATGTTTTTTATCTATTTGGAAATGAGTGCATGAGTGTCAGGTACATACTTATTATATAGGTTTCATATATTATTTAATTATCTTTATCCAAGAATGAAAGTGAAAAAACCCTTTAATACATGTATATGAGTTCTCATTTAATGGGTATCATGATTAGTTGGTAAGAGAAAACTTTGTGGTCTAAATCAAATCCTCTTGTTTTATACACAGAGTACAGCTCAAGTAGAAATAGAGTTAAATGATGGATGTAACATTACTTAAGTATAGAATGATACCCTTTTTCATGAAATTTGTATTTCTTGTCAATAAGGGGGATATAAAGTAAAATTAAAGTTTGGAAATGTAAAGGGTAAATAGAAGATAATGATCCACATATTGACACATTCATTTGGAAGGAAATTTTGAAAGTATTTCCAAAAAATACAAAGGGTGCTATTGAATATCCCACTTTGTGTATGGGTTTTATTTGTTGTCAATTATTGATATAAGTTTTTAATGGTGATAAATGAAATAAATATTTCATTTATGTCAATATTATGAAATAGTTAAAAAGTTAATAGAGCTTAGATAAGTCCTAAATTCTTATAATCCGAGGAAACATAGAAATGGTTTGAAGACATTGAACTTCAAAGGTGATAATTGGAGAATTGTTGTTGGTTAATTAAATGACATTGGATGTCATTCTTGGAAAATTATCCTAGTAACTCTGAAAATTGTTGAAATGGTTCTAAGTTCAAAATACACGAGTCAAAGGTGACACATTGTTTACAACAATGAAGATGATCCCAGTACCATATTTTCTTGATGAAAATAAGTCTAAGACCATGTAATTATTTAATTTCATGAGGTTTTGATGTTAAGAAAATATTTATAATTTATATTTCAAAAATAATAGAATAAGAGTAGTTGAAGAAGTTTATGCAATATTTCATTATTTCATAAGGACTATGCAAGAATTGGAGACCATTTAAATAAATATAACCATGAAATACCATTATTATTACATGAATGTTTTTTTGAAGATGAAGAAGAGGAATATATGCACTTTTTTTATATAATGGCCTATTTCTAACCACATTAGGCAGACAAACCAACCTCAACCGGGGAATATGTGGGACCCAAAGGTCAAACAAACCCTTGGGAGGTCATCATGATCCACCATGCATGAAATAGGAGGACTAGAGGGCCATGTATAAGTACTAAATGGGCCTGTGTATAAGTCTCATAGTGAGCATACCCATTGGCGCATAGCAGTTGCACCAAAATTTTGCAGGGATGAAACCTGTGGTGTGTGTGTGATGTGTACCAGTGATGATCCCCAGTCACCAGATCAAATGATAAATGGGAACACTTTAGCTTATAAAGTGGAGGGAGTTGAATTTTGAGATTCGTCATGGGATAATATTTAAGTGGCATTGTTTATGCGTTTAAAAAGTTACACATATAATGTTAGCCACCATATCAAATAGATTAACACCATTTAACCTCCTGTACCTTTGATATTCAAAATAATTCGTTCATTTTCAAAACTTTCCATCATCTTCTACCTCTCAATTGAGGTTCTATTCACCAAAGAAGATTTACAAACCACCCTCGATCAAAGAATTTGTCTCCATGATAATTATGCGGTTGAAATGCTAAGATAAACATGATAAAAAGAATAATGAAACTTCATTTTCATGATTAACATGGAGATAATTTGGATGAATAAAAAATTCAGTTTTAAAGGTAATCAATTATTCAATATTCATGGACGAGTTTGAGGAATAAAAGGGAATGAATTTATAATCACATGCATGTGATATAATCACCACAAAGGAGAAGCCAAGGTCATGAAGAAAAAAACACAGTGTTTTATATCATCATTTATACCATGCTTTAATAATTCAATGCCAAGTACTTCAGGATTTCAGAAATTTTATTTACACGGAATAGATATTGGGATTTTAGGTCGTGTAAAAGAGGTGTGATCCTCGCTTATAAAATGAGAGGCAGTGGGTTTGTTGAAGGAGCTGCCATTCTCATTCTTGAGAGATCTCATTTTATTTTTTTAAAATAGAGTCTATAAACTCATTGTGTTATGAAAATATGAAAGGATAAAATATAATCATTCAATGCTTCATGAAGAAGGCGAGTCCTGCAAACTAGTTTGGTTGTGTGAAGTAGATCTATACACAACCTGCATGATGGAGAACTAAAGACATGCGACTGGTGTAAAAAAATCCTCTCCATGCTTCATGAAGAAGATTGGTTTTAAAAACCAGTGATTTGATATTATATCCCCACTGTTTCATGTAAATTGAAAAATACTCTTAAACCCTATTATTAAATGACTTCCAAAAGAAGATACATGTGCACTTTTTATTTTCATGAAGTTATAGGAAGCCACATGTACACCATTACATGAATAATATACTCATACTACTTTTGTGTATGCAAAAAAATCTAGTATTATCAGTGTTCCATGAGAAGGACTTCTATATTTCACAAAATAAGATAGGTGCATGCTAAACCCTTACGTGATCATCAAGTGCACAAAAATAGAGTGTATGAAAATACCTATTTGTGAGAAGAGAAAGTGAATATGATGTGAATTCATGGATTGATATATGAATTTATATTTACATGAAAAATTAATTGAGATAGTGTGTGCACTTGCATGAAGAAGGAAGAAGGCACTGAACCCTGTTGCACCCCTCTCTCTTGGATTTTAATGATCACAATCACTCTAATTGTATTCTAACTTGTTTTCAAGTGTCTTTGATGATAGGAAATAGGGTGCCTAGAAGCTGGCCCAAGAAGAATTCAAAATGGACTGTTTAAGTCCACCGGCCAGCCGGTGTGATACCACCGGCCAGCCGGTAAGGGCACCGGCCAGCTGGATCCAGCCCATCGGCCAGCCGGTGGACCAGGCAGAAGGCCTTGCCCTCTGCCAGGTGCCACCGGTCAGCCGGTGTCTGGCCACCAGCCAACCGGTGGGTCCAGACAGAATGGAATACCTTCTGTCCAGACCACCGGCCAGCCGGTGCCTGACCACCGGCCAGCCAGTGGAACCCAGACAGAATAGCATGCTTCTGTCCAGACCACCGGCCAGCCGGTGGCTCAGCACCGGTCAGCCGGTGGAGCCAGACAGAAATACCTTGCTTCTGTCTAGTGCACCGGCCAGCCGGTGGATCAGCACCGGCCAGCCGGTGTGCTCAGTCAAACTAGCCGTTAGGCTTTGACCAGGCTGGCCCACTTGATCCCCAACGACTCCGAAAGCCCTCCAACGGCTATTTTGAAGTATTTGGGAGTATTTCTCCTATAAATAGACGTCCATGGATGCCGGGAACACCACCGATTATATACCGAAGTATACCAAAGCTATTTTGATCATTTGAGGCTCCTACGACAATTCTCAAAGGCTACTTGAGATCCAATTGCCATCCTTGAAGCTTGGGCTGCCTCTACATCAACTACACTCACCTCTTAGCGCTCAAGGCTTCCTCTAGTTTGTTCTAAATTATTTACTTCAATTGTTTAGTTCTTAATTGGGTTTGTATTAAAACAAACCACCCTTTTTCTTCCTTCTTTCAATTTGGGTTTCTTGCTACAACCATAATAAAAAAGAAAGCTGTAAGAAGGTGATCTAGCCTACCTTAAAACGACTAGTGGGTTTCTTGCTATAACCATTAAAAAGCAAGCGGTCGTATAAATCTCCCAACGGTTGAGTTGGGAGCGGAGACGTAGGCTTGAGTTTAAAGCTGAACTCCGTTATCAATTGTGTCTTGCCATTTTACTTTCCGCTGCATTTAAATTTGTTTTAAATTGTTAATTAATTTTAAAAAGGCAATTCAACCCCCCTCTTGCCATCACCTCCGACCCAACATTTGGTATCAGAGGGAGCGTTTGTGTAATACCTTAACCGGTTACAAACGAAAAATCCATAGTGATGGCTTCTTTCTCACAAGCACCCGAAGGGTATTCCATGACTCGGGCTCCATACTTCGATGGAACCGATTACACATATTGGAAAAAACGAATGATTACTTTTCTTAGAAGCATTGGATATCCTATATATAGAATTGTTATGCAAGGCTACACTCTTTCTAGTAAGGATGAATCTAAATGGACCCCCGAAGACATTGCCAATTTTGAGCTTGATGGCAAAGCCATGAATGCTCTTCATTGTGGGTTAGACCGTAATGAGTTTAATCGTATTTCTACTTGCACCACCTCACACGAAATTTGGAAACTTTTGGAAGTGACCCATGAGGGCACTAACAAAGTCAAAGACACTAGGTAAGATATGTATCGTCAAGACTTTGAGAGTTTCACAATGCACCCACACGAGTCAATCACCGAAATGTTTACTCGTTTTACTGATGTTTGCAATGGGAGAAAGTCCCTTGGTGATGATTTTTCAGCAGAAACAATGGTCAAGAAAATTCTTTGGGTCCTACCAAGCTCTTGGGCACCAAAGGTGACGGCAATCCAAGAAGCGAAAGATGTCAAGAAGATGCCGGTTGAAGAACTCATAGGGTCACTCATGACTTATGAGATTACCATGAAGAGGCAAGCTGATAAAGAAGGAAAGATCTTCAAGGAGAAAAAGAACATAGCTTTCAAGGCAAAGGAAGAAAGCTCCTCCGATGATAGTGAATCCGAGATGGCTCAACTAGCAAGGAAAATGAGCAAGTTCATGAAGAAAAAGAAGAAATTTCAAAAGGCACGAAAGGAAGAGCCAAAGGCGGAGAAAGAAATCACTTGCTTTGAATGTGGAAAGAAAGGCCACATCAAACCGGAGTGCCCCATTTTCAAGAAAAGGTTAAAAGAAAAGAAAAACAAGAAGGCCTTCAAAGCATCAACATGGAGTGCAAGTGATGACTCCATGTCTTCAAGCGACTCAAGCGATGAAGGTGGAAAATGCCTAATGGCATTTGATGAGGTATCCTCTTCTCACTCTTCTTCTCACTCTTCTTCCTCATCTTCTTCTTTTGATAATGATATGTCTTATGAAGAACTCCAAAATGCAAGAGATCAATTAGAGGAAGGTTTTCACGAACTTACCTCTAAATTTTTGACCTTGAAAAAGAAAAACAAAACTCTTATTTCCGAAAAAGACAAACTTCTCAAAGAGAATGAGGAGCTTGCCCTTAAAGTCAAAAGTATTCCAAATGTAGATTCTTTAAATTCTACCATTAAGGATTTGAAGGAATCTCTTGCCAAGTTCACCCAAGGTGAACAAAACTTAACTAAATTGCTAGGTTCTCAGCGTTCGGCTAGAACCACACATGGACTTGGCTATAACAAGCAATCCACTTTTTCTAGGGCACCCACTACTTTTGTAAGGGGGAGCTCTCAATACAAATTTTGTAATTATTGTAAAAAGACCGGTCACATGATTTATGAATGTGATTGTAAAAATGCTAGGTATGGAAGACCCAAATCCATTACCTACTCGGATGAGTATCATAGAAGGAATCCCTCTAGAACATTATGGGTTCAAAAGTCTCTTTTAGCTAATCTTTCCGGACCCAAACTTATATGGGTACCAAAAACTCTTCTTTCTTGATTTTGTAGGATAAACGCCAAAAGAGTAGGACCTCTAAAGGCTCGTGGTATCTCGACAGCGGTTTCTCAAGGCACATGTGTGGCGATCCCTCCGAGTTCAACTCACTTGAAGAATTCGATGGAGGATATGTCACCTTTGGTGATAACTCAAAAAGCAAGATCGTCGAAATAGGTACCATTGGTTTTGGTAGCTCCTCTTTTATTAAAGATGTTTTATTAGTTAAAGGTTTAAAGCATAATTTAATTAGCATTAGTCAACTTTGTGATAGTGGTTTTTCAGTCAATTTTCAAAATGATTTATGCAATGTGTTTGATTTTCAAAACAAGTTGATATTTTCTGCTTCCCGTTTTCAAAATGTTTACATTATTGATTTAAAATCTCTAGCTAGCCAAAATGTTAAATGTTTAAGTGCTCTTGACAATGAGTCTTGGCTTTGGCATAGAATATTGGGGCATTGTAGCTCTCATTCACTTCTAAAGCTTAATAAGAACAAGCTCATTCGTGACCTTCCTAAACTTAAATTTAAGAAAGATTTGATTTGTGAGCCATGCCAACTTGGTAAGCAACACAAGTCTTCTTTCAAATCTAAGAAGGAAGTGTCCACCTCAAAATCTCTTGAACTCCTTCATCTTGATCTTTTTGGTCCTACTCCCGTAGCAAGCTTAGGTGGAAAATCCTATACCTTAGTTATTGTTGATGACTTTTCTCGTTTTACTTGGGTTTTCTTTTTATCCCATAAGAATGATGCTTGTAAAACCTTTTTGAAATTCTCTAGGAAAGTAGAAAACGAAAAAGGATATAAAATCATATCTCTTCGTAGTGATCATGGTGGTGAATTTGAGAACAAAGAATTCGATGAATTGTGTTCCTCTCAAGGATACAATCACACCTTCTCTGCCCCTAGGACTCCTCAACAAAATGGAGTGGTTGAAAGGAGAAACCGAACTCTCCAAGAAATCGCTCGAACCCTCCTTAGTGAATTCGACCTCCCTCAATATTTTTGGGCCGAGGCGGTAAACACTGCTTGTTATACTATTAATAGAGTCCTTGTAAGACCCCTTCTTAAGAAAACCCCCTATGAACTTTGGAAAGACAAATTGCCCAAAGTAGGTTATTTTAAAGTGTTTGGTTGTAAATGCTTTATCCTTAACACAAAAGATAACCTAGGGAAATTTGATGCCAAATCCGATGAAGGTATTTTTCTTGGGTACTCCAAATCAAGCAAAGCCTATCTTGTCTTCAATAAACGTTCAAAAACCATCGAAGAATCATCTCATGTCAAATTTGATGAAACTCTTCCAAAACCTCACCCGGTCATTGAAGATGTTGAAGATAAGCTTGATAAGCTTCATTTGAATGATTCCTCTTCTCCTCCCAAGGAGGATGACCATCAAGAACCCTCTTCACCTTCTTCGCCTTCCACCTTGCCTAAGGTTTGGAAACCTTCTAGAGACCATCCTTTAGAAAATGTCATAGGTGACCTTCAAGCCGGTACTCGAACTAGAAGATCTATCCTCAATGAAGTTGAAAATCAAGCCTTCATTTCTCACCTAGAACCTCAAACCGTTAATGATGCCATTAATGATGAGAATTGGGTTCTTGCAATGCAAGAGGAACTAAATCAATTCTCTAGAAATGATGTTTGGACTCTTGTTGAAAGACCCAATGATCATCCAATTATTGGCACTAAATGGGTTTTTAGGAACAAACTTGATGATCAAGGAAATATAAACCGGAACAAGGCTCGCCTAGTAGCTAAGGGCTATAATCAAGAAGAAGGAATTGATTATGGTGAAACCTTCGCGCCCGTCGCTAGGTTAGAATCCATTAGGATCTTGTTGGCATTCGCCGCCCACTTAAATTTTAAGCTTTTTCAAATGGATGTTAAAAGTGATTTTTTAAATGGTTTTATTTCTGAAAAAATCTTTGTTGAACAACCTCCCGGTTTTGAAGATCCAAAATTTCCAAATCATGTTTTTAAGTTAACCAAGGCTCTTTATGGCTTAAAGCAAGCCCCTCGGGCTTGGTATGAGCGGTTAACAAAATTTCTTTTAGAAAATGATTTTAAAATGGGTTAAGCCGATTGTACCCTCTTTTTAAAACACACTTCAAAAGATCTTTTAATAGTCCAAATTTATGTTGATGATGTTATCTTTGGTTCTACCAAAGAATCTCTTTGTACTGATTTTTCAGATTTAATGAGAAAAGAATTTGAAATGAGTTTTATGGGAGAATTGAATTTTTTTCTTGCTTTTCAAATCTTTCAAAATTCAAAAGGTATTTCTCTAAGCCAAAGCAAATACACAAACGAGATTCTAAGTTGTTTTGGTATGGATCAAGTAAAGGAAATTAGTACACCCATGAGTACTTCATGTAAGCTTACGTTAGACGAAGCCGGGAAACCGGTGGATAACAAGCTTTATAGGAGTATGATCGGGAGTCTACTTTACCTAACTGCGACCCGTCCTGACATCATGTTTAGTGTTTGCCTTTGTGCTCGTTTTCAAGCCAATCCTAAAGAATCCCATCTTAAATCGGTCAAAAGAATTTTTAAGTATTTAAAAGGATCCAAAAATCTTGGTTTATTTTATCCCTCAAATACTTCTTTTGAACTATCTTCTTATTCGGATGCTGATTTTGGCGGATGTCAATTAGATCGTAAGAGTACTAGTTGAACCTGTCATCTGCTAGGCAAGTCCCTTGTTTCGTGGAGTAGCAAGAAGCAAAATTATGTTGCTCTTTCTACTGCCGAGGCCGAGTATGTAGCCGCTGGCAATTGTTGTGCCCAAATTATTTGGATGCAACACACTCTCTTGGATTATGGTCTTTCCTATGATCATGTCCCTATTCGGTGTGACAACACTAGTGCCATTAGTATCTCTAAAAATCCAATACAACATTCTAGGACAAAGCACATAGACTTAAGGCATCATTTCCTTCGTGACCATTTTCAAAAAGGAGATATCACTTTGGACTTCATTCCTACTGATTTCCAATTAGCTGATATTTTTACCAAACCGCTCCCGGTTGACCGTTTTGATTTTATTAAAGGGGATTTAGGAATGATTCGTCAATGAGCACTATTAAATATTTGACTTTCTTGGCTTACTTATATTTTATTTTTATTAGAATTTTTTAAACACCTTTTTTTTCTGTTTTTTATATTTTATGAATTTTAGTACCACCGGTCAACCGGTGGTACATCACCGGTTAACCGGTGGTGTCGGGTTTCTCTTTTTTGGGCCGACCCGAGGAAGGGTTAAAATTAATTTTAAAACCCTTCCTCCCTCATTTCTCTCTTCTCTCTCGGGCGGCTCCTCCTAAAACCGCAGCTCCTCCAAAACCTAGCCTCCCTTCTTGGTTTTTGCCCTCTCAAAACTCCTTTATTCTCTCAATCTCTCTCTTTTTAGCTCCTTTTGCCATCATGGGACCTCAATCTACTCACAAAGGCAAGGGTATCGCTCAAGAAGAACCTCCTCCTCCTTCAATCCCTCAACTTCCGGACATATGGCATGACAAAGTCATTTTGCCCGGTAGAGTTATTGACTATCCTTGGCTTTCTTCTGCTCGTCTCGAGCTTTTTTCAATTATTGAGTATCAGCATTGGCATTCATTTTTTGAGCCACCCGAAAAGGATGTCATTTATCCTCTTCTTGTCAAAGAGTTCTATGCTCATTTGACGTGGTCCGTTTCTGATGACATTGATACCATCTCCTCCACTTCTCTTGGGCAACCCATCACTTTCACTTCGGTGGAAATTGCCCGGATGCTGGGAGTTCCTCATGTCGGGCCTCATGCATTTGCTCAGGGGGAGTTTCCTCGGGACCGTGAGTTTGATATAGCCGTAGCCCTTGAGCATCTCACAGGGCAGCCCACAAATCCCATTGTCAAGATCTCCCAGCTCTCTCCTAACCATCGTATTATTGAGCGCCTCATTCAAACTTCCCTTACGCCCCGTATCGGGGATCATGATAATGTCAAATTCATTGATATTTATCTTCTCTCTTTTATCACCAGAGGCATTCACTTCAATTTGGTCCGGTTTCTGTTCCGGGCCATGACTTATGTGGCTGAGCACCCGCGCCGGTCCAAAACTCTACCCTACAGACGCCTCTTGACTAAAATCTTTTCCTTTCTTGATGTGCCTCTTCATGCTACTTCCTTCGAGCATCCAACGAAGGATAGCATAGTGAATTTTATGATGGTGCAACGAATGAACATCCGTTGTCACCCTTGGCGTCAGGAATGGATTGTCGACAAGGACGGTCTTCTCAAGGCCTACTCTCCTCAGACTCATTCCCATCCTCCTGCCCATGCCATGCCTCCTGCTATTGCCGCTGCCTATCCTCTTTCAGACAGTGAGGATAGTGATGATGATGAAGAGGAAGGAAGTGGTGACAGCGAAGGTGAGGCTGATGCTGCTGCTGATGAGGAGGCTGGAGAGGGTGATGATGCACCTGAGCCTGCTGAGGCTGTGCCCCCTCCTGCTGATGCTGGTGGCTTGCCGGTGACGGCTGATCAGTTCCTACGCTTCCAGGATCAGATTGAGACCCGGCTGGACTTGCAGTTTTCTTACTTCAGCTCTCAGTTTGATCAGCTCCACTCTCGGATCGATTCTCTCGATCGTCGCTTCGAGGCGGTCCAGGCTCCTCCAGCTCCTCCGACCTTCAGGCGTCGTCGTCTCCCTCGACCCTCTAGGAGTGAATAGAGCCTTAGTTGTTTTTGATTTGTTTTTTTATTTGTATTTTGGATTCTCCTTGTACCATTTCATCTTATTTAAATTTCAAGTTGTCTTGTCTATCCATTCCTTTTTATCATTGTTTACCTCTTTGATTGTTTTTCTTATTCTCTCTCATAATTTTCCTCCTATTTTGATAATCCCAAAGGGGGAGAAAACCTCTCTATTACATAGTTATTTATTAAAACTCTCTTTTTACAAGTTCCATTTTAAGTTATTGATGTCATCAAAATCTGTTTTAAATGGTTAAGTTATTGTTTTCAATTGATTTCTTTAAAAAATGGCATTTGGTTGCAATTTCAAAAAAATGACCCTTTCTCACTATTTCAATGCTTTCAAGATCATTATATTTGGCACGTCTATAAGTTTTCCAAGTTCAAATTGTTTATTTAAGTTTTCAATTGACATACCCTTTTTTAAAGCTTTCATACCTTTTTTTTAAAGCTTTCTCTTTTGTGATTGTGATCATCAAAATAGGGGGAGATTGTTGCACCCCTCTCTCTTGAATTTTAATGATCACAATCACTCTAATTGTATTCTAACTTGTTTTCAAGTGTCTTTGATGATAGGAAATAGGGTGCCTAGAAGCTGGCCCAAGAAGAATTCAAAATGGACTGTTTAAGTCCACCGGCCAGCCGGTGTGATACCACCGGCCAGCCGGTAAGGGCACCGGCCAGCCGGATCCAGCCCATCGGCCATCCGATGGACCAGGAAGAAGGCCTTGCCCTCTGCCAGGTGCCACCGGTCAGCCGGTGTCTGGCCACCGGCCAACCGGTGGGTCCAGACAGAATGGCATACCTTCTGTCCAGACCACTGGCCAGCCGGTGCCTGACCACCGGCCAGCCGGTGGAACCCAGACAGAATAGCATGCTTCTGTCCAGACCACCGGCCAGCCGGTGGCTCAGCACCGGTCAGCCGGTGGAGCCAGACAGAAATCCCTTGCTTCTGTCTGGTGCATCGGCCAGCCGGTGGATCAGCACCGGCCAGCCGGTGTGCTCAGTCAAACTAGCCGTTAGGCTTTGACCAGGCTGGCCCACTTGATCCCCAACGGCTCCGAAAGCCCTCCAACGACTATTTTGAAGTATTTGGGAGTATTTCTCCTATAAATAGACGTCCATGGATGCCGGGAACACCACCGATTATATACCGAAGCATACCAAAGCTATTTTGATCATTTGAGGCTCCTACGACAATTCTCAAAGGCTACTTGAGATCCAATTGCCATCCTTGAAGCTTGGGCTGCCTCTACATCAACTACACTCACCTCTTAGCGCTCAAGGCTTCCTCTAGTTTGTTCTAAATTATTTACTTCAATTGTTTAGTTCTTAATTGGGTTTGTATTAAAACAAACCACCCTTTTTCTTCCTTCTTTCAATTTGGGTTTCTTGCTACAACCATAATAAAAAAGCAAGCTGTAAGAAGGTGATCTAGCCTACCTTAAAACGGCTAGTGGGTTTCTTGCTATAACCATTAAAAAGCAAGCGGTCGTATAAATCTCCCAACGGTTGAGTTGGGAGCGGAGACGTAGGCTTGAGTTTAAAGCCGAACTCCGTTATCAATTGTGTCTTGCCATTTTACTTTCCGCTGCATTTAAATTTGTTTTAAATTGTTAATTAATTTTAAAAAGGCAATTCACCCCCCCTCTTGCCATCACCTCCGACCCAACAAACCCATGTGCCTTAAGTTACATGAATAGAACATGCATTTCATGTAATACATATATGCCAATTTTTATAGAATATAAAATATCAAATAATTATATTCTATATATGTTCTAGGGTTTTTCTTTCAAGAGGAAGTGGTTCTGTGAAGTTTCACTTGCATAAAGATAATAAAGTTAAGAAGAAGAGAGTGGGTTCCCAAATTGTTTTTATGTGGCTATCATTTGGGCTGAAGAAGAATTCTCAAATAATCAGTCTACTATAAATTCATAACATTATTACTGAAGAATAATTAATTATAATGATGATATTTTGAGTCGAGCCTTAGATATTTTAATAATCACAAAATAAGTTTGTGATTCTAGAAAGATTGGAAGATGGTGATTCAGTGCAATCTATTTTTCACTGAAGAATAAAGTGATCAAGATACCTCTATACACTATTGAATATTATTTTTGTCAAAGATAAAGGACATAAAAATAAGTTACTAGAAAATATATATTTAGTTTATTATCATTTGGGTTATGGAGAATTCTATTGATCATTCAGAAACCTATTCATATCATTATGACTGATAGAATAAGAAGAAAGCGGATATTATATTTTAATTTTGTGAAGATGAATAAGAGTTTCTTTCTTACCGATGAGCAAATAACCAAGTGATGAATAAGTTAGTGGAAGAAATAAATAGAACTATGAAATCTAACAGTAGTATCAATAGGTGGAATACTTTCTTGGTGTTACAAAGAATATTAATAAGAAGGTGGTGACTATCTTCAGAGTTAGTATAAAGAATAGAAAAAGTGATATAAAACTTGATCTGTCTATTGACTATAGTGAATATAAAGTGAAAGGGCATTTCCTACTTGATGAAACCAAATTCAAAGGATTTTTTTCTAGTGGTAGTGCGATTGGATTATTTCGATACCATTCTAAGGACTATCTACTCTCATTGAGTAGTGAAACTTATAAAAATATTGTGTGTTGTCTTTTACTAATTTCATATACTTACATGTGATTGGAAAAGTAGAATATGATAATAAATATCCTAACAGATCTAATTGGTCAAAAGGATAAAAGTTGTGAAATGTTAAAAATCTCTAAAAACTAATTCACCCCTCTAAGTGTTAGGTATATCTCAAACTGGACCTTTCAGGTTTAATATCATTGATACATGCAGTTCAATACTCCAATGATTAGTCCATTAATAATATAAGTTTCATTGTTGATATATTATGACTTATCTATCTATATTCAATTTATTACGTAAATTTTATTTTGTTTTAATTTAGGATGCATATCACTAAGTTGAAATGAGAAAGGCCATGTGAAACTAACCATCAAATCCAAAAACTTCATTTCAAAAAAATTCATTAGTGGTTCAAGACTCACCTACATATGAATAATTGATTTAATATTTTTATAATGCAACTGATTTGTATTTTCACAACCCTTTATACATTTAATAGTATGATTTTATAGATTCACAAGATGCATGATTCAAGTGATCATATTACGAGTAAATAACTCAACCAACTAGTTTATGGACCATTTATTATAGATAATTGGTAAAAGTATTTGGATTCTAATAGATTTCAATTTCATATTAGTGGTGTTGATGTGATCTGAGAAATGTAGAACAGTGGAATTGGTTGTTCATCTATTGATGCATGTTATTATTATGGATTAATAAGGTATATTATTGAGGTTATTTATGGTCATGTCTTGAGGTCGGAATGGCCTGACGACCTTCATTTTTTTTATTATTTTGATAATCCACCTTTCAAGGGGTGAGGTGGAACCCTTACAAGGCACAAATGATTAGAGACAATTACATGACCCATAGGTCTTATAGGAATCACCTAAATAAGACAACTTGAAACTGCTCCTCCCCATCATATGTCATGATATCAACACTCCACCTTCACAGGGTTGGTTGGCTAGCCATCCTATGCAAAGCTGCATAGGCCTAGTACCAATGGAAAATCCATACCCTCTCATTCTTTCAAATCTGGTTAGCTCTTCTCTAGTGAATGCGCCTATCATTAATTCTCCTTTGAAGTCTTTTCCCTTGAATTCTAACTGGTACATTTTCATTTCATGTGGCCTGAAGGCCTTAAGGTGGCCCTAAGGCCTTGAGAATCAACTGTCCTGAAGGCCTTGGGTGGCCCTAAAGCCATGCAGGACCCGAGGACAAAACCGGTGGCCCAAATGCCCAGATGGATGAATAGTTCTGGTTACTACAGTACTGAACAATACCTGATACAGTACTGCTACAGTACTGGAAATATTCCTCCACCCAGATTTGATCTTGGGTCTCTTAGATGCACCTAGCGAGTCCTCACCAACCAGGCTTAGGCTCAGGTGCAATCATGTCTTGAAGCATATATTATTAATGTGTGATTGGTTCAATTTGGTTCATGGAACAAAAAATAAACATTTCCAATTTAAATTGTTAAACTTTAAAAATATTCTGTAAAAATATGACAGAGTAAACACCGATCCCTTTATACTAACATCACAAGTAGAGTACGTTTACTTTATCATCATTGATTCTAATTGGAAAATTTTGGTGAAAATGTATAGAATATGGGTTTTTTTCGATTGAACGAGAGGAATTGGATGTTGTCACCTTTCCTAATAAAAAACTTGACCAAACAACTATTTCTATATGATAAGAAGATATAAAATGGGTTAGAGATATATTTTAAAGAGAAATGATAGAATTTCATGATCTATGAAAGATTGTAATTTTTTTACAGTTAAATTTTGTAAAAATATTTATGAATTATATGTATAAAAATTGATTTATTTAAGTATATTTTTTAATAATACAGGTATGTCATAGGGTGGTCAGCATGGTTCACTTGATTTTATTAGAATGTATGTTTTCATTTTTTAAAATTAATTTATTATATTTTTTGTAATTATATTTCTATAACTATTTATATTTTTTAAAAAAATTCATTATTGCTAATAATATGAATTTATGTTTATCAGGATATGGTGCATCTTATAGTAGACACATGAGTCCTGGTAGAGGTGTTCAATCATAGAACTCCAGAGCTTACTAGGATGTGTTATTTGATGACACCTTTCATCTAGTTAGAGAAGGTGAGAGTGTATTTATTTTTTAGTTGGGGCATATGATATGAGACCCACATAGATTCTATATGATGACTCATGATTGGAATTTATTCCCCCAATATATTATTGAAGGATTATGGAGGGAGGTTCAGGTAAAATCAATTTTTAACTTTTTATAACATTATTTTTATTATTATCATAGATAATGACTATTTTTTTAGGAGGATAATTTGACATCCTATATAGATGAATTTCAAGAAGTATGAATCACCAAATGATGAAATTTATGGGTGTTCCAAACATTATAGATACCATTTTGGGGGGTTCTAAACATTCTACAATGAGTCCCTCTGCGCATTTTTCCCATGTAGTGGTAGGATTTGGTTTCTTTTTTGTAGAGTGAGGATAAAATGGTAAAATTTATTTCTTTTAATCTATAAATGACTAATTTTTCATATTTCTATTAGCTGAATACATTGAATTTAGACAAATCCCACTCGTTGTTCATGTAATCGGGAAATCCAGGGCATGCCTTCCATACTTGGTACAGAACACGTGTTACATCTTAGATATGATGTAGTTTTAGAATTAACTTTTCATTCATATATTTAAAATATTGTAGTATAACATGAATATAAATATGTATTTGGTGGAAACATTTATTATAGTTACACTAGTGAGGTGATCCGAACGATCAGATGCTGATATGGTTGAGGAATCATTGGGTGGGTGATCCTAATGTTGTTAGCGTTATAGTAATAAAATTATTTAGTAATAAATGTATTTTTTATTTCATTGAAATTATTCAAAAAAATTCATTAATTCATTATGTATATTTAAAAGGATTTGTTTTACACTAATTTAATAGAGCTTCCAGAGGAGAAATATTTTAGTACTATGCATAGAGATAAGATATTTCAACATGCCATAGGGCGTGATGGTCATGGTTATTCTTTGACTTATGGAATTGGTGTCCCATGACATTAATTTGTTAGATCAAAGGAAATGGGTGCCTGAAGAGATGCATGAATTCTCACACAGATTGAGATATATTCTTCCATGTAGGCTATGCAGTGTAGTACATACGAGTGGTTTCATCAGTTACATGAAGAGTACGAGGAGAGATTATGACATGCGTCAACACGTATTGATGAAGTGGCAATGTAACATCCTGTTGATGGCACACAAGTGGTTCCACAAGTAAAAAAGAAAATCAAATGTACTCATATTTAATTTTACTGATATTATTAAGATACATAATATTTATATATGTTGTAGGCTCTATATACAGCTGGTGGACCACGCTGTGAGTTCATTGGTGATCTAGATGAGGATGTACCACATGCATGGGGTAATTTTTGTTACCATTTTAATATTTAATGTTTCATTTTATTTGAATAAATTTAAATTCATTTTTTACTAAAAGAACCCACCCAATATTCTAATCATTCTAAGATGAATATATCTAATTTGATACACAAGAGAACCTATTGATTGATACCACTTATTCTACAAATAAACAGATATAGAAATGAAACTCAATGTTGTACCCAATTTTCTTATTCTCTTCTCCATTCAAAACATGTCTATTTTTTCTTCCTTGCATAACTAGATATAAAATATGCCACTCTACCTCATCATGCATTCTTCAACAAAATAGATCTATAAGTGAACTTATATTCTTAGATCAACATATCATTTTTCATAATTCCATATCTTCATTGCAAATAAAAATAACATAACCATCATAAACATCAGATATTCAACAAAATTTTATGATACTATTACATCCAAATAGTTGAACAAGGTCTATATATTTTTGAATGAATCTTGCATGTAAAGAATGCACAGTGAATTCCCCCCATGAAAATTTATCTTGAATTCACTACATAGTATCCATGATATTTTATAGATTAATTATACCCTCCTAATATGTGTTAGTCAGCTTAAAACAGTAGTTCTAGTGATATCTACCCTCCTTAATATGAAACATATGCCTTTTTTCATTTTGAATTATATAGTGGATAACATTTCTTTTCATTCATGTCAAGGAACACATTGATGTTGTTCACAATACCTAAATATGTAGTGAGTGGTTCAACAAAGGTAATCCCAATAGGTCAAGAGATCTCTAGAAGAGTTCTCATCAGAGCCTTTACTTTCATAGTCTTATCACACCAACAATTTTCTAAGAAACCTTTTACTATTATCTATCTTATTTCATTTTCCAATTACGGAAAATTTTTCATATGGGTGTATTTTTTTTTTAATTTAAAGGGGTAGGGTTTTCATAATTAGGGAATAGGGGCTGCCAAGTTCCAATTCATTTGGCGCTTTGGGATAAACCCCAAAGAGAAAATTGAATTGGTGCTTTGCTCTTTTTTTCCCATACCCACGCTCCCACACCCAACATGTATTATTATTATTATAATATATATATACTATATTAAGAATTATAAATAAGTATAATATATATATTTATTAAATTATAATTGTAAATATATATATATATAATTTTATATATTAATGTAAAATATATTTATAAATATATTTTAAATGTATATATAAATATATATTATTAATTATATAATTATAAATATATTCATATTATATAATTATAAATATTTATTTATAGAGATAGATTTGTAATTATATTTAATATTTATTATTTATATATATATTTATGTAGATAAAGTCATAGTTATATATATATATATAAGTATATATTTATAATTATATTTATTTATAATTGTAAATATATATGTATATACATATATCTATATTTAATTATAATTATAATATATTTATATAATTATTTATTTATAAATATATATTATATTTATAATTTTATATTCATTATATTTATAATTATAATAATTATAATATAATTTAAAATATAATAAATATATTATATATATATAATAAATATTTATAAATACATAATTATATAATAAATATATGTAATTATAAATATAATAAATATATATAAAATATGAAATTTAATTATATTATATTTCTTAATTATAATTATAAATAAATGTATTTATGACATTTAATATATTTATGAAATTTAACATATTTATGACATTTAATATATTTCTCATATTTATAATTATATATTTAATATATTTAATATATTTTGACATTTAATATATTTATAATATATTAATAATTATATATTTATTATATTTATAATTTTGAGAGAGAGATGTTATGGGTTGAGAGCTTCCCCCTCTATGAAAATGGTTTTGAGGTTTTCCTTTCACGATGAATCCATCCTTGCTCGAGTACTTCAACCTTGTGGATGTTTTTATTGGCCCCTCTAAGAAGGTGGATGGTGAATCTCGTTCGAGGCACAATGAAACTTCGGATGTGGAACCGTCGAATGGACAAACCCCTTTGAAGAAATCTAAGTTGTGAGAACCTACTAGGGGATGGGATGCATTACTAGAAAAGGGTTCTGACTGATCCTTTATCAGCTCTTAGAGTGGTGAATCCATTCCTCATAATCAGATTTTGAGGAATGGAGTGCTTGTAGTTTTTGATGCATGCCCTTGAATTTTTGAAGACCAAATTGATGCCTGAAAACACTCTATTATTTCTTGACTCAACTCGTAAGAGATCAATTCTTGGAAGCTTAATGATATAAAGAAGCATCTCATACAGATTTGGGGTTTTAGTGAATGTCATATAGTGTCGATCAGCATGATTTTTTATCATATTCCTTTTCGTTAAAATGAAATGAAATTGAAGGCTTGGAGTTGTGGATTTTTCAATATTAAGCCTAGAATTCTAAGGTTTGAAAACTGGGATCCTTGGTTTTATCCTCTTTAGGAAAAGAATACTGTTTCACAGTCTAGGATTCGTTTCAAAGGTTTGAATTGAGTATTTTGGCATCCAAGAATCCTATGGGATGTTTCTTTGGCCATTGGAACCTAACTAAAACTTTATTAGGATACTGTTGATATCAGGTTTGGTCACTTTTCTAGCATTTTGATTGATTTTGATATGTCTATGCCTCTTGTTGAGACTGTATACTTGATTGTGAGTGATTTCAAGTTTGAACTTGATATTGAATTTTAGAATGTTCTGGAATTCTTCCTTAATTGTTCAACTGTTGGACATGTTAAGGGAAATTTTTATAGAGGATTGAGTTTTTCTATCTATAAAAGGCATGGACACATTTTTGAAAAAGTGTATGTTTAAATTACCATATGCTGGTAACCTTGTACCTTTAAATTTTTTGTTTGGGAAAAAGATTTCCTCTAATGGTATGAAGGATCCACCATTATCCATTATGGGGAAATTGATGCATAACATCATTCACGGGCCAGTGAATAGGGAATCCACCTCATTTATGGATGTTTTGTCTGGTAAAAAGAATGCTGATAGTTAGTGTGAAGCTGATGGAAGTGTGGGTGTACTAGCTCTTCCAAATTTACTTTTTTTCCTATGAATCAAGGGAGACCTCTTATAAATGGGGTGATGTTGATAATCATGATTATAATGGTTTAATAGATCTATTGATTCTAATGGAGGAGAAATTCCTTGATAAAGGGAAGCTAGATTCTGGTTCTACACAATTGAAAGGGGTTTCTCCTCTTAATATTGGGTAGAATTTTCAAGTCACTATAAAATTGACCTTGGTACATTTTTATATATAACTGCTGATTCTCAGTAGTGTGTGCAGGATACATTGGGGGACGTCCATTCTACCTTTGGTGATTTGCATCATGTGGTGGCACATGCACTTTCCCCTGTTTCTGATCACACATCAGACATGAGGGTCTCTATAGTTGATGGTTCACATGTTATTACTACTTTATGCAATGTTGTTGTCTCACAAAAGTATGTGCAGGCTACTTTGGTAGTTGATGGTTCATCTAAATTGATTGGGGTAGTGCAGGCTACTACTGCAGACTCTATACTAGTTCTTATTTATGATGAGTATGTATCCACACATGCTCCTTCTGAACCCATAGAAGCCAAGGTGGCACCCTATGATGATGTTACACTTGCTGTTTCACCTAAAAATAGTTCTGTGAAGAACAACTTCTTCACCATGTCAGATTCCATTAATTATTCGGAGCTAGATGAGATATACAGAGAGATCTGGGAGAGAAAAGGTACAAAAAATTTAACTGCATATGTTTCTAATTCCTCTCATTTGATGATTGAGAAGGATGGAGCAAAGGATTTTCAGAGAGGGAAGTACTCAAATAAGGAATTATTGGATGAAAAACACTTTGCTAAGAATGGGAAAGTGGTTGATGCTAGTCTAAACTTTGAAGTGGTTGATGAACTAGTGGACACCAATGACTGAGGTGGCATGTGGTAGACCGTAAAGCAGTGGAGGTGAGGAAGTCATCCAAGAGGTCAAGGTGTATTTCATGGAAGTGGTGGTATAAATAAATGATGAATCATGCTTTGATGTATTTGTTTTGGTGGTGTTTCCCACTTTCACCCTCCACTCTCTTTGGTTATTTGCTGTACTTTTTTTATAATAAATTTATAGGGCCAAAGAGTTTCTCCATGGTCTTTACTAATCTGGTATATTTATAATTATAATATTTATATCACGTATTGGGATTCATGCCTACTCGGCCTTTAGGCCATTCATATATAAATAAATTAGGCTTCATTGATGGGCTATCCCCTAGGGGCTATGACCTACCTTCTAGGCCTGTGTGTGAGGTGTGTGTGTGTTTGATGCATTTGTACCCCCCAAAAAAGCCCCTATAATAAATTGTTAATAACAAAAATATTATTAAAAATTCTATTTTTTATATTACTAATTTAATTAAGATTTATTTTAAAATATATGTATAAATATTTATAATAAATATATCAGTACTATCATAAATATTAATAAATATTTATAATAAATATATAATTATAAATATTGATAATAAATATATAATTATTATTTTATTTAAAAATATATTTATAATTATAAACATTTATAATAAATATATAAATATAATTATATTTAAAAATATATTAATAACCATATAATAATAAATCTATATTTATAAATCTATATTTATATATTTATAAATATTTATAAATATTTATTGTAGTAATTATATATTTATTATAGTAATTATATATTTATTATAAATATTTATACTAATATATTTATTATAAATATTTTTTATAATATCTATATATTTAATATAACTATTTATAATTATATATTTTTTTAAATATTTATTATAGTAATTTATATATTAAATAAGGTGTATTTATAACTATATAAATATAGATTTATAATTATATAATTATAAATAAATTTAATAAGGATTAGTTATATATATAAAAATCAATATTTATATAATTATAAATATATTTAAAAAATAGTAATTATATCTTTATAGTATATTTAATATATTTATAAATATTTATTTTAGTAATTATATATGTATTATAGCAATTTATATATAAAATACTGTTTATTTAGAACTATATAAATAAATAGTTATTAAAGTAATTATATATTTATTATAAATATTTATTATAGTAATTATATATTTATTATATTTATAATTATATATTTATTATATTATATTTATATATTTAATATATATTCCTTATATTTATTATAAATATTTATTATACTTATTTATAATTATTAATATATAATTATAAATAAATATATATATATAATAAATATATTTATAAGTATATAATTACAAATATATTTATAATCATATAATTATAAATCAATTTCTATAAATAAATATTTATAATTATATAATTATTAATATATATATTAGGTGTTTAAGGGTACAATTATATTCAAACACACACACACACCACATACACTAGCCAAAGAAGCAGACCATAGCCCCCCTAAGGGGAGAGCCCACCCATCAAGCCTAATTTATTTCTTACATGGCCCGTAGGCCAAGTGGGCATGGAGCCCATAACATGGCTCGAAAGCCCAGTGCAACATCATGTCTGCATCATCCCACCTGCATCACTATGCCTCTGTCACCGCCTGCCTGTGTCACTACCTACTTGTGTCATTGTCTACATCACCACCTACATAGTACTGTAATAGTACCTATGTCCACTCAGATTTGAACCT
This sequence comes from Viscum album, assembly GCA_963277665.1. Classification (NCBI taxonomy): domain Eukaryota; kingdom Viridiplantae; phylum Streptophyta; class Magnoliopsida; order Santalales; family Viscaceae; genus Viscum; species Viscum album. Next base: position 822,702,031 of record OY728130.1, on the reverse strand, counting down.
TGGTTTGATGCAGAATTATAGGGCGACATTACTACTTAGGTAATGCCCCAACTGCAATAATTATTAAAATATATTTATATATAAATTTAAAATAATATACATTTAATCAGCTAATAATTTTAAATCTAATTTTGTTATATATAACTATATATAAATATATATTTAAAAATATGAAATTATATTTTTAAATATATTTATAATTATTTAATCATAAATGTATATTTATAAATGTATATTTATATAGTTATAAATATATATATTTATATAGTTATAAATACATATATTTATAAATTTAATTATAAATATAAATATAAATATTTTATATTTATTTATTAATATTTGTTAATATATAATTATATATAAAATAGTAAAGTGTGTGTGTTTGGGGGGGGGGGGGGGGGTGATTTGTATGGGGCATGGGATTTGGGAGACACTAAAAATGCCACTTGAAGTGGCGTTTTAAAAAAAAAAGCCAAATGCCATTTGGATTGGTGCTGAGGATCCCCATTTGACAAAAATAAAATATGACCTACCCCCTTTAATTTAAAAAAAAGAAAAAAACCCCATGAGAAAATTTATCCTCCAATTAGAGATATCATTGGTGCCCTAATGATGTGTTATTACTAAAGGTGGGTAGGGAATCTTATTTTATAGTAACCATGTTTCTAAAAAATTATTCTAGTTTTAGTAATTACTCTTCCAATTATCCTTCATTAGAGATAAGAAACCTTTATAAGGTAAACTATATCTAATATAAAAAAACCCTATTAAAATCCTACAACTCTTAAATCCTTACCATAGTTTTGATAGACCCCCTGGTCACCCTTCATTTTTGAAACTCAAAAAAATTCACAATTCCACTAGATCTCCCAAATAAAATATTGGAGTTATTGTTTTAAATTAGTGTCCTATTTTAGATATGGAAGTGGAGTAGACTATTCCCCTATTTCTTGAAGCATATTATGTTCCAAGATAAATATATATAGGATTCAAAAATATTTATTATGAAACTATCAAGATTTATATCACTATTCATCAATGAAAAGGAATTCTAATTGTTCCAAGGTTTTATCACTTCATATTCATTATAAATTCTATGTTCATTATTACATAATGATAGTTAAAATTAATCACAATGTAAGAACAATGTTTATCAAACCAAATCTATATTATATTCTTCCTTTAGAAGATCCACACATTGTGGACAATCACCTGATCAAACATTAATTTATTAGATATCCACTAAGTGAACACACCAATATTACTACTCTATATAATAAAATGTAATTTAGAGTTAAGAATAATAGTATGCATCACACTATTACAAATAAAATGGAAGAATATTTGTATCTAAAAGTAAATGTTGTGCACAGTCAGATATTCACACATATTCCAAATCAATTTTCATGGCATGAGTTATATAATATTCTTTTAGAATTATAGATCTCTCAATATGAGATTTATATAGAATACATTCCACTAATTAAATCAACATAACATTCCTTATCATTAAAGAAGATTAACACAATGTTTCAACATCATTCAATAGGTATTTAGATGGTTTAACTAGACATCTAGGTCTCTCTATCTAGTTAAATAATTTCTAAATTGAAAATTTGATAGTACCACACCTCAAAATTCTTTCTTGTATGAAATTTATAAAATCCAATATAATATTATTAAAGGTAGGTAATATAAATCATATAATAAAAATATTTTTAGAGAATAAATCCAACACAATATTAAAGTTTTATGTAATGTTATCATTCATCTCTTGCATAATAAAAGCTCAAATAATGTTTATCCGATTCAAAAATAAATTCTACTAAAGAACCTTAAATCATATATTCATGTTATTTATACATTTTCCTAATTTAATTTTAATTCCAAATATATCCCTTCATCTCATACCTAATATCTATTTTTTCCTATTATTCTCTTCATCTTTCAACTTTCACATATACGGAAAAAAACATTGACAGTGTTACTTTTCATTCCCATAAAAGCTAGTCACCGTTTCCAATACATGATCTAGAAAAATTAAAATTTAGAGAGAGTAAAAAAACACCCTTCAACATCATTTGAATAATATCTTTGGTCCCCATTACTACCACCCCCTTATAGAAAAATATATTTTCCAAAATAGATAATGATAGCCAATCCTATCATTAATTTTATTATACTACATGCTTAATAATTACAAGGAAAAAGAAAATGAAAGATCCAAATATATACACAACTTTTTAGATTTTAATTATTATTTTAGGTGATGATATATCTATTATGGTTCTCAATGATGTAGAATCTAAATAAACAAAATAATATAATTTCCTCAAGGATGATTCAACTAATGGTCTTATGATTGACTACCTTGATTAAATTTATCTAAAAGATAAGATCATAATTAAAACATCAAGTGATTGAAATGTTATATTTTATCTTGATAAAATATATCTATCATATTAGAGAGATAAGATTTTTCAGATTTATATAAAGTGTAATAGTGAGTTACTTAAGCTTTAGGAAAACATTACCTCACTGATTGCAAAGTTTGTTATTTATATTTATAAAAACTAATTTCAAGTATTTAAAGTGTCAAAAATAACCTAAATGGTGTTTTTCCATATAGGTTCTTGGGGGAATTATACTCATGAGGATCACCTTATTATGTTTCTTTATGACAATATATGTGGACTATGTTGTGATGAGAGTTGGTGATGGTGATGTTGATGCATTACCTTCTTCACAGTAGGTCCAGTGAACTTTTTAGGTCAAAATGAGTACTTAGAATCTAGTTAGAACTCCGATAGGTATGTAGAGGCATGAGACACCTTAGAAAGGAACCATCAGAAGAACCGTATTGATCAGGGTAGATAATTCCCTTTTAGTAGACCCTTTAGAATGACTTCAAATCAAAGGAAAACTGTATTATTATTATTTTTGACATGTAATAGTAGAGAAAACATAAATCAGACGTGCAGTATTCCCAGGACAACCAAAAATTTCGGTTTTAAAAGGTTTGAAAACCTTTAAAAATGTTCATTTGGGGACCAAAACAAACCCAACAACATTCGAATGCCGTGGAATTAGAAAAAACAACCATAGAGTTAATTTTGAAATGGCCGAGCATACAAAACTTCAATACAAGGAGGAATTTTCTCAGGGGGACTGAAAACACATTTTTAGTGTCATAAAACACCAAAACGCACGTTTAACAATCATATTCATAGAAAAAAACCCCATAATGGATTTAAATAATAGGAAAACCATATTATTATTATTTTTAATTTTTATGAGGAGATAGAATGTCAATCAGATTTGCAGTCTTCCTGGAACAACCGAATATGTGATTTTTAAAGGTTTGATGCCCTTTAAAAATAGGGGGGGGGGGGTCAAAACCAACTGAATAGCCTACAAATTCCATTAAATCAAACACACAACCATATAGTTAATTTTTAAATTTCTGTGTAGACAATACATCAATCGGAGGTTCTGTTTTCTTGGGATGATGAAAAACGCACTTGTAATGTCATAAAAAACCAAAATGTGCATTTAATAGACATATCTATAGAACACTACATAGTAATGACTTTAAATCATATTAAAACCATATTATTATTATTAATGTGTATGAGTAGACATCACATCAATTAGGTGTGCAGATTACCCAGAACGACCAAATATATGGGTTTTAAAAGGTTTGACGCCCTTTAAAAAGGTCCATCCAGGGGTCAAAGCCAACTGAATGACATATGAGTGCTATGAAATTAGATCAAAATAATTTTAGAGTTAATTTTTAAATGATCAAGTAGAAAAATGTCAATCCCAGTTAGAGTTTTTCAGGGAGGGGCGAAAACAGAATGTCAGTGTTATAAAACACCAAGACGTGCATTTAACGATTAGATCTATAGAAAAAGTCCTCAAAACGACTTGAAATAATATAAAAACTATATTATTGTTATTATTGATGTGTAATAGGATATTAAACATCAATAAAATGTGTTCCATTCATATAATAACAAAATATGTGGTTTTTTAAAGGTTTGACACCCTTTAAAAACATGCTATGGTAAAAACCAACCAAACAACCTACAAATTCCATGAAATTAGAAAAAAATTTCCATAAAGTGAATTTTAAAATGGTTGAGTAGATAGTACATCAATTAGATATTTCATTTTCCTAGGATGATGGAAAATTCTCTTTTTGTTTCATAAGACACCAAAACATGCATTAAACGGTAAGATCAACAACAAATGACCTCAAAATGACTTGAAATCATAGGAAAATACTATTATTATTATTAGAAACATGTAGGAGGAAGGATAAGAAAAATAATTTGGATATGAAGTATTCCTAGAAGGATCAAATATGTGGTTTTCAAAGGTTTAACACCCTTTAAAAGCACAAACGTGTGTGTGTGTGTGTGGGGGGGGGGGTCAAAACCAATAAAATAAACTTAGAATTCCATGAAATCATATGAAAACAAACTTAGAGTGAATTTTTAAAAGGTTCAGTAGATGGTAGATCAATTGGAGGAACTGTTTTCCTTGTATGATAGAAAATGAACTTTTAGTATCATAAAACACCAAAACGTACATTTAACGGTCATATCTATAGAAAATGACCTCACAATGACTTGAAATCACAGGATAAACATGTTATTTTTTTATTAATATGTAAAAGTAGATGAAATGTCTATCAGATGTGTGATATGCCTAAAATTAATGAATATAAAGTTTTTAAAGGTTTGACGCCCTTTAAAAAGGTGCGTATGGAGGTCAAAACCAACCAAAGAGAATCCAAATGACATGAAATCAGATGACAAAACCATAGAGTTAATTTATAAATGGTCAAGCATATGGAATGGAAATCCGATATGGAGTTTTCCCAACAGACCCAAAAATTCTCTTTTAGTGTCATAAAACACCAAATCATACACTTAACAGTCAGATCCATAGAAAACGACCTTATAATGACTTAAAATCATTGGTAAACTATAATATTATTTTTGGTGTGTAAAAGGATGTCATAAACCATCCCTTAGGGCCCATGCTGTGACTACCCAAGCCTGCCTTCCATTGGCCAGGGGCTAGAGACTAGCACTGGAATGGCGCATCCCTTAAACAGGAAGGCATTGCCTTTTTAACTTGTACAGAAACACAATACAATAACACAAAAAGTAGAAACCACATAGACTAGAATGCAATAAGATGAAACTAAAAAGTAAACTGTTGTAGTAAAAGAGTGTTGAAAGTAAAAAGGGTCTGGAATACAAGCCCAAATGTAAAAGTACAAGTATAACTGGAAGTATAATACAACTGAATGAAAAAGGAAAACAACTACTGGATTGACTCCGAGGTTCCTACCTGAAGGGTAGGTATAGATCACCTCCTCAGCAATTAAGGTCCGTCAATCTCCTCTACATCACATAACACCGAATGGTCCACCTCTGTGCACCATCCAGTCCTAGCTCCCTCATCTTCGATCAATGTTTTATATCGTTGTACTAGACACAAAAATATGCGGGCGAAGCCCATGCATGGGTGAGTATAACAATACTTAATAGGGACCCCAAGACCCCCATAGGTCTCCTAGAGTTCCACAAAGGAAAAACCAGAAATGAAGACATCTACTATACTTATGTATATGCCCATAGATATACCTAAGTTATCAAGATATACTCATCTCATACATGAGGGAAGGACACCACATAGGTAACACCATGAAGGTAGAAGTACCACATAGGTAACACCATGAAGATAAAACCATGAATGTAACTCCACAAAGGTAGAAGTACCACACAAGTAACACCACAAAGATAGAAGTACCACACAGGTAACACCACAAAGATAATACCACAAAGTTATAAGTAACACATAGGTAACACCACGAAGATACAAGTACCACACAGGTAATACCACGAAGATAAAAGTACCACTTAGGTAACACCACAAAGATATAATTACCACACAGGTAACACCATGAAGACGATACAAAAAAGGTAGAAGTACCACACATGTAACACCATGAAGATAGAAGTACCACACAGGTAACACCAGGAAGATAGAAGTACCACACAAGTAACACGACGAAGATGATACCACAATGGTAGAAGTACCACACAGGTAACACAACGAAGATAGAAGTACCACACAGGTAAAAGACTTAGTTAAAACAGAGTCTCAACTCCAAATAGGTTTTTCAGTGAAGTATAGAAGTACAAATGATTAGTCTCGAAGCTAGATCATCTTATTCTATCAAGAGGTACTGCTTCTAACCATACAGAGTTTGGCCCACATAGGATCGATAGGTACTAATCCCCACAATGATCTATATAGGATCTGACCCACCAAGAGTCGATAGATAACTAACCCCCATTGACCCACACAGGAACTGACCCACATAGGATCGGTATGCACTGACCCACATTGGATCACTGAGTATTGACCCACACATGATCGGTGAGCGCTGACTCTTGCAGGAGCTGACCCACACAGGACCGCTGAGCGCTGACCCACACAGGATCGGTGAGTGCTAAACCACATAGGATCTGACCCACATAGGATCGGTATGCGCTGACCCACGCAGGACCACTGATCACTGACCTATGTATGATTTGTCTCCAACCTTCGCCTCACTGCCAGCCACCAGATTTCAAGCACCTGGTGCACTCGAGTTTTGTAGAATCCAACCTCAAGATATCGGTCATACCTAGACCACCACTAATCTCAAAAAATGAGTAACCCAAAGGACCTCCACGCCGTAAGGGTTCCTACACGACAGACGATGCGCCAATCGGACGCCCGGTCTGTGAGTTATAAGCATTTTAGCTCCGAGGGCCTGGTTGGATTCGGGTTTGATCCAAACCGAACATACTCCAAATTTCACCAAAAATCAAGTGGAGTATATCAAAAGGACCGTCTCGATACAAGGATCCCAACACTATAGACGGTTCATCAAACAGACGTCCGTTTCTCAAGATACGCCTATTTAAGTGTTTCTGGGTCCAGTTGGGCTTGGGTCCGGTCCGACCTGGATGGACCGACCCTGCCTGACTCAGTCTGGGCTGATCCTAGGTGGAGTTGGCCCTCTGGGCCGATGTATGTTCCGGCCTGCAAGAGGGGTGGCACATAAGGGCAGCCCAACCAGAATAGGGCAGCCCGTAAGAAGGGAGGCCCGATCAGAATAGGGCGGCCCGACCCCCGTGGGGTGGTGACTCACTAGGGCGGCGGCCCGCTAGGGTGGTTGCCCACTGGGAAACGACCCCCATGGGTAGAAGCCCATTCCAAGGGTGGTGGCCCGATCTGAGGGTAGCAGCCCACTATGAGGGTGGTGACCCAGTTCGAGGGCGGCGACCCGGTGTAAGGGAGGTGGCCCAGTGCGTGGGCGGCGACCCGGTGCGAGGGCAATAGACTTGTTCGGTTTGACATGGGGGGTGTAGCCCCCGGGTCACCTGAATCCCCTAATGGTCCAGAGGCCATTTGGTTGGTGAGGCGGCTGTACCATGTGGGCACCGTGGAACCTGCCGGAGGCGGGTTTGGCCTCCGTCGCAGCTTCTGTCGCAACCTCCATTTGTTGGCGGAGCGGCAGTCGCGCCGCCTTCCTTTCCACATCCGGTCATTGTGCTGGCCACCTCCTCCATTCTCCATGGCTAATTAGTTGTGACCCTCCTCTTACGGTGTGCATCAACGTGCTCGCGGTCTTCCGTGGTGGCGCAAGGAAAACAAGATAGCAGAGGGTTCAGTCCGGGTTTGTTCGGCCCACACCCTCCGCGTTAGCTCGCAATATGGAGGATATTAAGGGAGTTCAATAAACAGTTGTGTTAAACACCATATTAACCTCACAAGATTCTCCTCAATAACCTCCCGCAAATATGAATGAATCCGGGGTCAACCCGTTAGTCGGTTGACCCATGTTCTTCATGTTATTCAAGAATGGAGAAGAGGAAAAAATCACTTGAATGCATAAATGAATTAAACCCCCTACTTGGAAGAGATGTCCACTGATGACAGTCGAAAGAACCTCTTTCATCATTGTCATCAGTTCATGACTTGGTGGTGCTCGTCACCACTCGTTGGAACCAGTCTCATACTCCAGGTGTTTGGCATTGTGGTACTTTTCCAGGGCTTCATCGCTTGGTGAAGCCATGCCAACACCCCTAACTAATCTCTATATAAATAGGATAATATAAGGAGTGTGCAATGCTCAGGGAATTAATGAGGTTCATTTAATTAATGAACCTCCCGAATTCTCGACGGTGCGTTTATAGGAAAAGAAGAGTCAAACCATCTATTGGCTTGACACATCGTCGGTCTCGCCAGCGTCGTTCATTCGTTGGAGGAAAGAAATAAAATAAAATAACAAAACATGTTAATTTATTAATCTTTAAAAATTCCAAAAAAAATTACTTTTTCACCCGACCTACTACGGTCAAAGTTATGCCTCCCTTAAGTGAATCCCGAAACTACAAATTTAATGGTGCCCTCATATTTTTAATTCGAGAAACAGTTCCAAAGTTAGAAAATGCTGCTCATGCATTTACTGAACATACCCGGAAAAAAGTTCATAAAATTATTAAAAGTCCCCCTCAACCCACGCCGGTCAAGGTTAGGATCTTCCTAAGTGAAACACACCCCAAAAAACCCAACAGTACTCTCGAATTTACAATCCGAGTTACCTTTTAAAAGCTATTAATTTTACAATAAAATAATTTTCACTTAATTATTTTATTTATGGCCAAAAAATAACTTTCACTGGTGGCTTGCGCCGACCAATGTTAGTATCTGCCTAAATAAAGAAAACCCTCATGAGTTCAGCGGTGGTCTCATATTTTTAATCTAAGTTACCGTTTGTGAGTTATAAGCATTTGAAAAATAAAATAACTTTATTTAATTATTTTATTTATGGTTATTCCATTTTCGGGTATTCTCATAAGTGGCCTGTGCCGACTAAACTTAAGTCACGCCTAGGGTAAACCCACTATCCTGAGTGCAACGGTGCCCTCAAATTACTAATCTGAGTAATTTTTTAAGAGTTATTCTACTTTTTTAGGAAAACTGCTTACGCACGCTAATTAAAGTTTTGAAAAATTTTGTCAGATCATTCCGGGCACTCCGGGCCTCAAAATCATGTGCCGTCAGATTTCAAAGTCTTGAAATAATTCCATATAATTTTAAAAAAAATTATACGGAATTTCTGGGACATTAAATTCTCCCCACCATAGGGATTTATGTCTCCGAAAGCCACAACATAGAAAGAAATGGGGGTACTAAGCACAGATATGAGCCTCCCACTCCCATGTGCTCTCCTGGAGGTTCCCATGCTGCCAATGAATGTGCAACAGAGGTATCAAATGCCCTTGAAGGACCTGCTCCTGTTGATCCTCAAACTCCACTTTGAACTCTGTAAAAGTCACCCCATCGTCAAAGTACAACTCTCCCTAGATAATAACGTGCGATGGATCATGCACATATCATATTAGCTGTGACATATGGAAAAAATTATACACCCGGTGCATCTGTGGGGAAAGAGATAGATGGTAAACCACCTCTCATACTATGTTGAGAATCTAGAAAGGTCCGATGAACCTTGGAGATAACTTTCTGCCCCAACCAAATCTACGAAAACCTATTCGAGGTGAGACCCGTAGGAAGACATGGTCTCCATCCTCCTATCGGCATAAGACTTCTTCCAGCTTTGAGCAGTTTTCACTTTATATCAAGTGAGGCATTGTGATACAAACTCTTCCACTACGTCATTCATCATGGGCCATCAGTACTGATTTCGGAGGTCCTAGTAAATCTTCTCCACTCTAGGATGTACCGACAGAGGGGACGTATGGAACTCCCTCAACACCTCCTCCCGTAGTGCTACTAGTACCATGGTACATCCTATGAAGAGGATTAAGTGCTCCCCACCTTCAAAAAAAATCCATCAGGTGCCTGCCCTAAGGATATCTGAGCATTTCAAGCCTCGCAACCAGTGTCCCCAAGCTCTACCTCCCTGACTTGCTGATGGAGTGGGGGTGTGACTGTTATAGACTGGAGGTATGATGTTTCATCTTTATCCCCGAAGAATATCTGCAATGTGGCTAGCTGCTCTGTCGCCTCACTCAACAACTGTAGAACATACCTCCTACTGAGTACATCTGCTACTACGTTCAGCTTCTTAGGAGTATAGACTATCTCAAATTCATAGTCCTAGAGGAACTCTATCCATCGCCACTGTCTCAGGTTCAGGTCCCACTGAGAGAAGATATATATGAGAAACTTGTGATTAGAGTAGACTGTAAAACATTCTCCCATCAAGTAGTTCCGCCACATATTTAGTGCAAAGACCACTGCTGCTAACTCCAGGTCATGGGTAGAAAATTTATACTTGTAAGTCTCTATCTCAGCTCCTAAAAGATCTTCTAACACTTCTCCGTCCACAGGAAAGGCTCCCCCTTTTTTTTTTCAAATTTAACAAGGGTGATGCTACCCTAGATAAGTCAGGTAAAAATCTTCGGTAGTACCTAGCAAAAGTAGATGTCCCTCTACCTTCAGGGAGGTAATCCTGGAAAAATATTTTGAAAAGATCTTCCCATGCTCTACCACTTCTGTTTGGAAATGAAAACTCAAAACTCCTTCTGCCACGAGGATAATTCTGGATAACTCAAGAATGATTGGATGAACCCTTCTACGAATGAGTTTATCCAGTGCTTCCGGGGTTTCCTTTTTCTCCGACCAAGGAAAATACCATTCCAACATTATAGGTAAACCACAGCCTTTTTTTCTAATACATTCAATTTGAGTATGAACTGTGGATGTCCAGTCCATACCCAAACTAATGTCGTAAGTCCTCGATGCTACCACCAAGTGGTTCCAATAGAAACTCTCGCCTCAAGGGTCAGATCACACTGTTGGTGTAAGTGTGATTATCGAGTATCCTCCCAAAGGTATCTCCAGACATGAGGGTCTAGTCAATGACTTAACTAGAAACTCTAGGTCTTGGAAAAGATTCGTGGAAGGAAGGAATGATTGGTACCTATGTCTATTAATACAACAGTTAGTAGTAGACACATACCGTTCATCGAATCATTCCTAGAGCCCTTGGGTCACACTCTAGAACCATATGAAGCTACTCCCTGCACCTATCCTCCAGCTTCCTGATCTTGGTGGTGACCACAAAGGGGGTGGTTGTAACTTGTATAAATATACACCCCCTCATGTTGCTCTTCTAGCTCTGCTTCCACGTCTGCAGACCTGCAGATTCATCTGTCCCTAACACTTCTTCTTCCCGAATTTTTTTTTACACGCCCAAGTATCTGAAACGGGCACCTGTTTCCTACCTTCCCACTACTAACATTCACTGGCTGTATCCGCTCATCCAAATAACATTCAACCACAAATGTTCTCTCTAACACCCTAACATAGGTAGGAATGCATATAGGAATAGTGCTAGCTTGGACTTCCTTAAACACACCGTGTTCAGAAGTCTGAGCCGCGAAGCACTGATTTTATTGTATTCATCAAGTACCAGGAATGATCGGTATGCCTCGATGAATACTCATCTACCAGCATATAGTCCTGCTAAAGCTGTAGAAGCTCTATAGAACTATCAGCCACCTCCTCAAGATAGTCCTCAACTTCTTTTGAGTCGGGCTCACCTCATAACCTAAGGGGTATCTATTGCTGAAACTCGCATAAGGCACTAAGCATAAATGTGTCCTCTACCAGTACTGTTGGTTGTAACTACTTCCCAATGTGTGGTGGTGATACTTGTACACCACCTGAAGGTGCCGACATAGTAAGAGGGCCCTACACCAAAGCCTCATCGCTTGGTGGGACGTCATTGTGTACTCTCTCAGGAAACCTCAATGGCTGTCTTTGTGGTACCATCCAGATAAGGAACAGGTGTTCCATGGTCATTAAGTTATACCCAGTGAGCTGACTCCAAAGAAATCAAAAGAAAAACACTTCAAAAACACACACAACCAGTGTTTTCGTGCGTTGAGTCAGAAATCATAATTTAGGGTCCTGGTGTATAGATACGTCGACCTCCACACCAACATTGGACTCCCACAAATGAAAACCACACCCATAACACTTAACACTATTACTTCACAGAAAAGATTAGATTCATAGTTCTTCGGTAGAACCAAACCTACCTTTGATACCACTTTTTCACGACCTGACCCTCGGGGCCTGTGCCGTGACTACCCCATGCCCGCCTTCCATAGGCCAGGGGCTGGTGACTAGAACCAGAAAGGTGTATCCCTTAAACAGGAAGGCATTGCCTTTTTAACCTGTACAGACACACAATCCAAGAACACAACAAGTAACAACCACACAGAATAGAACACAATAAGATGCAACCACAAAGTAAACTGCTGTAGTAAAAAGTGCTAAAAGTAAAAATGGGCTAGAATACAAGAACAACTGTAAATGTACAAGTACGAATGGAAGTACAATACAACTGAAAGAAAAAGTAAAACAACTACTAGGTCATCCTATGAGGTTCCTACCTCAAGGGTAGGTATAGATCGCCTCCGCAACATTCCATGTCCATCAGTCTCTTCTGCGTCACGTCACGCCTAATGGTCCACCTCCATGCACCCTCCAGTCCTAGCTCCCTCATCCTCGATCAATGTTGTACATCGTATGCACCTTTGCACCAGACACAACAAGGTGCAAGCGAAGCCCGTGTATGGGTGAGTATAAAAATACTCAGTAGGGACCCCAAGACCCCCCATAGGTCTCCTAGAGTTCCACAAAGAAGAAACCACAAAATAAGACATCGACTCTACTTTGGTATATTCCCATACATATACCTAATTTATCAAGATATACTCATCTCATACATGAGGGAAGGACACCACATAGGTAACACCATGAAGGTAGAAGTACCACATTTGTAACACCATGAAGATAAAACCACGAAGGTAACTCCACGAAGGTAGTAGTACCACATAGGTAACACCACAAAGATAAAAGTACCACACAGGTAACACCACGAAGACAATAACACAAAGGTAGAAGTACCACACTAGTAACACCACAAAGATAGAAGTACCACACAGGTAGAAGTACCACACAGGTAACACCATGAAGATAGAAGTAACACACAAGTAACACCACGAAGATAAAAGTACCACATAGGTAATACCACGAATATGATACCATAAAGGTAGAAGTACCACATAGGTAAGACAACGAAGATAGAAGTACCACATAGGAAACACCATGAAGATAGAAGTACCACACAGGTAACACCATGAAGACAATACCATAAAGGTAGAAGTACCACACAGGTAACACCATGAAGCTAGAAGTACCACATAAGTAATAGAATTAGTTCAAACATAGTCTCAGCTCAAACTAGGTTTTTCAGTGAAGTATAGAAGTACAAATGATTAGTCGCGAATCTAGATCGTCTTATTCTGTCAAGAGACACTGCTTCTGACCATACAAAGTTTGACCTACACAAGATCGATAGGTACTAACCCCTACAATGATCCACATAGGATCCGACCTACCCAGAGTCAATAGGAAACTCACCCCGCTAACCCACACAAGATCTGACCCACACAAGATCAGCATGTGCTGACCCACACATGATCGGTGAGCGCTGAACCACACAAGATCGGTGTGCGCTGACCCACACAGGATCTGACCCACATAGGATCAGTATGTGCTAACCCATACATGATCATTGAGTGCTGAACCACATAGGATCGGTATGAACTGACCCACATAGGATCACTGAGCACCGACATCCGTATGATCTGTCTCCAACCTCTGCCTCACTGCCAGTCACCAAATTTCTTGCACCTAGTGTGCTCGAGTTATGTAGAATCTACCCTCGAGATATCAGTAATACCTCAACGACCACTAATCTCCACAAAGGAGTAACCAAAAGGACCACCATGTCGTAAGGGTTCCTACACGACAGACGACGCATCAATCGGATGCCCAATTTGTGAGTTATAAGCATTTTAGCTCTGAGGGCCCAGTTGGATTCGGGTTCAATCCAACCTAACCGTACTCCAAATTTCACCAAAACTCAAGTGGAGTATACCAAAAGGACCATATCGATCCAAGGATCCCAATGCAGTAGATGGTTTGTCAAACAAACATCTAGTTCTCAAGATATTCCCCTTTAAGTGTTTTTGGGTCCGGTGGGGCCCAGGTCCAGTCCGACCTGGTCAGACCGACCCGGCCCGACTCAGTTTGGGCTGAGCCGTGGTGGATTTGGCCCACTAGGCCGATATCTGGTTCGGCCCTCAAGGGCGGCCTAGCTAGAATAGGGTGACCCGCAAGGGGGTCGGCCCGTGAGGGCGGCCCGACCAGAATCGGTCAGCCCGACCCGCGTGAGGCGGCGACCCGGTCTTGGGCGGTGGCTCACTAGGGCAGAGGCCCACTAGGGAAGTGGACCACTCGGCAACAGCCCACATAGGCTACAACCCGGTGCGAGGGAGGTGACCCAGTGCGAGGGTGGTGGCCCGGTTCGGTTCGACTCAGGGGGTGTAACCCCCCGGCTACCCGGATTCTCGAATGGCCCAGAGGCTGTTCAGTTGGTGAGGCAGCTGCACCGCGTGGGCACCACTCGGTCGCTGCGGAACCTACCAGAGGTCGGTTTGGACTCCTGCAAGGCTTCAACCATGAATTCCCTTCATCGACGGCCCGACGGTCGCGCCAACTCCTTTCCCGCGATCGGCCCTCGTGCCGGTCGCCTCCTCCATTCATCGTGACAGATGAGCTGCATCCTTCCTCTTGCGGTGTGCATAAACGTGCTTGAAGTCTTCCAGGGTGGCGCAAGGAAAACCAGATAGCAGAGGGTTCGGGCTGGGTTTGTTAGGCCCGCACCCTCCACATTAGCTCGCAATATGGAGGATATTAAGTGAGTTCAATAAATAGTTGTATTAAACACCATATTAACCTCACAAGATTCCCCGCAATAACCTCCCACAAAGATGAATGAATCATGGGTAAACTCATTAGTCAGTTGACCCACATTATTTATGTTATTCATGAATGGGGAAGAGGAAAAAAATCACTTTAATGCATAAATGAATTAAACCCCTTACCTAGAAGATATGTCCTTTAAATACGGTCGATGAAACCTCCTTCATCATTGTCATCAGTTTGTGACTTGGTGGCGCTCGTCACTGGTCATTGGAACCAGTCTCATCCTCCAGGTGGTTGGCATCATAGTACATTTCCATGGCTTTGTCTCTTGGTGAATCCATTCCAACACCCCTCCTTGAGCTCCATATAAATAGGATAGAAGAAGGAGTGTGCAATTCTTGGGGAATTAATGAGGTTCATTTAATTAATGAACCTCCCAAATTCTCGATAGTGTAGTTACAGGAAAAGAAGTGTCAATCCATTTATTGGGTTGACACATAACCGGTCCCACCAATGCAGTTCATCGATTGGAGGAAATAAAGAAAATAAAATAAAAAAACATGTTATTTTATTAATCTTTCAAAAGTCCAAAAAAATAACTTTTTCACCCGACCTACTGCGGTCAAAGTTATGCCACCCTTAAGAAAATCCCGACGCTGTGGATTCAACGTTGCCATCAGATTTTTAATCCAAGAAATGATTCCAAAGTTAAAAAATTCCGCTCATGACTTTACTAAAGGTACTAAAAAAAGAATGGAAAATTATTAATAATCACCCTTGACCTGCACCGATCGAGGTTATGCTCTGCCTAAGTGAAACACACCCCAATGAACCCAATGGTAATATCAGATTTCCAATCAGTGTTACCATTTAAAATTTATGAATTTTACAATAAAATAATTGTCATTTAATTATTTTATTTATGGCCAAGAACTAACTTTCACTAGTGGCTTGCGCCGGCCAATGTTAGTATCTTCCTAAAGAAAGTATACCCTTATGAGTTCAGCAGTGTTCTCAGATTTTTAATCCGAGTTACCGTTTGTGAGTTATAAACATTTGAAAAATAAAACAACTTTATTTAATTATTTTATTTATGGTTATTCCATTTTCAGGTTTTCTCATAGGAGGCCCGTGCTATGGTATTCCGCCTTTTTATTACATAACTTTTCATTACATTTAACATACAGAGGATCTTTAAAGTCTAGTGTCTTGGAAATCAGGAACAAAAATACATGAAAACATAAAAAATTCTTCTAATACACTTGTAAGGCTTCATTATAAGTTCTTATTATGTAAAAATTAATACATATCATAACCTAGAGACATAGATCAAAGGAAAGGGTGAGCAGAAGGCTCAGTAAGGAAAACAAGTGCAATAGCTGACATGTGATCCTGAGCAATATTAATAAGAACATGATAAAAATAATAAAGAAATTAGAAATGGAAGAATAGTAATATCATGATAAAAAAACATGAATCATAACTTGAATATGTAGCTACAACATTTCATTTAGATATTCATGAACATATCACTAAGGTTTATCCCCAAGGTGTCATAAAAATTACCAAGGTTATTCACCAAGGTATCATGAAACTTGTCATCTCTAGAGATTAATTCTTTACCCAATGAATTGGAGAGATATCAGGGTGAAACCTTAATATGTATTTAATTTCATGTGGGACACATATATAATAATAAAAAATTTCATAAATAACCCAAATAGAATAAAAGAAATGGGATTCATTTCAAAATCATGATGTTTTAAAAGTGCTTAAAAATAAGATTATTATGACATTTATAACCCATGGAAAGAGAGTGAGGGTTATATTTATGTCAATTATAGAATAAAATATATAATTTTTGTGTATTTATTAACACCCATATAAATTAAATAGGTCTGGGTATTCACATAAATAAACAAGATAATTTCAAGAGAGAAAGAGAGAGAAAATTTAGATGAAAATTTTGCAACATAACAGCTACATAACATCATTTTCGAAAACATTAAAAAGAGAGGGTATAAGGGTAAACCAATAATAAATAATTTATAATATAGTATAAAGGAAGAATAAAATAGAGATAAGAACATGTCATGGATATTTTAATGTCATACCACATGAAAAGGAAACTTGAATGGAAAGAGAAGATGCGATTTCATTTACAAAAAAATCGGCAACCTAACGACATCACTTAAAAATTTATAAAATCAATTGATGAGAATGGAAAGGGTATCTCATCATTTAGACATGAAATGGAAATTATTAAAGATATATAATAACAAACCCCCACATAATAAAATGGAACTATAAGACATAACATAAAAGAAGTCATGACTTAAAAGAGGAGGGTGAAATGTTCCCTTACCTTGAAGAGTAACTTCAAAATCTTGATGTTCGGGTCCTTTGGAGGCTTTAGGGAACCTTGGGAGGACTTCTTGGAAGGTAAAAAGACCATAGCTTAATTGAGGAGGATTTTGGAATGAAAAGAATGATGGAATGACTTTGTATTTAAAGGAAAAATGAGGGAATAATTTTTTAATCTCCAAGGGACACCTCATCAGTGGTATTGGAAAAACCATGGGCTTACCCATTTTATTTTCCCACGATATTGGACAATTGGGTCAAATCATAACATATATTACTATTCATAATTCTACCAGAATGATTACATCATTATTTCATCATTAATGATGTCATTAAACACCCGAAACCCAAAACTGTATTTTTACTATTCACCCAAAATTCAACTATTTTAGAAAAATACCAAAATATCACCCTAACATAATATTGATGCTCTGAATTCAAAAATGAACTCCATTTTCTGAAAATAATTTTCTAAATAAATTTAATTTAATTTTTAAATAAAATCATTATTTATTCCAAAAATACAACTTTAAAACTATAACTCATTTTGTAACACCTTAAGAAAGAAATCAAGGTCCCATAAAAGTATCGTATAACCATAAGACAATAAAGTAACAATTTATGATTAAATTTTATGAAAATACATTTCCATTTTAAATTATTAAATTAATTATAAAATTGTAAATAAAATATTTTTGACATTCGAAAATACCAAAACTTAAACTAAGATTGTTTTTTCACTTTTAAGACGTCTAAAATGTATTTATACATTCATGGGTGAGGTTTCTATTTTTTGGTCGATTTACTATTAATTACTATTCATACGGGTATGTTACTATTCATACTTTAATATTCAATAAAAATTAAGTTGATCTTATTAGACTCTAAATTTCTTAATGAACACAACTGTAGATGACCATTTTTTCAAAATCAATTCACATTGTTAATTATTAAAAGAATACAAAAATATTTTAAAATACCTGTTTTTTCCAAAATTCATCAATAATATGGAACTTCTGTAAATTCATCCTATATTTATCTGGACATTTTAAATTAACAAATTTTACTATAATAATAAGTAAAAAAAAATCTATTTATACAAAACGATTACAGAAAGTAATTAAGGTTTCGTTACATAGCCCCTTATTACACCTGCATAATACCTAAGTTTAAGGTGTGCTATGGTAATAGAATCTTGGGGTGGCTCAGATAACATTGCCCGAGTGGTGATTTCTATCATCTTGAACTTCTCCCTAAGGCGATTCCGTTCAAGCTTCACATGTTGAAGTTCAGATTGGGCTTGGTCCAGAGCAAAGCCTAGTGATGCAACCTCCTTCCCAAGCTCTGATAGATGGGATTCATATGGCATGAGTCTACTAGATGATGCCATCGACTCTTCTTTCCATATTAATTAACCAAGATCACTTGTATTTATAAGAAATAATCACAACATTAAGAGTTTAGTTTCCAATAGTTATATTGACCAACAGTCATATAATAGTCGAAACCCAAAGGTATTACTTCATTAATTAAAGGATATAGTTTTGTAGAGTATAAAATGAAATAACACACAAATTTAGGAAATAAATATTATTAAAAAGTTCGGGTCGTTACATTCTTCCCTCCTTAAGAAATTTCATCCCTGAAATTTTAACTCGTACCTTAAGAAGAGAAAAGGTGTGGGTACTTTTTCCTTATAGACTCCTCTGGTTCCCACGTGGATTTCTCACATTTGTGGTTCCTCCACAACACCTTAACAAGGTGAGTAGTCTTATTGCATAGTACCTTTTCTATATGATCCAAGATCTCCACCAGATACTCCTCATAAGAGAGGTCATGTTACAATTGTACCACCTATGGATTTAGTACATGTGAAGGGTCAGATATGTACTTCCTCAAGAGGGATACATGGAAGACATCATGAACTTGTTCTAGATTTGGAGGAAGTGCAAGCCGATAGGCCACTGCTTCTACACAGTCAAGGATTTCATAGGGGCCAATGTACCTAGGGATGAGCTTCCCTTTATTCCCAAACCTCATGAATCTCTTCCAAGGTGAAATTTGAAGAAAGACTTTGTCACCAACATCAAACTCCAAGTCCCTTCGATGGATGTCGGCATAGCTCTTTTGTTGACTCTGAGCAGCCTTAATGTGTTGCTGGATGGCGTGTAATTTTTCTATCATCTCTTGCACAAGATCAGGCCCAAGAAGCTTTCTCTCAATAGCTTCATCCCAACAAGTAGTAATTCTACACCTCTTCCCATATAGAGCTTCATAGGGTTCCATTTGAATGCTCGAGTGGAAGCTGTTTTTGTAAAAGAACTCAATAAAAGGGAGATGTTGATACCATCCACCTTTAAATTCCATTGAGCATATTCTCAGCATGTCCTCGAGTTCTGAATACTCCTTTCAGATTGGACATCAGTTTGGGGGTGATATGCCATACTAAAATATAATTCAGTGCTCAGAAGTTGTTGAAGACTTCTCCAGAATTTTGATGTGAACCTTGGATCACGATCAGATACGACAGAAAGTGGAACTCCATGTAGCCTTACCACTTCCTTCATGTAAATCCTGGCAAGTTGATCAAGATATAAATCTTCCTGAATAGAGATAAAATGGGCAGTCTTGGTGAGATGGTCTACAATAACCCATATCGCATTGTTTCCTTTGGAAGTTCTCAGGAGACCAGTGATAAAGTCCATAGTGATATTGTCCCACTTCAATGCTGGTATGGGTAGTGGTTGCAATACCCCTTTAGGAATTTGTCTCCTTTCCTTCACTTTCTGACATACCAGGCACCATGAAGTGTAGTCATCAATCTCCCTTTTCACATTATCTCACCAATAATGATCATGAAGGTCCCTATACATTTTTGTGCTCCCAGGATGTATAGAGAAACTAGAGCTATGCGCTTCATCCATCAGCTCCTTATTTATTTCCAAAATAGATGGAACACATAGTCTTGTACAAAATTTCTGTACACCTTCTTGATTAATATTGAACTCAGGAAACTTCCCATCCTTCACAACCTCAAACATCTTCTATAACAAAGGATATTCTTTCTGAGATTTATTGATATACTCTAGTAATGATGGTTGAGAAACCATTTGGGTTAGGGTTGATGATGTCTCTTCCCTTATACTTTTCATGTCCAGTTTTACTAGGTCATTGATCAAAGGATCTCTTTGAATCCTTATCATAGAAAGAACAACCAGGTCTTTCCTGCTTAATGCATCAGTGACTTTGTTTGCTCTTTCGAGATGATAATGAATTGAACAATCATAGTCTTTGATAAGTTCCAACCATCTCCTCTGTCTTATGTTCAATTCCTATTGTGTGAAAATATACTTCAAACTTTGATGGTCTTTGTATATATCACATTTCTCCCCATAAAGATAGTGCCTCTATATCTTCCGAGCAAAAACAACCGAAACCAGCTCCAAATCATGCGTAGGATAGTTCTACTCATGAGTCATCAATTATTGAGATGCATAAGCAATGACTTTGTCATTTTGCATGAAGATGCACCCAAGCCCTTTCAGAGATTCATCTCTAAAAATAACGAATCCTTCCCCACTTGAGGGTAGAGTTAACATGGGTGCGGTAACCAATCTCTTCTTTAGCTCTTGGAAACTTTCCTCACACTCCTTTATCCAGATTAAATTGACCCCTTTTTGTGTTAACTTGGATAATGGATTAGAAATTCATGAAAAGTTTTTCAAAAACCTCCTATAATATCCCGCTAAACCAAAGAAACTACGAATATCAGTTATTGTTGTAGTCTGAGGCCACTCCTCTAAAACCTTTGTATTTTTAGGATAAACTGTGATTATTCATTGGTAATAATGTGCCCCCCAAATAAACTTATTGAAACTATAATTCACATTTGATGAACTTTCCAAAAATCCTCTCCTTCTATAGAGTTTGAAAAATAACCCTTATATGATTCTCATGCTCCTCAAAACTTTTGGAATATATCAGAATATCATCAATAAAAACTACTACAAAGTTATCAAGGTATTCCTTAAAGACTCTATTCATCAAATAATTAAAAATTTTAGGTGCCTTATTTAGTCCAAAAGGCATAACAACAAACTCATAATGACCATATCTTGATCAGAAGGCGGTTTTTGGAATATCTTCTTTCTTCACACTCAATTGATGATAACCAGATTGAAGATCAATTTTAGAGAAGAATTGAGCCCCATGAAGTTGGTCAAATAAGTCATCAATTCTTGGAAGAAGGTATTTGTTCTTTATAGTGATCCCGTTCAATTATTTATAATCAATGCATAGCCGCATCAATCCATCCTTCTTCTTCACAAAGAGAACAGGTGCTCCCCAAGGAGACACACTCGGTCGGATAAACCCCTTCTATAAAAGATCTTGGAGTTGTTTCTTTAATTCCTCCAGCTCCACATTTTCCATCCTATATGGGGTCTTTGATATTGGATGATATCTAGGTATGAGTTCAATAGAGAACTATACCTCTCTTTCTGGGGGAGGTCCGAGTAACTCCTCAGGCAATATTTCAACGTATTCCTAGATAATGGGGACATTTTCTATCCTTAAACTTTCATCTCCTTCTTCTTCTTCACCGATCAACTCCATAAATAAGGATATAGGGGGTTCTTCTAGATAAATATCAAGTTGAGATATCTCTCCTTGGAATATAACTGTAGGTTTTCCATTGAAGACTAATGAGATGTCCTTACTAATGCATTTGATCTTAGCATTATACTTTGAGAGCTAGTACATCCCTAGTATAATTTCAAATTCTATCATGGGAACGAATACTTAATTTGTGATAATATTGCACTCACCAAAGTAAATACTAGAGTTTCTAAACACTGACTATGCTTGGATAATCCAACCATGAGTCTAGAATGATAACTCTAGTTTTAGCAAGTAGGGGGTCGATTCTAAATTCTTTGCAAACTTGGAGGAAATAAAGGAATGTATAGAACTAGAATAAAAAAAAGTACTTGCTAGCTTTGAGACAATAACAAGAGTACCGACTACCAAATCATTTGGATCTTCAAATTCAACTGTCTTGATAGCAAAAGCATGACCTTACTCCCTTGGCCTTTGCTGAGGCTGATGGTGGTTTCCCTCCACTACCCTTAGATTTGGACAGTGATTGGAAAAGTTCCCAAGTTTTCCAAAATTAAAGCACTGGACATCAGGTAGGGCCTTCATCATATTCCCCTTGTCATTAGTGTTTGTAAGTTGAGGTTTCACTGCACTATGAAAATTCCTCGCAATATGGCCATCTCTTCCACACTTGTAGAATTTACCACTCCCGAGCAGGCAGTTCTCCAAATTCTTCTTCCCATATTTATTACACATGGAATGTTTCACTTTCTTTCCTCTTCTTCCCTGATCAAAGGTCCTCCCTAATCTAGGCTCCATCGATCTCTTCTTGTCGTTTGATTTATGAGACCACTACGTCTCACCAAACTCCAACTCGACTTTCATCTCACTCCGCACGATCTTCTCATAGCTATCACAGTCTCGGTTGGCTAGATTCTTCCATAGATGAGGTCTCAGTCCATTGAAGAATCTATCAACATTACCATTTGGATCCATGACAAATCTAGAGGTGCAACGTGAAAGCCTTGTGATGTTCATCTAATCACTTCCCACAGATTCATTCTTTTTCTGCTTCAACTCGAGAAACTCCTTCTCTATTTTTGTTCTCACGGAACGAGAGAAATATTTACTAAAGAATATCCCTATGAAGTCTTCCCACTCAATAGCTTCAACCTATACTATTTTCCTCGTGTTTTTAATCATCTCCCACCACTGATCAACTTCTCCTTCTAAGTGATAGACAGCAAGGGTGACCTTCTCTTACTCTGAACAGCGGAGCACAGAAAAGATATTCTCGATAAAGATGATCCACTACTCAGTAATCAATGGGTCAGTCGATCCACTAAAGTTTGGTGGTCATTGATGCATAAAGACTCAACATAGTTTTGTTCCCTTCACGGTGATATTGGTCTCTCGGCTTGACTCAAGTTATTTCCCATAACTTGAGTCAGTTGGTTCATCATTTGCATGAAAGTTTCCATTCCTGATTCCATCGGTGGGCCATTAGCGCATGGTCCATTGTGGTCACCATTTTCATGGTTCTTCCTATTTCCCTCCATTTTCTAAAAGAATAAAATTTTAGTGAGAAACTTGTTTCATTTATGAATCTTTTAACTATAAAGGATTTTATGTCTTAAAACTTTTTTAAAAAATTACATTTATCTATAAATCATTCTTAATGATTCATAAAAAGATTATGATTAACCAAACATATCCCTAGGGAGTGTCATAACCAAGAGTGCATCAAGGCCCATGGTTGTGTACCAGGATAGCCCATGACAAGCCCGAAACTCCTTGTCATAGTTTTCACCTCTAGGTACTTATGTGCCAGAGTTGCCTCTACCTGATCGTATCCAGACAGGGATGTGTTTGCTTGATAAACCACTTACTCAATACTCACAAAAATACCATGAAGTTTTAATATATTTAAACATTTATATATGATTATTCCTAAACATTTCATAGTCTAATTTCCATAAATAACTAAACTATCCTTTGATACCAACTATGGTATCCCACCTTTTTATTATATAACTTTTCATTACATTTTACATACAGAGGATCTTTAATGTCTAGTGTTTTGGAAATCAAGAACAAAAATACATGAAAACATAAAACATTCTTCTAATCCACTTGTAAGGATTCATCAAAAGTTGTTCCTAAGTAAAAATTACTGCATCTCATAACCTGGAGACATACATCAAAGGAAAGGGTGAACAGAATGCTCAGTAAGGAAAACAAGTGCAACAGTTGACATGTGATCTTGAACAATATTAATAAGAACATGATAAAAATCATAAATACATGAGAAATGGATGAATAGGAATATCATGATAAAAAAAACATTAATCATAACTTGAATATGTATCTACAAAATTTCATTTATACATTCATGAACATATCACCAAGGTTCATCCCCAAGGTGTCGTAAAAATTACCAAGGTTATTCATTAAGGTATCATGAAACTTGTCATCTATAGAGATTAATTATTTACCCAATGAATTAGAGCGCTATCAGATAGAACCCTTAATATGTATTTAATTTCATGTGAGCCACATAGATAATAATCAAACATTTTATAAATAACCCAAAGAGAATAAAAGAAATGGGTTTCATTTCAAAATCGTGACGTTTTAAAAGTGCTTAAAAATAATATCATTATGTCATTTATAACCCATGGAAAGGGAGTGAGGGTTATATGTATGTAAATTCAAGAATAAAATATATCATTTTTTTGTATTTATGAACAACCATAGAAATGAAATAGGTCTGGGTATTCACATAAAGAAACAATATAATTTCAAGATAGAAAGAGAGAAATTTTGAGATGAAAATTCTGTATCATAACAGCTACATAACATCCTTTTATAAAACATTAAAAATAGAGGGTACAAGTGTAAACCACTCTTAAATAATTCATAATACAATATAAAGGAATAATGACATATATATAAGAACATGGCATGGATATTTTAATTTCATACCACATGAAAAGGAAACTTGAAAGGAAAGAGAAGATGCGATTTCTTTTACAAAAAAATCGGCAGCCTAAGGACGTCACTTAAAAATTCAGAAAATCAATTGATGAGAGAAGAAAGGGTCTCTTATAATTTGAATATGAAATATACAGTAATAAATATATAGAATAAAAAACCCCCACATAATAAAATGGAACTATAAGACATAACATAAAGGAAGTCATGACTTAAAAGAGGAGGGTGAAATGTTCCCTTACCTTGAAGAGTAACTTCAAAATATTGAAGTTCAGGACCTTGGGAGGCTTGAAAGAACCTTGGGAGGACTCCTTGGGAGGTAGAAAGACTAGAGCTTCATTGATGAGGATTTTGGAATGAAAATTAATAGGGAATAACTTGGTATTTATAGGAAAAGTAAGGGAATAAATTATTAATTTTCAAGGGACACCTCATCGGTGGTATTGGAAAAACCATGGGCTTTCCCATTGTATTTTCTCATGGTATTAGACAATTGGGACACATCATATCATATCTTAATATTCATAAGTCGACCAGAATGATTACATAATTATTACATCATTAATAATGTCATTAAACACCCAAAACTCAAAATTGTATTTTTACTATTCACCGAAAATTCTACTATTTCAGAAAAATCCCAAAAAAATCACCCTAACCTAATATCGATGTTCTGAATTCAAAAATGAAATCTATTTTATTAAAATAATTTTTTAAATATTTTTAATTTAATTTTAAAATAAAATCATTATTTATTCCAAAAATACAAGTTTAAAACTCTAACTCATTTTGTAACACCTTAAGAAAGTAATCAAGGTCGCATAAAATTATCGTATAACCATAAGACAATAAAGTAACAATTTATGATTAAATTTTATGAAAATAAATTTCCATTTTAAATTATTAGATTAATTATAAAATTTTAAATAAAATATTTTTGACATACAAAAATACCAAAACTAAAACTATTATCATTTTTTCTATTTTAAGATGTCTAAAATGTATTTATACATTCAAGGGTGAAGTTTCTATTTTTTGGTCAATTTACTATTCATTACTATTCATACAGGTATGTTACTATTCATACTTTACTATTCACTAGAAATTAAGTTGATATTATTAGACTCTAAATTTCTTACTGAACACAACTGTAAAAGACCATTTTTTGAAAATCAATTCACATAGTTAATTATTTAAAGAATACAAAAATATTTTATGATACCCCTCTTCCAAAAATTCATCAATAATATGGAACTTCTATAAATTAATCCTATATTTATCCAGACATTTGAAATTCACAAATTTTAACATAATAAGAAGTAAAAATTTTATTTAAACAAAAGGATTACAGAATGTAACTAAGGATTCGTCACATAGCCCCTTATAACACCTGTATAGGACCTAAGTGTAAGGTGTGATATGGTGATAGAATCTTGGGGTGGATCTGACAACATTGCCCGAGCGGTGATTTATATCTACTTGAACTTCTCCCTTAGGCGATTCTGTTCATGCTTCACATGTTGAAGTTAGGCTTGGGCTTGTTCTAGAGCAAAGCCCAGTGATGTTACCTCCTTCCCAAACTCCGACAGATGGGCTTCATATGGCCCGAGTCTACTAGATTATTCCATCAACTCTTCTTTCTGTATTAATTAACCATGATCACTTGTATTTATAAGAAATAATTGAAACATTAAGAGTTTAGTTTCCAATGGTCATATTGACCAACAGTCATATAATAGTCGAAACCCAAAGGTATTAATTCATTAATTAAAGGATATAGTAATGTAGAGTATAAAATGAAATAACAAACAAATTTAGGAAATAAATATTATTAAAAATTTCAGATCATTACACGCGCCGACTAAACTTAATTCATGCCTAGGGTAAACCTGCCATCTTGAGCGCAACATCGCCCATAGATTTCTGATCCGAGTAACCGTTTAAGAGTTATTCCACTTTTTCATGAAAACTACCTACGCGCTCTAATTAAAGCATAACAAAACTTCAACGGATCATTCTGGGCACTCCAGGCCTCATAATTGCACGCCATCAGATTTCGTGGTCTGAAAATAATTCCATATAATTAAAAAAAATTATACAAAATTTCCAAGATATTACAAATGATATATCACATCAATCCAATTTGTGATATTCCTTAAACAACTGAATATATGATTTTAAAAGTGTGGTGCCCTTTAAAAAAATGTGTGGGTGGGGGGGTAAAAGTAATATAACGACCATATAATTCATAAAATTAGATGATAAAAAATGTAGAGTGAATTTTGAAATGTTCAAGAAGATGGTGAATCAATCAGAGGGGTTGTTTTCCTGGGATGATGGAAAACACACTTTTAATATCATAAAACACCAAGACATGCATTTAATGTTCAGATACATAGAAAACAACCTCAAAGTGACTTGAAATCATAATAAGCTCTTATAATTATTATTTTTGATGTGTATGAGTAGAAAAAAATCAATTGGATGTACGGTATGCCCGTAATGATCAAATACAAAGGTTTTAAAGGTTTGATTCCCTTTTAAAAGGTGTTTCCGAGGGTCTAAACCAACGAACGACATCGAAATACTGTGAAATTAGATGAATACAACCATAGAGTAAATTGTGAGATGTTTGAGTATTTGAAATGCCAATTCGAGGTGGAGTTTTTTCAAGAGGACTAAAAACACACTTTTAGTGTTATAAAACACCAAAATGCATGTTTAACAGTCATATCCATAGAAAAAACCTCATAATTATTTTAAATCACAGGAAAACCATATTATTATTAATTGTGACATGTATAAAGTGAATTCACATTAATCAGATGTGCGGTATTCCTAGAAGGACCAAACATGTAATTTTTAAAGGTTTGACGCCCTTAAAAAACACAAGAATGGTTCAAAACCATCGAAATGAAAATACCCTGAAATTAGAAAAAAACATTGAGTAAATTGTGAAATGTCTGAGTAGATGATACATCAAAAAGAGGCGTTGTCTTCTCGAGATGACGAAAAACATACTTTTAGTGTCATAAAATATCAAAATGTGTATTTAACAGTCATATATATAATAAAAGACCTCATAATGACTTGGAATCATAGGAAAACTATTTTATTATTATTTTTGACATGTATGAGAAGGTGACACATCAATAGAACATGTAGTCTTCCCAAAACTATTGAATATGTGGTTTTTACAAGGTTCGACCCCTTTAAAAAGGTGCATCTGAGGGTCAAAACCATTTTAATGAAATCCAAATGCTGTGAAATTTGAAAAAAACCGTAAGATGAATTTTGAAATGTTTTAGTGGACAAAACTTCAATCCAAAGTGGGGTTTTTCCAGGAAGACCCAAAATGCACTTTTAGTTTCATAAAACCCCAAAACATGCATTTAATAGTCAAATATAGAGAAAATGATCTCATAATGACATGAAATCATAGGAAAAACATATTATTAATTTTTATATATTAAAGGATGAAACATATCAATTGAACGTGTGGTCTTCCTAGAATGCCTGAATATGCTATTTTTAATGGTTTTCCACCCTTTAAAAACAAGCGGGGGGGGGGGGGGGGGGGTCCAAACCAATTGAATGAAATCAAAATATCCTAAAACCAGACCAAAAACACCATAGAGTGAATTTTTAAATGGATGAGCAGATGATATGTCAATCAGAGGTCCCGTTTTCCTGGGATGACAAAAAACACTATTAGTGTCACAAAACACCAAAACATGATTTTAATGGTCATATCTTTATAAAATGGCCTCAAAATGAATTGAAATCATAGAATAATAATAATAATAATATTATTATTATTGAATTTTATTAGCATATTACATGTCAATCGAACATGCAGTCTTCCTAGAATGACTAAATATGCAGTTTTTAAAAGGTTTGATGCCCATTAAACAAGTGCGTCCATGGGTAAAAACCTACAGAACAACATCTTAATTTCATGAAATTAGTTGATAACAATATTAGAGTGATTTTTGAAATGGTTGAGTATATGTAACATCAATCCAAGGTGTCGTTTTTCTAGGTGGACCTAAAACACACTTTTAGTATCATAAAATACCAAAACAAAGATTTAACAGTTATATCCACCAAAGACAAAATCATAATGACTTGAAATCATAATAAAACTATATTATTATTATTTTTGACATGTAAAAGTGGATTTATCATCAATTAATAGTTCGGTATGCCTGGAACGACCAAATATGCGATTTTTAAAAGTTTGACACCCTTTAAAAACATGTGGGGGGTCAAAATCAACTAAAAGACCTCTTAATTCCATGAAATCTAATGAAACAAAAAACCTTATATTGAATTGTGATATGGTAAAGTAGAATATATCTTAATCAGAGGAGTATTTTTCGTAGGACGATGGAAAACACACTTTTCGAGTCATAAAACACCAAAACATGCGTTTAATGGTTAGATCGATAGAAAACGACCTCAAAATGATTTTAAATCATAGAAAATATATATTATTCTTATTTTCAATGTGTATTATCATACTAAACATCAATTGGACATGAAGTCTTCCAAAAATGACTGAATATGTGGTTTTTAAAAGGTTTGGCGCCCATTAAAACAAGGAATCATGGCGTTCAAAAGAAACTGAACAAAATTAGAATGCTATGAAATTAGATGAAAAAATATATAGAATGAATTGTGAAATGGTTGAGTAAACAAAATATCAATTTGAGGAAGAGTTTTCTTAGGAGGACCAAAAATGCACTTTTAGTGTCATAAAACACAAAAGCACATGTTTAACAGGAAGATCAATAGAAAACAACCTCAGAATAATAGGAAAACCATATTATTATTATTATTTATGACATTTATAAGGATAAAAACCATTAACCTGACATGATTTCTAAATGGATCAATCTAATATGTGGTTGTTTAAAGGTTTGACAACCTTTAAAAACACACGGGGGGGGGGGGGGGGGGGGTCAAAACCAACTGAACAACCACCAAATTTTGTGAAATCATACAACAAAAACCATAGAGTTAATTTTGAAATGGTTAATTATATGGTCTGTCAATCTAAAATGTCATTTTTCTGAGATGATGGAAAACACAATTTTAGTGTCATAAAATTCCAAAAATATGTTTAACGGTAAAATTGATAGAAAAAAATCTCATAATGACTTAAAATCATAGGAAATCCATATTATTATTATTTGTAACATGTGTGTGTAGATGATACATAAATTAGACATGAGGTCTGCTCAAAATGACCTAATAAATGGTTTTAAATTTTAAAAAAATGAATAGAAATTATTGATATATATTCAAAATCAAATAACTTTGATCTATTGTATAAAGTTTTAATTGGAATATTTTATTTTATTTAAATTATTAGTTTATTGTGATATTTTTTACTACACTATTTATTTTATTAAATTTTTTTATATGCAGTTTTATTAGATTATGGGTATGGAACTTGGAAGATGATTATGAAAGGAGATTTATGGAACTGTGGTTTTACATATTTTGGAAATATTTATAGTATTCTTGAAATATGGAGGGTTTTGTAATTATGAGATGATTTTTTAAAAAAATAGAAAATTATGGAGGCCACCATTTGGTGATCACTATAGGTTGGAGAAAGGGACCCTATAGTGACTGATAGATAGAAAATGATATACGCCTTATTAGGTTTGACTACAGTGACTACCATATGGTGGACACTAAAAGTGTCCACTATTGTGACTTCAAATGGAAGTTTCAAAAGGTCACCCTGACATGGTAAATATCTTCCACTAAATGGAAGGAACTATAGGAAATAACGATGAGCCAAAAGCATATTCCATTTGGTGGACGATGGGTGACCATTATAGGCCTTTAACGATGACTTTTGGTGGTCACTATAGGAATTTTTTCTAATAATGTAGTCACATTGTGTCTCATTTTGATTTGAGACTAATTCTTGCACAACCCAAATGACTTATGAATTATTTTAATAAAGTATCAAGATAATCCAAGCACATTTTCTCAGTTCTCAGTTAGTGACACATGTTTTGAACTAAAATTTCTATTTTAAATTCCTAACAAATAGTTTGAGTCATACCGGGCACACCATATATCAGATTAAACTGTGGATGATTCCTACATGTAACAAATAATTTATGTACCATTTTACTAAATTATTAAAACAATCCAATTAAATTTCTTCATTTTTGAGTATGTGGATTATGTTTTGAACAAAAATGTCAATTTTAAATAAAAAAACACTTTGAATGATACCAGACACAGCGTGCATTATATTGACATGAGTTTGATTAATACACATCAAAAATAAATTAAGTATCATTTTCCTAAAGTATAAAAACAATATTAATGTATTTTATCAATTTTGAGTATGTCACATGTTTCCTTTTCTAAAATGTCAATTTAAACTGAAAACATGCACTTTAAGTCATTCCGATCACATCATGTGTTAGTTTGATGTGAGAATAATTAAAACAAGTAAAAAATGACTTAGGAATAATTTTAATAAAGTATCAAGATAATATAAATATGTTTTCTCAGTTTATATTGAGTCACACAATTTTTGAACTAAAATATCATTTTAAACTCAAAACACACGGTTTGAGTCATACCGGGAACACCGTCTATCATATTGATATGTGGAAAATTACTACACCTCAAAAATGACTAATGTATTATTTTACTAAAGTATAAAAAAATACAAATGTGTTTACTTGGTTTTGATTATGTGATGTCTTTTTTGAACTAAAATTACAATTTTAAATAAAAATACACACTAGAAGTCACAACAGTCACATGGTGTGTTTGATTGACATGCAGTTGATTCCTACACATCAAAAATGACTTCATGAAAAGTTTCCTAATGTTTCAAAAAAATATAAATTCATTTAATTAGTTTTGAGTATGCCATGTATCTTTTTTACTAAAATGTCTAAATAGAAAACATGCACTTTGATTCATATCTGTGACATCATGTGTTTGTTTTATGTGATACTGAATTATACACATAAAAAATGACTTATGAATCATTTTTCAAAAGTATCAAGACTATCCAAGAAATTTTTCTTGGTTTTCAGTGAGTGAAACACATTTTATCTAAAATATCAATTTTAAACTGATAACAGACAATTCATGTCACACCAGAAACACTGTGTATCAGATTGATGTTTGAATGATTCATACACATAACAAATTACATATAGATCATTTTAATAAATTATCAAAAAAATATGAATGTGTTTTCTCATTTTTGATTATGCAATGTGTATCTTGAATTGAAATATCAATTTCAAACTGAAAACATGAAGTTTGAGTCATACCAGGAACACCATATATCAGATTGAGGTGAGGTCGATTCATACACGTCAAAATGATTTATGTATCGCTTTCCTAAAGTATAAAAAAAATATAAATAAATTTTCTTAGTTTTTATTAATGATGTGTGTTTTGAACTAAAATATAAATTATAAACTAAAAACATACACTATGAGTCATACTAGGCATACATTGTATCAAATTGTGGTTTGGTTGATTCCTAAACCTCACACAATGCCTTTTTATTCCAAAATTAATTTAAAATTTAGCGTTATATTACAATATTGATTTTGATATCCTGGAATAATGAATGAATTGCAGAATAAAAGGAAAAGTGCATCATCATGAGGAAACCAACCTTATTGAGTGCATGATATCCATGTCACATCTTCATGATGTTTTTCTACAATATGACACTATGTATTTTTCCCATTCATTTCTAAAAAATATATATTTCCTCTTATGAATACAAGTACCATTTAAAGTCTTGGTAATACTAGAAAAATATAAATAAACAAAGGATTAATAAATATTTAAAATGATATTGTAATTATCAACAATATAACTCTTTGGGTATGATAGTTTATTGATGGAATATGATATCTTTCATAAAATTTCAACATAAAAACCATAATCTTTTCTATTATTTTCTTTTGGTAACTAAAAAAATATTGAAAAAATAAGTAATTTGTTTTGATATATGTTTTGATTGTGGAATTTTATTATATATACCCTAATACTTACAAATTTTTAGATGTAGATAGGGTTTTTTTTCTCATGGACTATACTCGTGCCATTATTTTGATGACATTTTAACACCACCCTATCATAACCTAATTTTCATTAAAATATAATATAAAATTTATAACTTACAGTTTATTTGTAAAATTTTATGTGTTGTGTATTACAAATTGGTAAATGTTATCATGTGTGGTCTTTTTGTTGGGTATACATGCATTGAATCCAAAAAATAAATATTTAGAGTATCTGAGTTTACTATAATGAGTAACCAATGCTGCCTAAACAATAAAAATGAATAAGTAATGAAGTGAATGAAAATATAATTGATATGATTAAATTGTAAAGTTTTACCACTATATAATGGGTTGTAAGAAGTGTCTATTGTTAGTAAGTTTGTTTTCAAACATTGGGGATATTTTTTTTCCACTATTACCTCATATTTCTTTGGTTATAATGATAATAGTTGTGTAGAAGTGATGCGAGGACTTATGAGTCCAAATTTATATTCATAAGGTTTATCCCTTAAAATAGTATTAATATATATGTCTGCAAAAATTATGAATAGTATTTACTCATAATTAACATAGAAGATTAGATATTGGACAAACAAATAATTAAAAAAACCTCACGTATAAATTTACAATTGAGAATAATTACCATTAATTATTGGGGATTTCATTTACATTTTCAAGAAAGATATAGTTTGTAATGGAATCTCCATATATTTTTTCTTAAAAATCATGTATGCTCGTATCACCACTTTTTAACATTGTATCTATATGAACCTTTAATTTTAGTAAATAAAAAAGTTGAATGGGCATGGTAAAGGTATTTTTTGATGTTATTTTAGATTAGTTGGTTAATCCTTTAAATAGTTTTTATTTGACCTTCCATTTCACTTCCTTCCCTTTGTCTGTCTACAATAACATTCACCGATTCATGCATTTTTTTAATAACTCTTAATGGTTTTGTATAAAAAATAAATTGGAAATTAATACCTCCTTATTGACATGTATTTTTACAAGATATAATAGCCATGATACAAAAGTTCCAATAGCTTGATCAATTGTTTCAATATTTACATCATCAAGTGGAATAGGTATATAAATGTTAAACTCATGATGAATGTGAATCCACACACTCACATGACTTATTAGAAGTTGTTTTTTGTGTAGAATATATACTTGGATATTGTACATAGTACACACCACATAAAGGATATGGGTGGGTGTTGATAGATATAAATTACAATAATTATCACCTTGTAGAATATCATTATAGGAAAGGTATCAATGTCTTCTGGATTCATATATCATATATAAAATTATAACAATATTTATGACCTCTTATAAGAACCCCCATTGAGTGGAATGTCTTAAATCAAAGCTGGTGGGGGGTGGGGTTGGGGGGAGGGGATCTTCACATAGTGGTGGTTGTTGTGTTGTTTCTTCTCTTTGATTCATCCACATAACATTTTATAACAACTCTAATTTACAATTAATTTTTTCTTCTAGAGAATCTCATAATTCTTAAATCTCTTACATTTTCTTGTATTTATCTCTTTGTTCATTTCTTATCTCAAAATATGTTCATAGTGACACCCCAAAACCCGCACCTCTGACATGGACATACTGTTCTAGCTTCTTCAAGACCATTGATAGTAGCTATTAATTGGGTACAAATAATGAGGATTCTTATGTCTAATTTAGATAAAAAATATTGGAAAATAATTAATAATTGTTATGTAATACCAATTTAAAGAAAATAATTTTTTTATGTCATACTTATACGCGATTCCCACACTTTTTGTGTATTTTAATCTATTAGTATCCTATATTTATTTACACATGCCTTTTTAAATAGTATATGACATGGGATGGAAGTAGATTTGAATATTTATTCAATAATATGTATATAAAAAAGGAACATACTTACGGTATTGTTTCATGTAACAGAAAATTATTACTATATATTTAAAATATGTACCATTTTTTCATGTGAAGCGTACCCCATTAATGCTTTACGGTAGGGATAAGTTGGTTTTGTTGCACATTTATTATTTTCAGCACTCAATTGGTGTTTCATAAATTAAAAATTCTTAATAAAAGTGATTAATACACATATTGTAAATTAATTTATTACCAGTCACAATTTACCTGAAAATATGTATTCTCACAATGACTAATATACACATCCCAAGGTTGTTGGTTTATCTAGTGTGCATACATCTATGGTAGGTGCAAGTTTATTTTACCTTCAAAATATTTGAGATGATACTTCATAAGAATTGTCTGAAATCCTCTATGAGACTATCCAATCATAATTAATACAAATTTCATTTGGGAGTCATCTACTATAAATGCACTTTTCAAGGAATAATAAAGAGTAAATAAATGTTTTATTATTATTTTAGTAAAACAAAGAAATTATATCATAATTTTACCCTAATATCCTCCCAAATTATCAAGAAAAATTACATTAGAATGTAAAATTTACACAAAAATTCAAAAACATCAATGGTTTTATTGTCTTTGGCACCTGAACCCCTATAAAAAACCCAATAATTGTATCAATTTACAAAAAAAACACCCCAATTCAAGAAAAATAATCTACCTATATAAGAAAAAAAATATTTTAGCAATACTAAAAAGAAATAAATAAAACATAAATATGAAATAATATATTAACAAAATGTCTTTTTTAAACCGAAACAACACAAATTGAGTCTTATAGGTCACACCATGTATCAGATTGACATGTGGCTGATTCATACAAGCCATAAATTACATATAGATTTTTTTTACGAAAGTATAAAAACAATTCAAATGTGTTTTCTTACTTTTGAGTATGTCACATGTGTTTTAAAAGAAAATGTCATTTTAAATATAAAACACTCAGTTTGAGTCATACTAAGAATTCCATGTATCAGATTAAGGTGAAACTAATTCCTACTCATCACAAATGATTCATGGATAATTTTCCTAAATTATCAAAATAATATGAATTCCTTTTCTCATCTTTGAGTATGTGACTTGTGATTTGAACTAAAATTTCAATTTTAAATAAAAACACACTTTGAATCATACTGGTCACACAATAAATCAAATTGACATGATGTTTATTCGTATACATCATAAATTACTTACAGATTATTTTCCTAATGTATCAAAAAAATCCAAATATGTTTGCCCATTTTTGAGTACGTCACATTTAGTTTTAACTAAAATGTCAATTTAAATTGAAAATACATACTTAGAGTCACAATGATCACATAATGTCTCAGTTTTATGTGATAATAATTCCTATATGTTAGAAATTACTTATGAATAATTTTACTAAAATATAAAGACAATATGAGTGTGTTTTCTTAGTTTTCAGTCAGTGACACAAGTTTTGAACTAAATTATCATTTTGAAACTCAAAACAAACAATTTGATTCATACAAGGAACACATTGTATTATATTGATATGATAACAATTCCTATATGTCACAAATGACTTATGGATTTTTTTTTCTTAAAGTACTAAAACATTCCTAATGTTTTTTCTTTTTTTTTGAGTATGTGATGTGTGTTTTAAACCAAAATGTAAATTTTAAATAAAAGTACACACTTTGAGTTATACCATTCACACAATGCATTGGATTTATGTGTGGTTGATTCATACATGTCAAAAATTAATTAATGATTTTTTACTTAAAGTATCAAAACAATCTGAATGAGTTTTATCAATTTTGAGCATGTCACGTGCCTTCTTTACTAAAATGTAAATTTTAATTATAAATATGCACTTCGAGTCATACCGGTCACATCGTGTGTAAGTTTTATGTGACAATGATTCCTACACATCATAAATAATATATACATAATTTTTATAAAGTATAAATATAATCAAAGTTCATTTTATTAGGTTTTAGTGAGTGATACATGTTTTAAACTAAAATATCAATTTTAAACTCATAACAGACTCTCTGAGTCACACTAGGCACATCATGTACTGGAATGAGGTGTTGATTATTTAGACAAATCACAAATAATTTATGGATCATTTTCATAATGTTTAAAAACAATCAAAATTCATTTTCATAATTTTGATTATGTAACATATGTTTTGAATTAAAATCTCAATTTTAAATAAAAATACACTTTGAGATATACCGATCACACCATTGATTATATTCACAAGTGTTTGATTACCACACATCAAAAATGACTTAAGGATAATTTTACTAAATAATAAAAATAATATAAAATCATATTATCTGTTTTGAGTATGTAATGTTCATTTTTTATTAAAATGTCAATTTAAACTAGAATCATAAACTTTGAGTCGTAATGGCCTGATCATGTGTTATTTTGATCTGTGACTAATTTATATATGTAAAAAATTAATTATGAGTCATTTTTTAATTATTTAGGAAATCCAAGTGTGTGTTCTTAGTTTTCATTGATTGACACACATTTTGAAATAAAATGTCAATTTTAAGAAGATAACACATAGTTTGAGTCATACAAGCCACAATGTATATTATATTGAGGTTCAAATGATTCTTATATGTCAAAAATGATATGTGTATCATTTTAAAAATGTAATTAAAAAATATGAATGTGTTTTCCGAGTTTTGAGTATGTGACTTTTGTTTTGAACAAAAATGTCAATTTTAAACAAAAACACACTTTGAGTCATACCGGTAAAACTGTGCATCAGATTGACTTGTGATTGATTCTTACACATCATAAATGAATCAAGGATCATTTTTCTAAAGTTTTTAAAAAAGTATGAAAGTGTTTTCTTGGTTTTAAGTATGTCACATGACTTTTTTACTAAAGTTTCAATTTAAACTAACAATATGCACTTTGAGTCATACTGGTCACATCATGTGTCGGTTTAATGTGAAGTTGATTCCTATACATCAAAAATGACTTGTGAATATATTCCATAAAGTATCAAGAGAATATTAACATTTTTATCAGTTTTCAAGGAGAGACACACATTTTTGAACTAAATTGTCATTTATAAACTCAAAACACATAATTTGAGTCATACCAGGCACACCATGAATCAAATTGATTTATAGATAATTATTACATGTCACAAGTGACTTATGGAACATTATTATAAATTATCAAAAGGATCCAAATGTATTTTATTGATTTTAATTATGTGATGTGTGTTTTAAACTAAAATGTCTATTTTAAACAAAAAGATACACTTAGAGTCATACCGGTCACATGGTGTGTCTGATTGACATACAACTAATTCATACACCTCAAATATGTCTTAGGTATTTTTTTATAAATTGGCAAAACAATAAAAACACGTTTACTCATTTTTGAGTATGTCATGTTAAATTTTCACAATAATGTAAATTTAAATTGAAAACACGCACTTTGAGTCATATCGGTCACATTATGTGTTGGTATGATGTGATATTGATTCCTACACATAAAAAATTTCTTATGAATCATTTTTCTAAAGTATCAAGATAATATGTGCACATTTTCTTGGTTTTCAGTGAGTGACATACATTTTGAACTAAAATGTCAATTTTAAACTAATAATGGGAACTTTAAGTCATACCGGACACACCATGTATCAGATTGAGGTGCGGATAATTCTTATACATCACAAATGAAATATGGATCCTTATCATATAGTATTTAATCAATTATAATGTGTTTTATTGGTTTTGATTTTGTGACATGTATTTTGAACTAAAATTTCAATTTTAAATTGAAAACACGCACTTTAAGTCATACGAGACATACCAGGTATTAGATTGAGGTACACTTGATTCCTACAAATCAAAAATGACTTATGGATCATTTTACTAATGTATTAAAACAATATGTATTCCTTTTCTTAGTTTAGAGTATGTGATGTGTGTTTTGTACTAAAATGTAAATTATAAACTAAAAATAAATTCTTTGAGCCATACTATGAATACCTTGTATTGGATTGAGGTGAGGTTGATTACTTCACATCACACCAAGCCATTTTTATTTTAAAATGAATTCAACATTTGGGGTAATCTAACAATATTTCTGCTTGATTACACAGAATGTTAAATGCACTATAAAATAAAAAGAAACATACATCATCATGAGCACATCATCCTTGTTGGGTAAATGATCACCATGACACCTCTTCATGATTTCTTTATAAAATCTAACACAATGCATTATACCTATTCATTTATAAAAAAATAAATTTCCTCTTGTGAAATGAAGACTTTTGACAGTCCTTTAAGTACATAAAAAATGTAAATAAAAAATGTAATAATAAATATTTAAAATGAAATTGTAATTATCATTGAAAATACCTCTTTAGGGATGGTAGTTTATTGATGGAATATGATATCTTTATTAAATTTTCAAGCATAATAACCATGATCTTTTACATTAGTTTGTTTCATGCATTGAAAAAACATTAGAAAAAAATAAGTAATTAGTTTTGATATATGTTCTTATAGTAGAATGCTATTATATATATCCTATTAATTATCCATTTGTAGAATTTTATAGGTTTTTTGTTCTCATGGTCTGTCCAGATGCCATGATTTTAATGATATTTAAACACCCCCTATCATAACAAAATTTTCATTAAAACATAATA
This sequence comes from Viscum album, assembly GCA_963277665.1. Lineage (NCBI taxonomy): Eukaryota > Viridiplantae > Streptophyta > Magnoliopsida > Santalales > Viscaceae > Viscum > Viscum album. Next base: position 822,662,512 of record OY728130.1, on the reverse strand, counting down.
TAAAATTTATAAATTGAAGTTCATTTGTAAAATATTGCAGGTAGTGTATTAGAAATTGTTAAACATCATCAAGTTGGGTTAGTTTGTTGGCTATTCCATAATTGAATCTAAAAAATAAATATTTGGATTATCTAAATTAACTGAAAGGGATAAAAAATGATTCCTAAACAAATAAGAAATAAGTAAGTAAATGAATAAAAATATATTTGAAATGATTAAATTATATTGTTTTACCCCTACATCATGGGTATTAAGAAGAGTCCTTCATCTGTAAGTTTTTTCATCCAAACATTATTTCCTATTTTTCTACTATTACTCCATATTTATTTATTTCTAATGATAATAGTTAAATAGAAGTTATGTGATGGTTTATTATTCCAAATTTCTATTCATAGGGGTTTCCCTTAAAATAATATTGATATATACACTAGAAAAAATTATGTATATTATTTATTCATAATTAATATAGAATATCAGATATTAGACAAAAAAAATCATGAAAACAAAACTTATGTATAAATTTACTAATAAAACTACTTTCAATTAATTCTTGAGGATTTAATTTACATTATAAAGACCAGTATAGTCTATAATGGCATCTCCATACATCTATACTTGAAAATCAATTGTGGTCGTATCACCACATGCTAACATTGTATATGCATAGAATTTTAATGTTAGTAAATGTAGAAGTTTAATGGGCATGGTAAAGGTACTTTGTGATTGTCTATTCAATTTTTTTGTTGATCCTTTATATCGTTTTGATTTTAAATTCAATTTTACCCTTCCATTTGTCCATATCTAATAACATTCATTAATTCAGATATTTTTTAATTAATTTTTGAAGGTTTTTTTATAAAAAATAAATTGGAAATGAATACCTCCTTATTAACATGTATTTTTACAAGATCTAATATCCATGATAAAAAAGTTACAATAAATTTATTGATCATATAAACATCCACATCATCAAGTGGAAGATGTAGCTCGATGCTTGAGTCCTGAGATTTGTGAATATCTACTCTCACATGACCTACTAGAAGTGGTTTTCTGTGTATAATATCTACTTGGATATTGTACATAGTTCCCATCATTAAAAGAAGATGGGTTGGTGTTGATAGATAAAAATCACAATCATTTTCCCCCTGTAGAATAACAGTACAGGAAAGGTATCAATTTCTTCCTGATTCACATTTCATTGAAATAATTATTACAATATTGGTTACCTATTATAAAAGAACCCTTTGAGGATAATGGCTCACCTCAAAGCTGGGGGGGGGGGTGAGGGGGTGGTGGTGGGGTGGGGGATCTTAATGTAGTGGTTTTTATTGTGTTTTTTCTTCACTTTAGTTCCTTACCATACAATTATCTAACAACTATGACTGCCAATTAAGTTTTTTTTTCTAGATCAGATAATCATTCTTTTATCTCTTCCATTTTCTTATCTTTATCCCCCTATTAATTCATTTTCTCAAAATATTTTTGGGGTGACACCCCAAAACCCACACCTCTGACATATCCATATTATTCTAGCTACTTCAAGGCCATTGATAGTAGTTGTTCATCAGGTATAAATGATGAGTATTATTGTGTCCAAGTTGGATAAAAAATGTAGTAATATAAGTAATAATTTTTATGTAATACCGATTTAAATATTTTTATTATTATTTCATACTTACACATGACTACCAATTTTTTTGTGTTTTCATATATTAGGATCATCTATTTATTTACATGCGCATCCTTCTATAGCACATGATATAGGATGAACATCCTCTCTTTATTTACATGCAGATCCTCTCTTTAAAATACGTACCATTTTTTTTCAAGTGAAGTATACCCCATACTTAATTTATGGTAGGGGTAAATTGTTTTTTCCATATGTTTCTTATTTCAAATGCACAGTTGATATTTCCTAAATTAATAATTCTTAATCAAATTGATTAATACATGTATTTTAAAGTAATTCATTACAAGTCACAATGTACCGGAAAATATGTATCCTCACAACAACCAATAAACACATCCGATGCTTGTTGGTTTATCAAGTGTGCATACATCTATGCCGAGCACAAGTTTATTTTACCTTCATCATATTTTATATGATACTTAATAATAATTATCAAAAATACTCTTTGAGCCTTTCCAATGACCATTAATAAAAATTTCATTTGGGATTCATCTACTATAAATGCACACTGTAAGGGATAATGATGAGTAAATCAACCTTTCTTTATTTTTTTGTAAAATAAAGAAAGTAAATCCTAAATATTCCCAAATATCTTCCCAAATTAGTCACTTAAACACGGGTACAACATTGTGACATAAATCAAAATTAATTCCAATTCAAATTTGAGTGGAGATAGCAATGTTAATACTGAAAATTCCCTTGTTGGGGTTAGTAAGATGGCTGTGTGCATTCCATCCAACCTCATATTCAATGTCTTCATTTCCCGTCTTAATAATTTTTTCTATCACCTCCAATATAAGAAAATACTATTTTTTAAAGGACACATATTTTTCATCATATAGAATTTAAATTTCTTTAACATCATCAATATGTTGTTCCTCTAGATTAGTAGTATCAACATGTGAAAATTTTGTTATTCCTCTACATTGGGATCATCAGTGTGTTGGGAAACCTATTGTTACTTAGTATTGAGAGCATCATCATTTGAAAAAATAATTATCAATAGAAGTGGTTGAACTTTTAATTTATATTACATAAATACAATAGTGATTAGATAATAATATTAGATAACACAATGTATATTACAAAAAATATAACTTGATTATTAATATACATATATTTTAAATGTTTAAGGTATTTGGTCCATATATCAAGTATATAAATCCCATATTTTTTGGTCTGATATGACATAAAATTCCCCATATACATTGTGACCACTTTAAAATTATTCTGACATCCTGATGGGAGGTTCCTTCTAAGTTGAATTGAAATTTTACCCTTCAATTTTTTTTGGTCGATAACAAAACAATTGACCAATTTATGTTTGTAGGATTTGGATCATAAAATACTTGTACTTTATATGATACCATTATAAAGGGTTTTTCTTTGAACCCTTCCCTACTAAAATCCACATTTACAAATCACAATTCATCTATTTAAATTGAAATCCTGTAATCAACCCACTTGCATTGAAAAATCTTCACTTGGAATGTTGTATAATCAAACTACCATATTTGATTGATGATGCCAAAGAATGAAATATTTGAATAAATTGGATTTATTTCATTGGTACCCAATACATACATCACTTCATCCACAAGTGTAACTCCACTATTTTTCATGATAATACATTCATCATGTTTATTTGTATAGAATATATAACCATTAATTAAAAAAACATTATAAGAAAATATATGCACACTTGGTCCTCTGGGTAGCCATTGAAGTCATTCTGAAATTGAATTTATATTTTTAGTTGACTACTTAAAAATATGGCCTTGAAATAATATTATAAACTATTTATTATGTGTCTATGATATCAATATTTCATCCCTTTATGGAATCAAATGAATAAGAAATACTTTGTGGGTTTCAACATATGAAAAAACCTATAAACTATTATGAAAAATGTAAAGGTGATCTTACTACCACTCTGTAATAGTAATTATCGAAACATCTATTTTGGAAATTCCTTCACCCACAAGCCACCCGATGTGATGATATTTTAGTATAACAATGCTTTTCACATCAGATAAGTAGTCGGTATAGAATTCAATGGCTTCCTCAATAAAATATCTCTCTAAAATAAAAACTTTTTTTTGACTTATATTTTTGACACAACGTTAAAATATTAATATACCATTAAATGGGGGGGTACATCCATCTATAATGTATAAGACCATATATTAAAATGTCTATTACCAATTTAACCATCATGTGAACCAACATATCAAATAATTTCAGAAAGAAGAACATATCCAATTCACATAATATGAAATCAATTTCCTTCCCATGGTTGGAAAGTTTACCAGGTGTATAAATTTTCTTCATATATCATTGAAAACGAAATAGATAATAGTTAATGTATGGTGAATATTCTTGGAAAAAATTAACCATAAAGATTCAATCATTAGATCTTTCATGAAAATAGGAAATTCATGTGTTTTCAGACCCTTTAACTTTAAATTAGTCATTGAAACAATATTCTTGATTTTTGATTAATACCCCTCTAGAAACATTATATTATTCAATAAGTTTCAAAACTGATATCTCTATTGACTGGAAAGAGTGCAATCAGTTAGAGGAAGAAAAGTCCATTTTTCACTCTTCACTGGTACCAAATCTTCTCGTATCTCCACGTTAATCATGTTTGTACATATTCTTAAGTATATCCTTCTTTTGGTGTATTTAGTTACCTAACAATGAAACCATCACATCCATTTTTTCCAAATTCATAATATCAAGAAAATTATGGATGCACAAACAATTATAGTATGATAATTAAAAAAACTTATCTCATTTTACAACATTTTTTTAAGGTTTTTAGAAAAAGGTTTACAAAAAACAGTGTCCATATATTTTACTCTATATGAAAGTTCATCACCTATTAGTGGGGATGGATTTGTACCTTATTTTCAACTCCCATCAAATAATGTTGTCCAAGATCGGTACTTATGTCATCGAGGTAGAAATAAGTGATGTAGTAGAAATATAGTCTTCAATGAATGTTTCAACCTAATTGACTATATAACTTATTCCAAACTGGGACACTGTTGTGTTCCTTTAATATTATATCTTAACAAATTTTGATAAACAGTAAAGTCATTTATCATCCCATACTATATTGATCACAATGTGAAATATTCATTTCTATAAGAATCATACAACATAACACCTGAATCCCATAATAATTTCAAATCTTCGATCAATGGATCCAAGTAAACATAAATATCATCACTTAGTTGTTTTGGCCTTGATATAAGAAAAATAACATAACGAATATTTGTTTCATTCATAACTATGGCAGAAAGTTATAATTTACCAACAAAACTGGCCATGTACTATGATTGATTCTTTGAAAACCAATACGATTCACTCTATCTATAAATATTGCAAGGAAAAGTTTTCTCATATCATTTATAAATTTAGGATACTCATGATCAATTTTATTCCACTGAAGAGAGTCTATTGGGTGAAAAAATTTCCCATATATATTTCATGTATATGTATTCCATGTTAATTTACTTATAGTATCATAACTTCTTTATAGGCTCTCATATACTAGAATGATTGGAAAATACCATACAACTTTCATAGAAATTTATTGATCCTTTTTGTATCAAGAAGCACCACACTTTAGATATTTTTTAAGTGAATTATTTTCCTTGAGATATAGTGCATAGTTATTTAAAAAACATGAATTATTTAAACAATTATACCCATTGAATATAGAATTTGTTTAGTGTCATATGTTTTGTTGGTTGGAGTAGGACACTAAAGACGGGGGTGAATTGAGTTCCTATAAAAATTTCTGTTAGAGAAAGGTTTATTTAAAAGATTCTCGCAATTTAAAATAAAATAGGCTAGTTAATCAAGGTAACAAAATTATAATAGTTTGACTGTTCAAATAGCATCTCAAGAGATTTATTAATTATCGTTAATATCAATATGAGATATTGATACAACCTTTGAAACTACTCTAATAAGGAAAAATTGTTATAACTACTATCCAAGACTAAATATCAAAGTAAAATTTTGTTCTTGGAAAAAATGAAATAAAATAGAGAAAGTCTAAATTTAAAAACACAGTGAATAAAACAAGTCTTTCAGTGTCAAGGTGATACCTAATCCACTCCACTTAGTGATCACCTACCACCAAGAAATATATATATATAAGCTTTTGATCTACACCCTGGATTGGGGTCAACAACAATATAGAGGACTGTCCAGGTCACAAGACCTCTTCCACTATTCTATGTGGGAAAACTGACAACCAGTTACCACATGACCTCTTCCACAGTTATATATGGGTAAAAAAGGTATAAAAAGATATTTGAGTGAGGATATCTTGTATCCTCCAGTTTTATGCAGGATACAAAGTGTGTTTAAATATAGACACACACACTACCCGAAAAGTAATAAAAATAGTACACAGTAGAGAAAAAGTAATGAGAAAGGATTATAAATTATCTTATTGTTGTTCGATGAATCTCTAGACTAGAAGATGAAAATTTCGAGTCCTCTTGTGAAAAACAGAGTAGCATGAGTATCATGTTCTAGATTCCAGTTCGATGTGATGTTATTTTTATCTCTTGTTATTCTTAGGGTTGATACTGTGAGAATGTTTGAGGTTTTGATCTATAACAGTTTAGCCTTTATAAATTCGTGAGTTCTTATTGTGTTCTTCAGTGTATATGTTCTGCTCTATTCGCATACATTTCAATTTTCATTCTTTTTATAGCTCATGCACCCCCACATATTTTATCTTTAGAACATATTGGTTTTGGATGGAAGGGAGTATGATCTCTACACATCATACCTCGTACTATTAGGTGAAATTTCTATAAAGAAACATTAATTATGTTAGTGTCATTAAATGACTCAAATATGGCTGTTAGAAATAAATTTTAAATTAAATTGAAAAAGAAAAAAAGTAAGGAATGATGCCACAATATGTCATGAAATAGTGTCACTAGAAACATTATCTTCTCATTTTACTTTGAGTGGTAAGATAGTCACAGTGCCATAAATTCATTGAGATCTGTAACTGGTAGCACATATGCAATGTCTGGATCATAGTGTCTTAGGTACCGGTGTCTAGTGCTTTGTCAAAACTCTGAACGGTGTCTTGTTACGATGTCTTGGAGAAGGTAGAAAGGAAACAATGTCACATGATTTACAAAATCTAGAACTGGTTACGGTTTCTGATTCATAGTGTCTATATTACAGTGTCTGAGTCATGGTATCTAGGTTACGATGTTAGGGACTTTGCCAAAATTTGGAACTGGTGGTAGACTTAAGGTTTCTCAGACTTATCCAAATATCTGTAAGATGTCATAAGAAGTAATATCCACAAAATGGATTGAGATTAACTATAATCATATTGAAACATAATATGACAAGATTAAACATTCTTTAAAAGATTCAAACATGAATTTTAAGATTCTAAATCAGGATCTTGTAAGAGTTTAGACCATGGGTTGTAATCATTAAAACATAAGGAAACCAAAAATCTCCAAACATGATTTGTGATAGGTTAAACATGATTTATATGATTTGTGAGAATTAAAAAATGACGATTCCAACAATCTACCCAATTTTAAAGCTCACAAATCATGGAATTTATAAGGCATATATTTGAATAATGAAAAGATACTGAGAAATGGTTCTTCTCCCATGAAGATTATTTTTCCATAAATATTAAATTTCCCTAAATTATTTTTGTTCATAAATATTATATTTCCATAAATGTTTGATTATTTATCCCCCTTATTGGATTATCAAAAAATAGAAAAAGAAAAGAAAATAAACATGGAATTAAGGTAAGTAAGAAAAGAAACAATAATAGTTCATATTTCATTGGAGAGAAAGATAGAATGCATTACAAGTAGAAAGAAAAATACAAGACATCCCTATCAAAAGTAAATCCTTCACTTCTCTTCATCACCAGTAATATTCTCTTTTCCCTTGGTAGAGAGAACCACAAGAGTATATGTATTGGTTGGATAAGGTATAGGTCCAACTGAGAGTGAAGGAATAAGCACTCCTTAAAAAATAGAGGGTTCTAGAGTTTGTTTGGTTGAAGACTGAGGAAATGGTTTCTCAATAATAATAGTTCTAATCTAGCTCAGAGCTTGAGATACCAACATGGTAGTAGGAGAAGAGGTAGTGGAGGAGGAAGGGGTTGAACGATGCCAAAAAGGGGTAGTTTTAGGTGCCACAATGTCAGTGCTTTTCACATGGAGGTAAGGATTTAATAACTTAATGAAGTTAGTAATAATCTCACCACATGCTATATAAAATTCACAAAATCATATTTGTTCCCCGGAAAATTTTCCAATAGTGGTGTGAAGTATTTTATCTTCTGAACTTGAGTATTAAAGGCTTGAGTGACAAGAAGAATTTTAAAATTTTCAACAAGGTACTTCAAATGATTGTTCAGATCATGCTTAGAGTAAATTATGTTGAAGAAGAAATCTAGTTTCATAGAAATTTATTCCTGAGCATAATTTTCAATCTTCGAATGAATCCTTACTAAATCAAGCACTCATTCACTATTCTTGATGAAACAGATAAACTTTCCTTATCAAAACCACTTAATAATGATTGAAGTTCTTCTTTAACAACAATTCTGATCTGGTCACTATCCATAGGTTGAGATGGCTGTCCAGAGGTAGTTGAAGCTGTAACAGCTGAAGTGAGAGACTTAAGTTGATTTATAAATTTATGTAAATATACATTATATTCATTACTCATATTGATAAGTCCAACAACAAGCTCATGCATCTCATTAAATATATTTATGTTTCTATCAGCCACTTTATCATATATTGAAGTCAAATTTGGTTTAATAAGAGATACCAATTTCTATGGGATCTGATCACTAACATCCTCAATAAGATGAGAAGATGGAGCTTGTTCAGTTTGCAAAACTTTTGGAATATCTTCAGCCATAGATCTGAGAGACTTCACTTCATCACTCAACTGTTTATTCTCAATTCTGACTTCTTCAATTCCATGAAGCATTTTCAGTTGAATCTACCATATGATTTTCTCTAACAGCAAGGAGACATATATTTCACTAAGATTAGTCATAGGAGTAGGTCTTTACTTCATGATCTTTTCAAATCCAGCTAACAAGGTATCTCTAAAATTTTCCAGATCACTATGAATCACAGAATCAGAAGATTCTTGTATAGGTTTAAGAACAGGATATGAAATAGGTTTAGGATCCTTAGAAGAGGTTACTTATAGATAATAAATTGGTTTCAATTAAAACACAATGGAAAGATCTATGCCTTTAATTGAGGCCTCTTGTGTATTTTCCACATCAAAATATATAGGAAACATATACCAGGTATCCACAGTGCTTTGGTCAATAGGATTGGGAACTTGGACACTTTCTAAAATAGGGTGATTCTCCACCTCAATAGGTGAATCTCTTCTAGGACTAATAGATTCAGTATCTCATCCCCTTTCCAAATTTTCATCTCTATCAGTCAAACCCATAGCTTTTATAGATAGCAGAAAATCATGTTCCATTATTTCCTTAATAGGTAGAATAATTCCAGGTTAAAATTGCTCTTATGACTATTTCACAGTAGCAAGCCCTTCCTCACTAAAAATTTATTCCCCAACAGTAGGATATTTTTTAATAATAGGCTCTTCAAAATGTTCTTTAGGAAAAACTTTCTCTTTTACATCAGTAAGAAGTCCTTTTTTAGAAACAACTTTTCTAGCAACTGTCTCTTCAGTAATTAATTTTTGTGGAATATGTAGGCCACTATCTTCCTTGTCTAAGACAATTACTTCCTCAGGTGAAACTTATGCATCTTATACTTATTCACATGAGTATTCAAAAAACTCATCTAGTTGCAAACCAGGGTTATATTTTTTCTTAGGTCTTGAAGGATTCCCAACTGGATTAATCTATTCATACAATCATTCATTGTCCTCCACCCAAGACCTTTTACAAGGATTCTAGCTAATTTTAATCCTTCTGATTATATCCTTTGAGATAATGAACCTGTAATCTTCCACAACTTCTTCATTCAGACCAAATACTCCTTTGGAATATAGTATTTCATAAATAAATCATTAATGAAATAGAGAGGTTGATTTAGAGGTTGTCTTGATCATTTCACACATGTAAAGTATAATATACTTACACAGATTGATATTGTGGCCACTATTCATAAGATGTACCAATAATACATCATGATACATAAGGGTAGAGAAATTTCCTTTCCATGGACAAATAAGATTTTGGAGAAAATTAAATAGAATCCTTTTTTCACCATCCAACTCAGCAACAATTTCCCGTCTTTTCTTCTTATTTCGAATGAAACTTCCTAGGGCCTCTTCTAAGTTAAATACATCACTAGGAGGCGGAGGTCCTCTTTGGTAATCCTCAAGTATTACTTCATGAGTAATTCCTAGTTAGCCATCCCATAACCTTGAAGAAAAGGTACACCTTTGACCATTAATACAGATTCTTACTATAAAGTCATCTTCTGTATTGAATGAAAAATGAACATACTGATAAAACTAAGAAACAAGATTCTGATAAATCGGTCTTTCCTCTTATGTGAACCAGTCCAGCCATCCTTATTCTTTTAGAACTTTCAAAGCAAGTTACTTAATTGTTAGCAACCACTTAGGATAGACTTCCTTTTATAGTACTATAGTTATATCAACAAGACTTGGATTTAGCGGTCCCTCAAACATTAATTTTAGGGCCTTTTTCACTTTCTTCTAAGATCTGTTCTTGTCCGGAGTTGATAAAGATGAGATCTTCATTCTGGGAATCCAATGTGGGTTTGAGAAAGGTGAAATAATGAAAGAGGGATGATGGTTTGAGAGATAAGGGTTTCAATTTCAAGAGAAGAGAGCTCGAGTGAAGAGAGGAGTGAAAGATATAAAGTTTTTATCATTTAGAGATTTCAAACATCGCAAAAATAAAAAATGTGGCATAAAAATAATAAAATAATCGATACAAAGATACATGACATAAAATTCTAAAAATAGAAATCTGAGTCATTACGGTGATATCGGAACAGGTTATCATGGTGTCATTATTACGGTGTGACTCCAAATAGTGCGACCGTATTATTGATACAACAAGAATGAAACTATAACCAAGAGATATTAATTGTGAGACCATCAGTGTGAGATAGTAAGTACAAGACAATAACATGTGAAATCATGAATCATGAAATCATAAACTGTAAAATAGTAAACAATTCACTTAAGGATTTTCATTCCTAACTCATGTATGATGTAATTTATCCTTTCAGAATTTAATGGATTAGTGAATATATCAGCAAGATAATGTTTAGTACCAATGAATTCCAAATGGATATCATCCTTTTGATAATGACCTCTCAAAAAGTGGTGCCTTACATCGATATCCTTTGTTCTAGAATGTGAAACAAGATTCTTTGAAATGTAAATAGAACTTTTATTGTCACAATTTATAGGTACATGTCTAAATTGATATCTGTAGTCTAGTAATTAATTTTTCCTACATAAAATTTGTTCACAACAACAACCAGCAGCTATGTATTCTGCTTTGGTAGTAGATAATGCAACAAAATTTTGTTTCTTACTGCACCATTATATTAGAGACTTGCCTAAAATATGGCATGTTCCAATGGTTCTTTTTTTATCTAACTTACAACCACCAAAATCATCATCTGAATAGATAACTAAGTCAAATAATTTTCCTCTAGGATAAAATAGTCCAAAATAGTTTGTATGTTTGAGGTATTTGAAACTCATTTTAACAGAATGGAGATGTGAAATTTGGGGTTTTCTTGAAAACGTGAACCCATGCAAACACTAAACATAATATCAGGATGAATATTAGTTAAGTAGATTGAACTTAAAATCATTCCTCTATAAGTGGTTTGATCTAAAAATTTCCATTTTCATCAAGATCTAACTTACAGGTAGTGCTTATTGGAGTATCACAACTTTTAGTTCTATCCAATCCAAAACATTTTGGAAGATCTTTAGTATATTTGATTTGATTTAAAATAATACCTTCATTATTTTAAAAGATTTGAAATCCAAGAAGGAATTTTAGTTCACCCATTAAAATAATTTAAAATTTATTTTGCATCATCTTTAAGAAATTAATACATAAATAATTTCTTTAAGATCAAAAAATAATGTCATCTACATAGATTTGAACAACTAAAAAATATTTAGAAATTTATTTTATAAAACGAGTAGGACCAGCTATACCTTTTGTAAAACCTTTGGAAATAATAAAATTACTTAATCTATCATACCATGCTTTTATAACTTGTTTTAAACTATATAAAGGTTTTTTTAGTTAAAAAACATGATTTGGAAAGTGAGGGTTTGTAAAACCAGGGGGTTGTTCAACAAAAACATCCTAAAATATATAACCATTTAGGAATGCACTTTTGACATCCATTTGATATATTTTAAATTTAGATGTGATGAATATGAAAGAAATATTCCAATGGCTTCAAGTATAGCTACTAGTGAAAAGGTTTATTCATAGTCAATTCTTTCTTTTTGACGATATCCTTGTACAACCAATCTAGATTTGATTCTAACTATGTTACCAGCTTTATCTACTGTGTTCTTGAACACCCATTTAGTGTCTATGGACAAGGTATATTTGGTTCTATCCACAAGTTTCCAAACTTTATTCCTTTCAAACTTATCTATATCCTCTTGCATAGCCATCACCAAAAATTTTTCATTGAAAGTGTCATTTATGTTTTCAGGTTCAAGTTGTGACAACAAAGCTTGATGTTCAACCTAATTTTGAAGAGATTCTCTAGTCTATGTTCCTTTATGTAAATTTATAAAAAAAGCATCTAAAGTATGGTTCTTAAGGGTTCTACTAGCTTTAGAAAAAGGACTAGTAATTTTATGTGCTTCTACAGGTTCAAGTTCATTATGGATTGAATCTGAAAAATTTCTAGAGTTGGAAGTTTTAACAGATTCCTTTATAAGATGGTCAGAATATTTTTCATTGATGTTCATATTTGACATATCATCCTAATGATTCTCTAGGGAGGTCTTAGGTTCATGTGGACCTGTTTCATTAAATTTTACATGCACAGATTCTTCCACACATTTGGTTATTTTATTGAATACTCTATAGGCTTTACTAGAGATTGAATATCCTAAAAAAATTATTTTATCACTATTGGATGCAAAATTGTCAAGATTATCCGTATTATTAAGAATATAGATCTTAAAACCAAATAATTTGAAGTAATTAACGTTTTTTTTCTATTGTTCCACAACTCATAATGTTTTCAATTAAGAATAGGTCTGATTAACAATCTTTTAATAATATAGAATTCTGTATTCATAGATTCTTCCCAAAAGTAAATATGTAAGTCATACTCACTAAGCATTGTTTTGGAATTTTTTATAAGGTTATATTTCTTATCTCTACAACACTATTCTATTGGGGTGTCCTAGGGGTAGAGAAGTTTTGACTATAGCCATTTTGTGAGAAAAAGGATTCAAACTCTTGATTTTCAAACTCATATCCATTTTCAATTCTTAGAGATTTAATTATAAGACCACTAATATTTTCTACAATCCTAGAATACTTGGTAAAGTAGTTACTCGCTTCACTTTTGTGAGCCAAATATTAAGTCCAAGTATACCTAGAATAGTCATCTATAAGAAAATTGACATAGTAATTTCCATTTAAACTAGAAATTCTAGATGGTCCAAACAAATCCAAGTGAACTAACTTGATAGGTTGATAAGTTGAAACTTCTTTATTTGGTTTGAAAGATATTTTGTGTTGTTTACCCTTTTGACAAGGATTACAAACTTTTTCATTTGGAAACTCAAGTTTGGGTAGATCCTTGACTAAAATTTTTCTAGTAAGATTTATAAGGGAGTTTATATTGTAGTGTCATAGTCTTCTATTCCAAATCCAAGACTCTTTGTGAAATACACTTAAACATGAAACTTGTTTAGAAACTAAAGAATCTAAGTTAACAATATAAACATTTTCATATCTGAAAACATAAAATACTAATTAATTTTTAGAATTAAAATTATTGTAGGAATCATTCTCAAATTTAACATGAAATCCACCATCACATATCTATGAAATACTAAGAATATTATATTTCAATATATAAACAAATAGTACTTTAGAAATTAAAACTGAATTAGAGTTACCAATCTGGCCTAAGCCAATTATTTTTCCTTTAGTATTGTCACCAAAGGTGACATTCCCTCCATAAATCTTTATTAAATTCATGAAGCATGAGTAATATCCTGTCATGTGTCTTGAAAATCCACTGTCCAAGTACCATAAGCTTTTATAGGAGCTCTTCAGACATATTTTCTACAAATTAATCAAAAAAAATGATTTTGGTACCCAGACTTGTTTGGGTCTAATGACATTAATAATCAGTGTTTAGGAACCCACATCTTCTTCATTGGTTTTCTATAAGCATTATATCAAATATTTGAAAAAATAGACCCTATTTGGTCTAGAAAAACTAGAGGAGGGAAAATATTTTTCAGAATTGGAACTAGCAATAGAATTTTCATTTTTGGGTAGAAAAATAGATTTTCCATATTTAGTTACAAAGTTGTTTTTGGTGAAATTTCTTTACCCAGGTTGGTATCCTATACCAGTAGTGTATCTAAGGGCAATTTGTTAACCAAGAATCTATGTAAGAGTATTTTTTACATTGGTAAATTTATTTAAGTCCTTTTTTAATTTCTTATTATATAACACAAGTTCATTGTTTTCTTTAAGTAATTGAACATTTTCCTCTTTTTCTACAACATGTTCAGATTTAACAGTAGTTGTTAAGGGATGATATTTCTTCAAAGATTTGTATTTATCTTTTAGATCATTACAAGTGTCTTTAATAATATTATAGTATTAAAATAATTATTAACTATTCATATTTTTAGAATCACTTTCATATCCAAAATAATAGGAATTTTGTACATGAGACTCAAGGGTTACCTTAGATGTGTTTGTCATAAAACACATATTGGATTTGTTAGCCTTTTCATCATGTGAAGACTCTGAGTCACTTGAAATATCCTCATAAGAACTCCATGTTGCCTTCATGGCCTTTTTATAATTTCTATATTTATCCTCATACCTTTTCATATATTTTAACTTAGGACAATCAGAATTTACATGTCCTTTTATTTTACATTCATAATATACTAGTTCATAATATTCGTCACTTCTTTTCCTATCATTCTTCTAATTTCCCTTGTGATCATATCATAATTTGAAGTTGGGATTTATAAAAAAATTCTTTCTTCTATAAAACTTCTTAAATAATCTAGCCAATTAATCCATTTCCTCATCACTGTCTGATGATGATTTCTCACTACTAGAAGTTTCTATAGAGGCTTTCCATTTCTCCTTTTCTTTGTATTTAGTTTTGGAAGTAGTGGTTTTAAAGGCCACTAACTTTCTATTTGGTTCATCTTCAACTTACTTGTTAGCTTTTAATTCTTCCTCATACATCATCAACTTGCCTATAAAATCCTTTAATGATAGTTTTATAATATCAAAAGATCCTCTAATTGAGACATAAGTCCCTCTTGATCTATCTGGTAAGCATCTGAGTATTCTCATGATTTTCTCCTTAGCTGTAACATATCTTCCTAGTGAGATCATAATGTTAAAAATCTCATTAAACCAAAGATAAATATCAGAAATAGGCTCATAAATATTCATTTTAAAATTATCATATTTAGTAGTATATGTGATAAGTCTCATTTTATTAACACTAGAGGTTCTTCCATGTGAAATAGATAAAGTATTCCAAATTTCATGGGCTGTTTTACATATAAAAATTCAGTTAAACTATTCATTTCTTAAAGAACACTAAATGGAATTTATGTATTTGTAATTATTTTTATAAGAAATATTATTTGTGTCATCCCAAGTGTTCCTATCAGTAGAAGGAATCTTATATTCATCTATAATTGAAGACCAAATCTCAAAACCCATACATTCTAAGTGCATTTTCATTTTAATTTTCCATTGTGCATAATTTGTTCCATTAAAGAATGGAGGTATGTTGGTAGAAACACATTCCAATATATTATCCATACTTAGAGAATAAAGTGTAGAAATTTTATTTTTAAAGAACTAGAAATTTAGCTCTAACAAAATTTTTAAGATCTTTAAAAAATAACTAAAATCACAGTTGAAAAATATTTAAAAACAGATTTAAAAATTTGAAAATAGGGATATTAAAAACTCCTATGATACCAAATTTTGTTTGAAGTACGACACTCAAGAAGGGGATGGGGGTGAATTGAGTTCCTAAAAAAATTATGTTAAAAAATTGTTTACTTAAAAGATTCCCCCAATTCAAAATAAAATAGGACAGTTAATCAAGGTAATTCAATTATAATAGTTTGACTGTTCAAATAGCTTATCATATGATTGATTAATTCTCAGTAATATCAATATGAGATATTGATACAAATTTTGAAACTAATCTAAAAAGGTAAAATAATAAAAACTACTATCCAAGACTAACTATCAAAGAAGAATTTAGTTTTTTGAAAAATGAATTAAAATAGAGAAAGACTAAATTTAATAACACATTAGATTAAACAAGTGTTTTGGTCCCAAGATGAGACCTAATATAAGGACCCAACCTTAAAACATTACGTAATCTTGAATTAAGTGAATAATTCACATTGAGTATCTTTTTAGGTTTAGAGTTTTAGGGAATTAGGACATAACTATTACATCTCAAAAGATTACAAAATAGACACTTCTACACAGTTCCCATTTTTTTTACAAAACATGAACTCTTGAAAAAAGAGTCATGTCTAGTTCCATGTTTAAGAAAACATGAATTTTCCTTGATCCCATCCTTGACCCTATTCCACATTATGTCTTATGAAAAACATTTCAAAAACTTGGGGTGAGCATAAAAAGATCAGTAAGGGATACACAAAGAAGGAAAACAGTTAGTTTTTCAAAACAAAAAGTAAACCATGAATACTTTAAAATAAGTAATACTTTTTACCTTTATGAAGTAGTAAATACTCTTCACTAAATAAAATATCATTACTTACCCTTTTGTAACTAAAAGATTACCATAAAACCCACATGAAGAACACATAAAATATAAAGGTAACTTGGGACATAAACATACATAAATGGAATAACCATACAGTCGACTTCCACACATATCACTAAATTGAATAGCCATTCAGCCAACTTCCATACTCAATGCATTGGAGGTTATAACGTAAATACCCATCCTGGTATTCACGACCCCACCCGTCATATGGTTTATCACGTAACCACCCGTCAAATGTCCAAGTACCATTATAAAATCATAAGTTATAAAACAAATATAATGGAAAGAAAAAATTTCCACATTTCAGTCACAATATAACACTTAAATATACTGACATAACAAAACCATTATCAAAACCATTTTCAAAACCAAAATTCATAAAAGATTATATGCTATTTATTTTCTTTTAAAATCATTTTGGCTTGTTGAGGAAGCCAAAGATCAAATAATACTCACGGTGGCGGAAAGGTCATTGTCACTGCCTATGTTAAAAAGAAACATACTTTTTGTCGTTTAGTAAAACATTTCGTAGAGAAAATATTCCTTTTGGATAAAATTAAAAGTCAAAGGGATTTATACACCGTATAAAATAAATTTGTGTATAAAACAAAATATGCCTCAATGAAAGAAGATTGAGATGAAGTCCCTAACCTTGTGACTGACTTGGCTCGATCGTTCTTTAATCTCCTGAATAATAAACTAAAGTTAATTTCTACTTTCTTAATAACCTTTTCCAAGTTTATTATTCCTTTTATATCACTTATTGACTTGTTATAAACATTATGTAATCATTTAAGTTAATAATGTTCGTTTTGTCGATATTTGGTACTTAAGTCAAAAATGGACTTCTTACAATTAAATGTTGTTCATGTGGTCAAAGGTTCATTATATCCAGAATGATATTCATGATTTGGATATCATATATATCATATATATCCAGCATATACATGTATTTATAATAGTACATAACATTTAGAGGTAATAAATGAAATGCACCGTTCATGGAGACGGTAAGCCGTACGTACGCATTAAAGCTACTTTAATTTCTATTTCATGTTTAATGGAATGAAATCATAATGATATAAAGGTAAATTATAATTCCAGTATAATATGATATATAATATTATTAACTCCATCATTTATACATCCCACATATGACATTAACAATTCAAATCACTTTGACGGGGTAGTAGTCCGCACTTCCAAAAATGAAATTATCGCGTTTATCCATTATGGAAACCATAAAGGTATGCCATAAATGAAAAATACAGAAGAATAAAGAAAAAATAAAAATAATATATATAATATATAAATACAGTGACATATTAATGTCCACCATTAAAGGTGTTAAGAGAAGATTGAACAATCATCGTTTCATGAGACAGTAATTCGCTATCCACAGAAACAGTATGTTCTCTAACCATTAGATGGAGGTGTGTGTAAGTTTAGCTCGAATAATTCCCATAAAACATCCTAGTATATTTAACATACTGGTGTTTTTAAAAAATAAAGGAATATAAAGAGTTTATGGGGTTGGAGAAGCAAAATAAAACAAAAGAACATAAGAGAAGACATTACCTTTAAATCGGGTAACTCCTCTTGGTTTGAACCAAATGGGTTTGTTGAAGAGCTTTATTACTAAGGTAAGGCTTATATAATGAAGAGAGGGATATTGGGAACTTATTTGAGTAGAGTTTTGACAAGACAAAGGGCTTGAGAAGTGTGATAAATGGGTAGTAAGTGGGGTCTGTTTATAAGGGAGAGGAGGGGCTCTTTTGGAAAGCATGAAACTATTATTTTACTATATAATGATTTTCTGTTTCTAAAGGTAAAAAAATTATTAATGTCTAAGATAAGGTGGAACATGTTTGAAATAAAATTATCCAATGATAATTGGACAAATTTTGGATATTATTTTAAACATTATATTATTATTTATTTAAATCATTCATTACTGACTTAAACACTGCATCATCATTGTGTCATAAATAATTTTATTTATTTGATGTCTAAAAATTATCAAAAAATTACCATGTTGTAGTAAATATTTTTAGATTTCTAATTAATATTTATAGTCAAATATATCAATTATATAACCCCATGTAAAAATTGTTTTAGTAAAACAATACATGTTTGTGACACTTTTATTTTTACTTTAAATAAAAGTTATTAATGTCATTATCTTACCCAAGTGGCTCCATGGGGTCCCAAAAATCAACCCATGGATTTTAATGGTCGGCCATGACTCATAAAATAAGTGTAGGACACGTGTCAAGGTGATTTCATATTATTATAATATTATTTTCACCTTAAATTACACTAATTACCTTTAATCGCGATTAACAAAACTTAAAAGTTACTATTCAACAAAAAATTATTTTCATCCCATTGAACCAAATTTTACTTACTAATGACAACCATGTATTTAGGATTTTTTAAATTCAATTCATAGATGTGGTAAAGTTTCGTTTAAACGAAAAATCAGTTTTTTTAACTACCACTTAGTGGTTTCACTATTCATCAAAAATTGAAGTTTTTCAGAAAAATACCAAAAATTCACCCTAAGATATATTTGATATTATGAATTCAGAAATGATGTCTATTTTACAAAATTCAAAACATATAAGTTACATTAATTAATTAAATAATTAATTTCTGTTGTCAAAACAAATAGCGTGTTTTTAAGAAACAATATCCATCAAAAGATTGACACTTATTTAAGTCCAATTTCAAAGTGAAATTAATTCCAAATTCCACCATTGGATTAAATGGTAAAAATATATTCTAATTTTACTTTAAATAAAATTAAAATATAATCTAATCATATAAATAAATTATACTAAAATGATGTTTTGAATTAAAATACAACATTTTTCACAATTCATTAAAAATGAACTTTATTGGAAAAATACCAAAAACATACACAAAGTAAATTTTGATTTCCTGATTATAAATAAGGAATTTATTTCATCCAATATAATGTATAAGAGTGACCAAAACTATATTTAAAGAGGTTTTTCCACCAAAAGGTGATAAATCGACCTTTTAGTGAATATTAGAGTATCTATGCCTAAAATTGAATTATTTTCTTATTTTTAGCCTTTATCATTTATTGGATAAATGTAAAAACATTTAAGAAACATATATAATAATATTTTAGTTATTTTTATTCATTCCCACCAATACAATGACTACATTTTAACTACCATTTAAAATAATAATATTATATTATTAGTGTGTAACGTAAGATTTCAAAGAAACTCGTTGTTGCATATCGGGTATGCTATCAAACATAGCAACCCATTTAATGTGAAATTAATATTTAATTCCCAAATATTAATAAATATAAAAATGTATTATTCTTTATTTACCTGGGATGTTACATCCTTCCCCCCTTTTGGGAATTGCGTCCTCACAATTTTATTCACTTATCAAAATAAGTGGGTGTATTTATCCCTTATAGTATTTTCAGATTTCCACGTTGCCTCTTCAACCATATGGTTTTTCCATAAAACCTTCACATGATAAATTACCTTATTTCGCAAAACTTGCGCTCTTCGGTCAAGAATCTGGACTGGTTGTTCTTCATAAGAGATATTTTCTTCCAACTGAACTACCTTTGGGCTCAAAACATGAGATGGATCTGGCATATAATTTCTCAACATCGAAACATGAATAACATAGTGTACCTGAGATAAAATCAAAGGTAAATCCACTTGGTACACAACTGATCTAGCTCTCTCCAGAATTTCATAGGGTCCAATGAACCTTGGACTCAACTTTCCCTTCTTACCAAATCACATCACACTTTTCCATGGAGAAACTTTGAGAAAAACATGATCACCTACCTCGAAAGATAGATCCTTCCTCTGGTTATCCGCATAACTTTTCTGCCTGCTCTGAGATATTATCATGTGCTTCTGAATCAAGTAAACTTTTTTGCCATCTCTTCTACCAATTCTGGTCCCATCATCTTCCTTTCCCCTACTTCATCCCAAAAAGCTGGAGTTCAACATCGTTTACTATATAATGCCTCAAACAGAGTCATCTGTATACTGGAATAAAAACTGTTGTTATAAGAAAATTCAACCAAAGAAAGATGTTGGTCCCAACTTCCCTGGTAATCCATCATGCAAGCACGTAACATATCCTCCAAGGGCTTAATTGTTCGTTCTAACTGCCCATCTGATTATAGATGAAAAGCTGTACTGAAATTTAATTCCGTACCCAACGACTTCTGAAGGCCTTTCCAAAAGTTAGAAGTAAACCTGGGATCATGATCAAATACAATGGAGAGGGGAACTCCATGTAATCTGACTATACCTTTAAGATACAAGCGAGAAAGTTGATCTAGGGAGAAAGTATCTCGAATAGGAAGTAAATGAGCAAATTTAGTCAATCAATCAACAATAACCCAGATTGCATTATTACCTTGAGATGTCTTTGGTAATAATACAATGAATTCCATGGATATATTTTCCCATTTACACTATGGAACCAGTAAATACTGAAGCATCCCTTTTGGTAACTGCCACTCTGCTTTAACTTGCTGACAAGTCAAACACTTCATAGTAAAATCAGCAATATCTCTTTTCATTCCATCGCACCAGTAATACTCTCACAGATCTCTATACATCTAAGTAATTCCAGGATGAACTGAAAACGGGAAACTATGAGCCTCACATAACAACTCATTTTTCAACTTTGAATCAAAAGCCACACATAATATCTTCCCAAACCTCAAAACACAATCATTATCAATGTTAAATTCAGGCAACATACCCTTCAGAACCAGCTCTACCTTTTTCTGCAACTCACTTTCTTTCTTCTGCGCTTTCTTAATTCTATCTGATAGAGATGATCTCACTGACACATGAAACAAAACAGAAGAACTTCCTACACCAACAACTTCTATGCCAAATTTTATCAAATCAAAAACCAAAAGATCTCATTCCAAACGTAGCATGGTTAATTAAGCATTACATTTTCGACTCAAAGCATCAACCACTTTATTTTCTTTTCCTGGATGGTAATGAATTGTAAAATCGCAATCCTTGATTAATTCCAGTGATCTCCTCTGTCTCATGTTCAATTCTTTCTAAGTGAATATATACTTTAAACTTTTGTGATCGGTATATATTTCACAATTTACTCCATATAAATGATTCCTCCAAATTTTTAGAGCAAAAAAAACTACAGCTAATTCAAAATCATGTGTAGGGTAATTTAACTCATGAGTTTTCAACTGACATGAAGCATAAGCAATTATATGATCATTCTGAATAAGGACACAACCAAGTACCTTCAACGAAGCATCACTGTAGATAACAAACTCACCATTTCTGGAAGTATGTTCCAAAATTGGATCATTCACCAATCTTCTTTTCAATTCCTGAAAACAATCATCACATTCTTTTGTCTAGATAAACTTAACACCTTTTCGAGTTAAATTAGTCATTAGACTAGATAACTGTGAAATTTTTTCAACAAAGCTCCGGTAATAACATGCCAAACCAAGAAAACTACAGATCTCGGTTATATTTGTGGGTCTTGGACATTCTTCAACAACTTTTTTTAGAAGGATCAATAGTTATGCCATTTTCTGAAACAATGTGGCCAAGGAAAGAAATTTATTGTAAGCAAAACTCACACTTTCTGAATTTTCCATACATTTTATTTTCTTTTATGGTTTGCAAGATAACCCTTAAATTACTTTCATGCTCCTCTTTACTTTTAGAAAACACCAAAATATCATAAATGAACACAACCACAAACTTATCCAAGAACTCATTGAAAATTCTATTCATTAGATCCATGAATACAATAGGTGCATTGGTTAACACAAAAGGAATAACTACAAATTCATAATGGACATATCTAGTATGAAACACAGTCTTCGGAACGTCTGCTTCTTTTACTTTCAACTGATGGTACCCTGACTTCAAGTCAATATTCGAAAATTACTGAGCTCCCTGGAGATGATCAAACAAATCATCGATATGAGGCAAATGATACTTGTTCTTAACAGTGATGTTATTAAATAATCTATAATCAAGGCAAGGTCTCATTGAACCATATTTCTTTTTAACAAACAAGAGAGCAGAACCCCATGGTGATGTGCTAGGTCAAATGAAACCTCTATCTAATAACTCCTGTAATTTCTTCTTTAACTCTAAAATTTCAACTTCTGCCATTCGATAAGGGGGTTTTGAAATTTGATTAGAATTAGGAACTAAGTCAACAGTAAATTCAACTTCCCGATCATGAATAATACCAGGAAACTCATCAGGAAAAACATCAATATACTCATTTACCATTGGAACATCATTAATTTGTATAGTTCCTTTGTTTTTAACAATATGTGCAAGGTAACATTCATTTCCATCTTTTACTTGTTTCTCAACTTGCTGATATGTTATCAAAATAAAGGGTTAATTCTTGTACACAAAATTAAAATCTTTCTAAAAAGAAACCTCTTTAGCTCTACAGTAAATTCTAGCATGATAAACAGAAATCCAATCCATGACCAAAATAACATCAAACTCTACTAGTGAAAAAACAATAAGGTTTGCAGGTAGATTCTCTCCGCACACAAGGATATGAAGGTTCTTATAATTTCTTTTTGTATCAACGTTTCCCCCAGGTGTTTTTACCATAAGTTCTGTATTTATATCTTGAGATGGAATTCCCAATTCACTAGAAAACTTATCAGAAATGAAAGAGTGTGTAGACCCTGAATCAAACAACACATTGGCATAATCTTAACAAAAAAACAGTGTACCTGATACTACTTTATTTGATGGCCCAACATCTACTGAAGTAGTTTAAAAGGATTTCACCACCCCTTTCTACTTGTAGTTTGGCTACTTTCCCTCATTTGAGTTCTTCTTTAGACACTCATTTTCATAATGACCCATTTCATTACACTTAAAACATCTTACCACTGGCTTTTCATTACCTTCTTGATCATCTTCCTTACAGTTACGAGCAATATGACCAGACTTACCACACTGAAAGCACTTTCTAGAATTGGATAAACATTCTATAGGATGAATTTTACCACACTTCTCACAGGATGGATATTTGGTTTTCTTACCTCCTGGCTTCTTTGATGAATTCTTTCCCTTTACCTGCCAACTGGACCTCTTTTTATGTTTTTTTTTCAAAGAACACCTGATCATTGGAAAACTCCATTTCCACCTTCTCCGCACATCGAACAATTTTTTCATAACTTTTGAACTCACAAGAAGCTAAAGCCCTTCGATACTTTTGCTTTAACCTTGAGAAAAAATGGTTGATTTTACTATCAAGATATCGTATGAAATTTGGAGCAAACCTTGCCAGTCGAGTGAAATTTGCTTTATAAGCAGCCATTGAGTCATCCACCTGCCTCAATTATTAGGAATTGTTTTTCCATCCTAAGACGAACCACCTTAGGAAAATATTTCTCAAGAAACATACCTTTGAATTCATCCCAGTGAATATCATCAATCTCCTCACTATCCCTGATATTTTTCACCATCGACCACCACTGATCAGCTTCACCTTCAGAACGGTAAACAACAAGACTAACCTTTTGATATTCTGAACACCCTATGACATCAAAAATCTTCTCCAAGGATTTAATCCACCCTTCTACTAGCACAGGGTCAGATGATCCTCTAGATGATGGGGGATGTTGCCTCATAAAATGTTCCACCACTGACATGTTCCTCTTCAGTTGATCTGGTTGATCTCATGCATGGATACCACCACCATTTATAGCTTGATTCAATTGTGCCATCATTGCAACAAACTATTTTGTTCTGATTCTGACCATCTCAGGTTGCTGATTTGGAAGGTTACCTTCCTCTTGATGTCATCCCAACATAGCTGCCCTGTTTCCTCTGCAGAAAACCATTCTGAACATAGAAATATCTTAGGTGAAGCAACATGGTAATCTTTAAATTCTATATCATTTCAATCATACCATAAATTAATTTATGGACATAAATTTAACAATTTTATAACTCCTAAAGTTTTCTAAACCGACCTCTAATACCAATGATAAGGACCCAGATTTAAAAAATTACTAAATCTTGAGTTAAGTGAATAATTCACATTGAGGATATTTTTAGGATTAGAGTTTTAGAGAATTAAGACATAACTATTACATCTCAAAATATTACAAAATAGACACTTCTACACAATTTCCATTGTTTTACAAAACATGAACTCATGAAAAAAGAGTCATGTATAGTTCCATGTTTAAGACAACATGAATTTTTCTTGATCCCATCCTTAAACCTATTCCATATTATGTCCTGTGAAAAACATTTCAAAAACTTGGGGTGAGCATAAAAAGATCAGTAAGGGATACACAAAGAAGGAAAATAGTTAGTTTTTCAAAACAACAAGTAAACCATGAATACTTTAACATGAGTAATACTTTTCACCTTTATGAAGTAGTAAATACTCTTCACTAAATAAAAGATCATTACTTAGCCTTTTATAAACAAAATATTACCATAAAACCCATATGAAGAACACATAACATATAAAGGTAACTTGGGATATAAACATACATAAATGGAAGAACCATACAGTCAATTTCCACACATATCACTAAATGGAATAGCCATTCAGCCAACTTCCATACCCAATGCATTGGAGGTTATGACGTAACCACCCATCCTGGTATTCAAGACACCACCCGTCATATGGTTTATCACGTAACCACCCATCAAATATCCAAGTACCATTATAAAATCATAAGTCATAAAACAAATATAATTGAAAGAAAAAATTTCCACATTTCAATCAAAATATAAAACTTAAATATATTGAAATAAAAAAACCATTATCAAAATCATTTTCAATACCAAAATACATAAAAGAGTATATGTTATTTATTTTCTTTTAAAAACATTTCGTCTTGTTGAGGAAGCCAAAGATCAAATAATACTCACGATGGCAGAAAGGTCGTTGTCATCGTGTATGTTAAAAAGAAACATACTTTTTGTCATTTAGTAAAATTATTAATATAGAAAAGATCCATTTTGGATAAAAGTAAAATTTAAATGGGTTTATACACTGTATAAAATAAATTTGTGTATAAAAAAAATACGCCTTAATGAAAGGAGATTGAGAAGAAGTCCCTTACCTCGTGTCCGACTTGATTCGATCATTATTTAATCTCTTAAATAATAAACTAAAGTTAATTTATACTTGATTAAGAACATTTTTCAATTTTATTATTCCTTTTATAGCACTTATTTCCACATTATAAACATTATGTAATCATTTAATTTAATAATGTTCATTTTGTCGATATTTGGTACTTAAGTAAAAAAATGGACTTCTTACAATTACATGCTGTTCATGTGGTCAAAGGTTCATTATATCCAGAATGATATTCATGATTTGGATATAATATATATCATATATATCCAGCATATAAATGTATTTATAACAGTACATAACATTTAGAGGTAAGAAATGAAATGCACCGTTCATGGAGACGGTAAGCCGTACGTACGCAAGAACGCTACATTCATTTCTATATTATATTTATTGGAATGAAATCACAATTATATAAAGGTAAATTATAATTCCAGTATAATATAATATATAATATTATTAATTCCATCCTTTATACGTCCCACATATGGTATTAACGATTCAAATCACTTTGAGGGGGCGGTAGTCCGCACTTCCAAAAATGAAATTATCATGTTTATCCATTATGGAAACCATAAAGGTATGACATAAATGAAAAATATAGAAGAATAAAGAAAACATAAAAATAATATATATAATATAGAAACACAGTGACTTATTAATGGCCACCATGAAAGGTGTTCAGAGAATATTGAACAATCATCGTTTCGTGAGGCAGTAATTCACCATCCACAGAAACAGTATGTTCTTTAACCATTAGACAGAGGTGTGTGTAAGTGTAGCTCGAATAATTCTCATAACAAAATCCTAGTATATTTTTTATACTTTTTTTGTTACAAAATAAAGGAATAAAAAGAGTTTAGGGGTTTGGAGAAGCAAAATAAAACAAAAGAACATAAGAGAAGACATTATCTTTAAATCGGGTAACTCCTCTTGGTTTGAACCAAAAGGGTTTCTTGAAGAGATTTATGCCTAAGGTAAGGCTTATATAATGAGTAGAGGGATATTGGGAGCTTATGTGAGTATTGGTTGGATGAGCCAAAGTGCTTTAGAAGTGTGATAAATGGATAGGAAGTGGAGTCTTTTTATAAGGGAGAGGAGGGGCTCTTCTGTAAAGCATGGAACTATTATTTTATTATATAATGCTTTTCGGTTTCTAAAGGTCCAAAAATTATTAAAGTAGAATATAAGGTGGCCCATGTTTGAAATAAAATCATCCAATGAGAATTGGAAAATTTTTAGATATTATTTTAAACATTATCTTCTTATTTATTTAAATCATTCATTAATGACGTAAACACTGCATCATCATTGTGTCATACATAATTTTATTTATTTGATGTATAAAAATTATAAAAAAATTAACATTTTTTAGGAAATATTTTTATATTTCTAATTAATATTTATATTCAAATATATCAATTATATTACCTCGTGTAAAAATTGTTTTAGTAAAACAATACATGTTTGTGACACCTAATTTTACTTTAAATAAAAGGTATTAATGTCATTATCTTACCCAAGTGGCTTCATGGGGTCCCAAAAATCGACCCATGGATTTTAATGGTCGGAAATGAATCATAAAATAAGTATAGTACATGTTTCAAGGTGATTTCTTATTATTATAACATTATTTTTACCTTAAATTACACTAATTACCTTTAATCACGATTAATAAAACTTAAAAGTTAGTATTCACCAAAAAATAATTTTCATCCCATTGAACCAAATTTTACTTAATAATGACAACCATGTATGTCGGATTTTTGAAATTGAATTCACATATTTGGTAAAGTTTCGTTTAAATGAAAAACCAGTTTTTTAACTATCACTTAGTGGTTTCACTATTCATCAAAAATTGAAGCTTTTCAGAAAAATACCAAAAATTCATCCTTAGATATATTTGATATTATGAATTCAAAAATGATGTATATTTTACAAAATTCAAAATATATAAGTTGCGTTAATTAATTTAATAATTAATTTTCGTTGTGAAAACAAATAGCGTGTTTTTAAGAAACAATATCTATCAAAAGATTGACACTTGTTTAAATCCAATTTTAAAGTGAAATTAATTCCAAATTCCACCATTTGATTAATTGGTAAAAACATATTCTAATTTCACTTTAAAACCAATTAAAAGATAATCTAATCATATAAATAAATTAGACTAAAATGAGGTTTTGAATTAAAATACAACATTTTTCATTATTCATTAAAAAAGGAACTTTATTGGAAAAATACCAAAAACATACACAAAGTAAATTTTGATATCCCAATTCTAAAGAAGGAATTTATTTCATCCAATAGAATGTATAAGAGTGACCAAAACTATATTTAAAGAGGGTTCGCCACCAAAAGGCAATAAATTGACCTTTTAGTGAATATTAGAGTATCTATTCCTAAAATTGAATTCTTTTATTATTTTAATCCTTTATCATTTATTGGATAAATGTAAAAATATTTAACAAACATATATAATCATATTTTAGTTATTTCTATTCATTCCCATGAATACAACGACTACATGTTAACTACCATTTAATATAATATTATTATATTATTAGTGTGCAATGTAAGATTTCAAAGAAACTCATTGTTGCGTATCAGGTACGCTATAAAACATAGTAACCCCTTTAATGTAAAATTAATATTTAATTCACAAATATTAATAAATATGAAAATTTATTATTATTTATTTACCTGGGATGTTACACCTAATCCACTCCACTTGGTGATCACCTACCACCATGGAATATATATATATATATATATATAATATTTTGATCCACACCCTGAATCAAGGTCAAAAACAGTACACATGACTGTCCAGGTCACAAGACCTCTTCTACTATTCTATGTGGGAAAACTAACAACCAAGTCACACATGACCTGTTCCACAGTTATATGTGGGTAAACAAGGTGTAAAAAGATATTTTAATGAGGATATCTTGTATCCTTCAGTTTATATAGGAGATAATGTGTTTTAATACAGACACACACATTTCTCGTAAAGTAATCAAAACAATACACAATAGAGAAAAATTAATGAAAAAGGATTATAAATGATCCGAGTGTTGTCCAATGCAGCTCTGGACTCGTAGGATGTAGTAGATGAAAATTTGTAGTCCTCTTATGAAAAACAGAGTCTTGCAAGTCTTGTGTTCAGGTTTCTATTTCAATGTGATGTTCTTTTTAGCTCTTGTTCTTCTTAGGGTTGTTAATGTGAGAATTTTTGAGGTTCTAATCTACAGTAGTTCATGCTTCATAAATTTAAGAGTTCTTTATGTGTTATTCAGTGTATATGTTCTTCTATATTCATATGCATTAAACTTTTTGTTCTTTTTATATCTCATGTACCAACACATATTTTATCTTTCAGACGTCTTGGTTATGGCCGACAGGAAGCACAATCTTTACTCCTTGTACCATGCACTATCAAGTGACATGTATAAAAATAAACATTAATTATGTCAATGTCATTAAATGACTCAAATATGAACGTTAGAAATAAATTTTAAATTAAATTGAAAAAGATAGAAAGTAAGGAATGGTATCACAATATGTTTTGAAACGGTGTCACTAGAAACAATGTCTTCACCTTCTCCTTTGAGTGGTGAGACAATCCCGGTTCCATAGTTTCATTGAGATCTGTAGCTGGTAGTACAGATGCGGTGTCAGGATCATAGTGTCTTAGGTAACGGTGTCTAGTCCTTTATCAGAACTCTGAACAGTGTCTTATTACGATGTCTTGGAGAAGGTAGCAAGGAACCAATGTCATATAAATTATGAAATATGGAACTTGTTATGGTGTCAAAGTCACATTTTTTGGATTACGGTGTCTGAGTCATGATGTCTGGGTTATGGTGTCAGGGACTTTTCCAAAATCTGGAACTGGTGGAAGACTTATGGTTTCTCAGACTTATCCAAATATCTACAAACTGTCTTAATAAGTAATATCTATATAATGGATTAAGATTAACTATAATCATACTGAAACATAATATGACAAGACTAAACATAGTTTATAAGATTCACGCATGATTTGTGAGAATCTGAATCAGGATCTTGTATGAGTTTAGACCATGGGTTGTAAGCACTAAAACATAAGGAAACCAATAATCTCCAAACATGATTTGTGATAGGTTAAACATGATTAACATGATTTTTAGCATTAAAACATGAGGAGTCCAACATGTTTGACAAGGAATCTCATTATCTTATAGGAGAATATCATTCAAGAGAGAAATTATTTTAGTAAAACCAAGATCACTCCTTCGATTTCTAGCACTAATATTATACATCTTTAGTATGGATGTCAATGATTTATATTTAGTAAAACTAGTATACAATAGTGTTTTTACACAACACTTTAACTTCTCAAACAATTTTGGACAATTATAAAGTTCATATTCAACTGTTATTGTAATTTCCTCAATATGATCTTTATCATCATTCACACTAGTAATAAAATCCTCAGTATGACCTTCATTATTGTTCACACTTGTAATCATATTAGATGATCTATATAATGTAGTCTTATCCCATTCACTAGCTAAATTTAGTCTTCCCCATGTTTAGTCCAACATTGATAACTTTGATCTATTCTATGATAGAATAAGTGTTCTTGCTACTCATATTGACTAATTAGTCTTTAATAACAACAATGTAAACATGAAAAAGGATTTGAGAAGGGCCATATTCATGATATTTTTCAAACATGATGAAATTGTTCATCCCATCTTCATACTCTTTTTTGATATGATTTACATCCATTTTCAATTCATATCCATCCTATTTGATTTAGTAATAATAATATTTAACAAAATAAATAAATACACAGAATGTATGATCTTGGAACCCATAAAAGGTCACTATTAAAGAATCATTCATGTTACATGAAGTCATTATTCTAAGATAATAAGATCTGAAGGATGTGTATTGATATTGTTTTATAGTGGTGGAAATCATTGAAGGAATGAAATGTGTGATATCTATAAAGTTACAAAATATCTAATTAAATTTTCATCTATTGAAAAACATAGAGATCAATGATTTTTTATGTAACTTTGTTATGTGGGAGTGAAAAATGAGGGAGGATTATATGTTTTTTCATTTCTTCAATTGGTGCGTGGAGGGCCAGCTGATGTTTTAGTGATAGGATTCTTAGGAGATGAATTTGATCGTTCGTTAGATGATGAAAATATTGATATGGACCAAACACATTTTCTTAAGAACCCAATGTTTAAAGAAACTCCTGAATTTAAATAAAATAAACCAGAAGTCTCAGGATAGAGTTCTTAAGATATTGGAAAAACTAGAGAACCTTCTAATTGGGATTTATTGAATTCTTCAAATTTAAACAATTCACACGGCTGGGTTGAAGCCTCAAAGGAAAAAATGAATAATTTATCCAACCTCAAATTTTTTACACATATTTTAAGTAGTGCTTGAAAATGAAAAAGAAATTAGTAATATAATATTAAATTGAAGTAATTTAAAAGAGGTTATATTTTACTTTTAACTACCAATTTTTCAAATTTTATAGAATATGAAAGTAAAAATTAATACAGTTTAATAAAAAGTTCATATAAGAAAAAAACTTAAAAGTTTTGGCAACCTTACTTTTCCCTCATAGAGAACAAATTATAATTTCTAAAAACTAAAAAACATACAATTATTATGTAAATTACATGATGAGTACGGTAGAGATTATGATAATGAAGTTAAAACATTAAGTAAATAAGAGGCGGGGTTATTGATTTAAAAAGTAAATGATGATGAGTTCCCTAGTGATAAATATAATGGTGATGAAAATGATGGAAAATATGAAATGGTGAGTTTCTATAGGGATCAACAGATGTTTATGATAATGAAAATATTAAAAGGATTGGGGTTCTTTTTTCTATTAATAGAATAAAATAGGAATAACTATTTGATTTTAATCTATGAGAGTAGTAAGGAAAACTAGAACATAGATTCTCCCCCTTTGAATTTGAATTTTGATCTAATACCTCATTCCAAAATTTCCTCAGGATCAAAGGAGTGGGATATGTTAGGTGACCAACACTTGTGAGTGGAAAAAAGACATGTATGAAAAGTATTAGTCACTCAAACTTTCACACTCATTTGAAATTCTAATGTGAACTAGGTGATAACCAAGTAGCGTGTGATGGTGGTTTCATATCAAGTATGAAATGGAGGTGAAACTTTGTTCAAATATTTTGGAAAAATTAAAAACAGCCAAATAAGAACTAAAAATACTAAACAATTTAATGGGGGATAAGAAGTCACATTCCATGGGATATGAAAGTGTTGATTCATCCAAGGGAGAGGGTAGGAGTGAAAGGGAGAGTGAATGATGATGAGGGAGAGTGGAAGTTGAAGGTTCTGGGTACAACGGAACCATGGTTAGGGCAACACCCAACTTTGATTTTGACCATGATCAATGATTATTTCGGGATCAACACGATGGTGAATTCCAGTCTCCATGGAATATAATCAAAGATTTAGATAAAGAATAAAGAGTCCTGAAAACTTTTGAGAGGATCTTTAACATCATGTTTATAATTAATTTAATTAATTTCATAAAGAAAAATAATACCTGGATCTATGGTATTTTTCTTTATTGATTATGTTGATCATTCAGAATGACCCTTACAAATTATCTTGTTTCTCTCATAAGGATCCAAACTAGAATCCCTCTAGCGGTGATCCACACGTGCTCCGATGGCCTCCGATGGACACCACTCGTTCTCCGGGTGCTAGCGCGGCGAAGTGAGTGTCTTGTGTTGGTCATTCTTGATCGCTTGTTCTTCAGCCTTGAAGACCGTCTCTCGTTATTGAAAGGGGATAGAATAGGATTCGAGAGAGAAATTGTTTGGCTCAACAATTCTCAATTCACCAGGTGTGTGGTGTGGTCTATGGCACAATATGCCTACTTGTCTATTTATATACATGGAATTTCAATTACAATATTTAATTACATAGCAATAATTAAATACATTCATGAACTTAGAGAAAACCCATGATTATAGTAATAATACCACGTCATTATTCATGGTGCACCAACTTGCACAAAAAATAATTATAAAATAAAATTATGCATCACAAAATAATAGCAGCATCATTGTTATTTTAACTTGTGCCGACTAGTTAAATAATTATTTAACATCTTGCAAATAATTATTTTACTACCAAATAGGCCTTGGTCCGCTCAAACTCCACTTCCATTTATTGAACAACCAAATAAATAAATAAATAATTTATTCTCTTAAATAAATATTTTATTTACAAACATGTAAATAAATATTTATTAAATGTTCAATAAAATAAATAAATATATTTTATTTAATTTATGTGATCATTTTAACTTGAATAAAATGATTCCACGGTCTTAAGAATAATATTTATTTCATTAATTAAATTCAAATAGAATTTAACTAAGACCACCAAAAAAACTTAGTGTGTGACCCTATAGGATTCTTTCTCGTTAGAATTAGGTGGGCTTGCCTAAAGTCAAAGAGTACTGTCTAGAAACGGGTCAAGGAACCGAAGAGAGAGAACGTAAAGTCCCAACAACAACATCCACAT
Organism: Viscum album; assembly: GCA_963277665.1. Classification (NCBI taxonomy): domain Eukaryota; kingdom Viridiplantae; phylum Streptophyta; class Magnoliopsida; order Santalales; family Viscaceae; genus Viscum; species Viscum album. The sequence continues at coordinate 822,628,972 of OY728130.1, read as the reverse complement.
ATGAATTCTCACTATGTAATATAATCCCTTTGTTGAAATATCTCATCAAGAAGGTTTCATAATAGTGTCATCAACTTTTATGCTTGATACATTGTTCTTTGACTACTTGAAATAAACTCATCGTTACACCATGGGCATGGAATTTTGTGTGAAGATTCTGTTTAAATCAAAGGGCCAAGATATCAACTCCCATAAATGGAAGGGAAAAATCCTTCCTCAACTTATCCATTAATAACATTCCACTCATGACACACCCAACATACCCTACTTATCACCAACTGTCTGCTTGACAATTTTCTTCAGTAAATCAAAGTGTGTGAGTCATGACACGTATTAATGATAATATTAAAGTCTAAGGATCATTACACATGCTCGTAGATAGAAATACCCGATGACACAAAAATATGTGGAATTCCTACTAGTGGGTATATTCTCATAATCTTCTTTCTTGGAGATTACTAAGTGCAAACTTCATGAGAGGAAGTCTCATCTGCTTTTGAGTACTTGCACTTGGCGGTATGCATGCTATGTGTCCCATCATAGTATGTCATTTCAAGGTTCTTATCATAGCGGGGAACTTCCATGACATTATCAATTCAACAAATAATCTAAAACATTATTAAATCATAGTCATGCAGAACAATGAACAATATGTAATAATACATAAAATATCCATGTAATCAAAGAAAAACTAGTTGGTTCTAGGACACCAACGCTTACAAACACCCTCTTGGACTAGAGCCAACTACCTATGAATTTCAATCTGCTAGACCTCACATGATGATCATGTTTCTGCTGAGTCAAGGATTTAGTCAAGGGGTCCACCAAGTTGTCTTCTGTGGAAATACTACTCACTGCAACTTCACATATCTCAGAAAAATCTCTCACGAGATGATACTTATGAAGTATGTGCTTCATCCATTGATGTGTCCTTGGGTTTTTTGTGAGATCCACCATGCAGTATTATCATAGTACAATGTGATGGGATATTTACTTCTAGGTGTCACATATAGCTCCTAGATGAAGCTTCGCTTCCAAACTGATTCTTTAGCTGCATCAAAAGCTGTGATATACTCAGACTCTACTATAGAATCTATAACCACACTCTTCTTTGAGCTCTTCCAGCTCACTGCACCTCCATTCAAAGGGAAGATGTATCCCATTTGCAACTTCATGTCATCTTGATCATTCAGGAAACTATCATCTTCATATCCTCTAATGACTAGTTTCTCATCTACTCCATAAACCAAGAACATATCCTTAGTATGACTCAGATACTTTAGGATAGGCTTGACTACCATCCAATGGAGGTAACCAAGGTCAGCTTGATATCTTCCTACCACACTCAATGCATCGGCGAAATCCATCCTAGTACATAGCATGGAATACATGACTGATCCAATAACTAATGCATATGGAGTCCTTGAAATTATCTTTCTTTCCTCATGTGTCCGAGGATACATTTTTTTGGAAATATGAATTCCATGTGATGCTGGAAATAATCTCCTCTTGGACTGTTCCATACTGAATCTCTTCAGTATCTTATCAATGTATGTACTTTGACTTAGGCCCACCAATCTCTTGGATCTATCACAATGGATCTTTATCCCAAGAATATACACTGCCTGTACCAAGTACTTTATGGAGAATCATTGATTCAACCATGCCTTAATATATTGTAAGACATATATCTCTTTTCCAATAAGTAATATGTCATCAACATATACTATTAGAAAAACAATTTCACTCCCACTAAACCATTTGTAGATACAAGGCTCACATTCATTCTTGATAAAACAAAATTATTTTATGGCTGTATCAAATTGAATGTTCTATGACCTGGATGATTTCTTTAATCCATAAATGGATTTCTACAACTTTCATACCTTATTGGCACGTTTTAGAGTCACAAACCCTTTAGGTTGTGTCATGTAGACATCTTCCTGAAGATTCCCGTTAAGGAATACTATTTTGAAATCTTTTTTCCAATTCTCATAATCATGGTAAGCCACAATGGAAAGTAGAATTCTGATGGATTTTAGTATTGCAACTAGTGAGAAGGTTTCATCACAGTCAATTCCTTGACACTATTTAAACCCTTTTGCAATCAGTCATTCCTTAAAGGTACTGACTTGTCCTTCCATGTCCAGTTTCTTCTTGAATACAAATTTTCAAGAAACATTCTTTACATCAACTAGAGGATCTACCAAAATCCAAACATGGTTTTTGTATATGGAATCCATTTCAAAAGTAATGGATTATTTCCACTTGGAAATTTCTGTGCCACTAATTGCTTCCTTCTATGTTAAAGGATCATTATTATCAGCTAATAATGAGTCACCATCCTTGGTAACTAAAAAACCGTACCATTCTAGCTCTATAACCTCTCTTATACTCCTACACAGTACTTGTGTCTCTGGAACAAATTCTTCCTCCACGGGGCTTTGTAAAATATTTTCCAGTACCAACTCTTGTGTACCTTGAGCCTCAACTTCATCAAAGTCTATCTTTCTCCCACTATCTCTTTTGAATATGTTCTCCATCTCAAGGAATATGGCATGTATTTCCACTATATCATTTTTGTATAAGGGGTTGTATAGGTAATATCCCCTTGTTTCCTTAGGGTATCCTATAAAGTTACAATTTGTGCCTTGGGGTGCGATTTTGCTACCTGAAGAGGCCTTAAAAAACACTTCGCTACCCCATACATGTAAATTTGATAACATGGATTTTCATCCACTCTATAACTCGTATGGAATACCATTTATTGATTTAGTTGGTACTTGGTTTATTATGTGTGCAACTATTTGTAAAGCATACCCCCAAAAGTATAATAGAAGACTTGTATGACTCATAATTGATCTCACCATGTCCAACAAGGTGTGTTTCCTCATTTCTCTTACACCATTCCATTGAGGCGTGTAAGGAGGAGTGAGTTGGTATATGATCCCAAACTCTCGTAAGTAATCAATGAAGTCTTGATTAATATATTCCGCACCTTGGTCTGAGCAGAGTTTCTTAATATTCTTACCAAACTGGTTCTAAACTTCATTCTTGTATTCCTTGAACTTATCAATGGAATCCTACTTATACGTCATTAATTATATATATATATATATCTACTAAAATCATCAGTAAAAGTTATGAAGTATGAGTACCCACCCCTTACTTCAATTGGAAATGGACCACACACATTAGTATGAACCAGTTCAAGAATCTATTTAGCCCTTTCACCTTTCCCACCGAATGGGGATTTGGTCATTTTTCCTTGTAAACATGCATGACATACGCCAATTGGTTTTAGTTCAAAAGAATATAAATATCTATCTTGATGTAACTTTGTCAAGAGTTTCTTGTTTACATGACCTAGACGGTGATGCCAAAGTTGGGTCTGGTATGAGTCATGTGAAATATCTTTGTCATTTATTTCCATTACTTGGTTTGTGTAATCCAACACATAAAGACTGTTGTATAAATGTTCCCTACCAAAAAAAGTGCCATATTTATAAAAGAAGCAACATTCATTTCCAAACTTAAAAAAAATCCATCTATATATATTCTGGATACATAAATTATGTTTTTAGTTACAAAAGGCACATAAAAAAAACCTTTAACATCAAAATCATCCCAATTGGAAATGTGAGGTAGTAGTCTCTGATAGCTACAACAGCAAGTCTGGATCCATTAGCTACTCATATATCTACCTCCCCTCAATCAATCTTTCTGAATCTACTTGGTTACTATATTTGGATACATATGTGAGAACCAAAATCTATATCTAATACGAAATTTTTAGAAACAAATAGATTGCATTTGATAACAAATTAATCTAAATCTTCCCCTTGCTTCTTAGGCTGGGTGCAATTCTTTTTCCAGTGGCCCTTCTTGCCACATGTGAAACAAAAAACCTCCTGTTCCCTTGCCTCCCCTTTAATCTTCTTTTTCTTGGAAGGATGTGAAGAAGCATTGAGCTTAAAGTTCTTCTTCTTCTTCTTCCATTTCCTCTTATTCACCATAAGGACATAAGGATTTTCACACTTCATATCTTGGTCCTCTTGGAAAATGAGGATAAGAAGTTCTGATAGAGACTTCTCAATGTTGTTCATATTGAAATTGACAACAATGTTAGAGAATATCTAAGGGAGTGATGAAATAATGAGATTAGTGACCAGTTCATTAGGGAGTTTAAACCCTAGAACATCCTGACACTCAATGTAGCCAATGATCTTGACTATATGAGGCCCAGCTAGGGAACTGTCTCTAAGAATACTCTGAAAGAGTTCTTTAGAGATCTCAAAACTTTCCTACCTTTCCCCCTCTTGGTAAAGATCACAGAGGTGCTTGAGAATGTTATAAGCTTCAATGTTTTCATGAGACTTCATGAGCTCACTAGGCATTGATGATAACAACAACATTGAACATCGACTTTGTCATTCATATGTTTCTCATAAACCAAGAAAACCTCATCACTCTCCTCTTTGGTAGGAGGATCGGGTAACACTGACTCTAGCACGTAATACTTCCGTTCATGGTGTAGGATAACCCAAAGAAATCTAAACCATTCATAGAAGTTACTATTAGTGAGGATTTTGTCTTTATCTATAATTGATCGTAGGGATAGTGTGGTTGAAGAGCTTGTCATTTTTATTCTACAATTAAAAGAGAAGATCATTAGTACATCTAGATTACATTTTATGAGAAATAATAAATTTTATTACGTCTCCCACTATTTTATAAAGTCCCAATGGCTCTCACTGTTGAACTCAGAATGTCTAGTTTCCATGACATTTTATTGGAAAGGATCCATATTCCCCTTCGTATAACCCCAAAAAGGGTTAGTCAAGCTATTAGAAGGTATTTAGGTAGCCAGGTCTTTGCTAACTATAGGCTTGCAGCTCCTTGATCTGTTGAGTGGACTTCCCAATCCTGAAATCATGAATTTGGATTTCCTCAACTCTTGCCTCCAATATTACACCAAGTCTAGCAAGGGATACTCCTCTTGATGTAATACAGTTAATTCAACCCAAAACCTTTCATAAGGGCTTCATGTGTAAAAGTAAGTGTCCCAAAAAGGGTTGGTCAAACACATAGTTTTGTTGAGTTTTGACCTTAATCACGTAATAGAAGGCTCAGTCTGACTTAATATTTTATTTGAGGGATTTTTATCTCTTATGTGAGAATTTATTATTATCACATTCTTGTTAATATTAAGTGTAAATTACTTAAGTGATTAACCATTTCTTGATAATATTTATTCATAAGTCTGGTTTATTTTTGTTCCATCTTGCAAGCTTGTTTAATTCATTAATTATGTTATCATAACAACACATCGATAATGATAAACCAAGAAAATGATAGAAATAAAATAAAGTAAATGGAATGATCATGAGATTTTATAATGGTTAGTTTATCTAGTAGTTGATAAACTAACCCTGGCCTTGGGGAGAAACACCTTGAACCTTTTGGGTTTGTGTTTACAGATTCCACCTATCCACCTTTGTATCTCCTGGTATTGGTTTCATCTCGACTTCAGCTTGAACCACCTCCACTAGATTGGGAGTTCCATCTATTACATATTTCCTTTTTTTAACTCACATGTAGGTGAGGTGTAAAAGGGGGTTTTACATAAAATAAACCTTGGGAACACACGCCCTACATATTAATGAGAAGAAGGATTGCATGCCAACAAATTTAATTCAAATAAATAAATTAAAAGAAACCATCCACATACAAAGTTCTTGGTCTAGCTCATGATCATCCATACATGCAACAATATTTACACATAAGTAAAACTAGCTTTCAATTATGCAATCGTTCTTGTTTAAGATAAATCATGCTCGAATCAATTAATTATCATCTTTAATTAATCAATACTTTTATATTAAATCGTTTTTTGAATTTCATTAAGATTCTCATCCATCATAATTTTAAACAAATAAATTAATTGAAAATTATATTTGTACGTAACTTGTACCTTTGAGGCAACCCAGTTAATTTCTATTCATAACTACCAAATGAGTAGAAATGAACATTAAGAAGATGTTAAATTAAACACATATATATAAAACACCTATCATGTGTTGTGCCTCATATTTACACCCACATGATGGTACACGTCTCAAGGGTTTGTAAAATAAATTTTAATAAATCTGCATAATTTGGATGAGTACACAATGTGTAGTTCCAACTACATGGCGTGTATAATTTTTCATAGTCCATCCAAATTACATGCATAGGGAAACGACGTGTGAGTGTACTTTGGAAATCTTCAGAGTACAAGACTGGACCAGTTGGCCACACGCCATGTAGTTCCTCATTACACGGTCTCCAATTGGGCTAGCTGTGTACTGGGTACACGGTCCAACCCTAACCGGAAGGGACTACACGCCATGTCCATTGGGACACATGACGTGTAATATGGAAACTGCATGCCACCTATTCCTAGTGAACACATGGAGTCATTTAATTCTTAGAAAGACTCCGTCACACGGCTTGGTTTGGAAGACCAGTCTGATGCATTGAATATTGACTACACGACGTGTACTGCCCAATACACACTGTGTGTTCTGGTGTAGTATATCCAGGAAGCATTGGAACCTCTGGATGAGATCCTCTATTTTAGTTTAATCAAAATTAAAAGAAAAGATCATTTCTGTAAGGTGAAAGTGAAATGAAAGAGGAGGAATAGATCTCGAGGTTCAGATTTTCAGAATTATTAACTTGAATTGAAACAACTAAATTATTAAATGTGTAAGTCATCAAAAAAATATTTAAATAATTATAAACTATGATGTAACCCCTCTGATACCGGTTGAAGGTTCTGGGCGTAGTGGAAGCGTGGTTGGTACAACACCCAACTTTAATTTTTACCATGATCAATGATTATTCCGAGATCAATATGATGATGACTGCTAGTCTCCACAGAATATATTCAAAGATTTAGATAAAGAAGAAAGAGTCCCAAAACCTTTATAGAGGATCTTGCACACCATGTTTATAATTAATTTAATTAATTTCATAAAGAAAAATAATACCTGGATCTTTGGTATTTTTCTTTATTAATGATGTTGATCATTCGGAATGACCCTTATGGATTATCTCATTGTGCTTGTAAGGATCCAAACTAGAATCCCTCTAGCGGTGATCCACATGTGCTCCGATGGCCTCTGATCGACACCGATCATTCTCCGGGTGCTTGCATGGCAAAGTAAGTGTCTTGTGTTGGTTGTTCTTGATTTCTTATTCTTCAGCCTTGAATAATGTCTCTTGTTCTTGAGAGGGGAGAGAAGAGGATTCGAGAGAGAATCTTTTTGGCTCAACAATTCTCAATTCACCTGGCATGTGGTGTGGTCTATGGCACAATAGGGCTACTTTTCTATTTATATACTTGGAATTTTAGTTACAATATTTAATTGCATAGAAACCATTAAATACATTCACGAACTTAGAGAACACCCATTCTCATAATAATAATACTGCGTCATTATTCATGTTGTGCCAACTTTTTCAAAATGGAATTATAAAATAAAATTCTACATCACAAAATAATAGGAGTGTCATTATTATTTTAACTTGTTCCAACTAGTTAAATAATTATTTCCATCTTACAAATAATTGTTTTACTACTAGACCGATCTTTGTCCGCTCGAACTCCACTTCCATTTATTGAACACCCGAATAAATAAATAAATAATTTATTCTCTTAAATAAATATTTTATTTACGAACTAGTAAATAAATATTTATTAAATTTTAAATAAAATAAATAAATATATTTTATTTAATTTATGCGATCATTTTAACTTGAATAAAATAATTCCATGGTCTTGAGAATAATATTTAATTAATTAATTAAATTCAAATAGAATTTAACTAAGACCACCAAAAACACTTAATGTGTGACCCTATAGGATTCTTTCTCGTTGGTATTAGATGGGTTTTCCTAAAGTCCAAGAGTACTGTCTAGCAACAGGTCAAGACACCTAAAAGAAAGAACGTAAGGTCGTAACAACGACATCCACATAAAAACACTCATTGTGTAATATTATCCCTTTGTCGCAATATCTCATTAAGCAGGTTTCATGATAGTGTTAGCAACTTTTATGCTTGATACTTCATTCTTTGACTACCTAGAATAAACTCATCATTACACCATGGATATGTAATTTCATGTGATGGTTCTATTTAAATCAAATGGATGAGATATCAACTTCCATAAATAGAAGGAAAAAAATCCCTCCTCGATTTATCCATTAATAACATGCCACTTGTGACGCACCTAATGTACCCTACTTCCCGCCAACTATCTATGTGACAATTTTTGTCATTAAATCAAAGTGGGCGAGTCGTGAAATATATTAAAGATAATCTTAAAGTCTAAGGATCATTACACACACTCACAGATAGAAATACCCGATGACACCAAAACATGTTGAATTCTTTCTAGCATGTTTGTTCTCATAATGTCCTATCTTGGAAATTACCAAGTGTGAACTTCATAGGAGGAAGTATCATCTGCTTACAAGTACTCGCATCTGACGGTCTGCATGCTATGTGTCCCATAATAGTATGTCATCCAACTGCAGAACAATATTTAAGAATATTGTTATAGCATTTCAAGGTTCTGATCATAGTAGGGAACTTCCATAACCATATCAATGCAACAAATACTCTAAGACATTATTACATCATAGTCATGTAGAACAATGAACAATATGTAATAATACATTAAATATACATGTAATCAAAGTAAAACCGGTTGGTTCTAAGACACCAAATCTTACAGAAGTGAGGGAGAGCAGCAGCGAGGGAGGGCATGCGACATTGAGGATGCACGATGGTGAGGGAGAGCAGAGGTGAGGGAGAGTAGTGATGAGGGAGATCAGTAGTGAGGGAGGGAGAGCAATGGCGAGGGAGAGTGATAGTGAGGTTTCAGTTCTATGGGAGCTTGAACGGGGTGAGATAATCAGTTCAGTTAGGGTTAGATTTATAAGAAAATGAAGGGTTCTATTAGTGCTTCTAAAAGAGCAATAACAAAGGGGGATTTTACCAGCAATAAAATAATAAGCACTGATAAATGCCATCTTTATCACTCTTTTTTAGCACTGATAAAGTTAGGTATTATCAACACTTATCTTGCTCTAATAACAACGTTCTTGAAAAGTGATGAAAAATATTTAATAATATAATTAATAGAATTAAAAAATTTAAATGTATATAATTATAAATAAATATAAATGTATATAATTATAAAAAATATTTATATAATTATAAATATATTTTAAAAAGTATAAATATTTATTTATAAATATAATTATATATAAATATAAATTTGTATAATTATAAATAAATAACGATTTATATTATATTTATAAATAGTTTTATATAATTATAAATATATTTATACAATAATATATATATATATATATATATATATTAATATACAATTATAAATATAAGAAATAAATTTATTGTAATTTTATAATTATTTAAGTATATAATTAATTTTCTTAATCATATAAATTCTTTTTAAAATAATTATAAATATTTAATTATAAATATAAATATAAAAATTTATAAATATAATAAATATACATTTATAAATATATATATATAAATATATTTATATTATAAATACTTAAATAGAAATATATTTTAATAAATATATTTTTAACATTATTAATGAATATATAATAATAAATAAAATAATATTAGAAATAAATAAATTACAAAAATATTTAAAAAAGTTAATTCTTAACATTTTCGTGAATTGTTAGCACATAAAAAATGAAGGGAAATGAATAAATAGATTATATTAATTTTATAAATAATAAAATTATTAAAAATGAATTATATTGACTGTACAAAAATACTAATAACTAAATTAAATTGAATAAAATTAAATCTAATTAAATTAAACACACACGTATTTTCATGATGAGTATATTAAAATAAATATATATTAAAAACAAATAATTTTAAAAAATGAATAAATAAAGAAAATACTAAAAATAGAGAGATATTTAAAAAGATTAAATACTATTAAATCAATATATAGACTTGAAAACACACATACATGTACACATGAAATACATACATATGTACACATACACATCCACACACACACACATATAAACATATACATATACATACATACATTTATGCATGTATATACATTTTAATTATTTAATATCAATATAAATATATATTTAAATAAATATATTCATTTATATAATATATAATTGTTTAAATAAAATATTAAAATATTATATTTATTTTAATAATATATTTTTTTAATTAACGTATATAAATAAAGTATTAAAAATTTTAACTCATATAAATTTGATAATTTTTTATATATAAACTTATGAAAAAAGATTGATTTTTATTAAAAGTTATTTAATTCATATTTTTTATTATATTTTCATATATATACTTATTTAAATAAATAAATAAATAAATATACATATATTTTATTTTACAAAATATAAATATATAAACATAAATAAAATTACTCACTATGATCTTTATCAGTGCTAAATAAAAATAACTGATAAATGTTTCACTTTTATTAGCTTTAAAAAAAGTGATGATAATGAGGGGATTTTATCAACGCTATAAAAAAGCAATGAAAAAGGATACCCTTTTATCAGCTCTTTTTTAGTGCAGATAAATGTTTACTTTATTAGTGTTTTTTGTAAGCGTTGATAAAAGTACCCCCTTTATCAGTGCTTTTTTTCAAGCACTGATAAAGTCCAACATTGAATATCCCCCAATTTGTGGTAGTGATAAAGTATTAACACCCTTCTATGACCTAAAAATGGAGACACAATGTATCAAATGAAACATAATGTTCACAATATCTTAAAATCAAACAGAAAATATTTTTCCTTAGCATGGATAAGAAATAATTTCACTCATAAATCAAATGATGTAAGATTTATTCCCAATCAAGTGTTGAAGATCATGAATTTATTTGTTTGGATGAAATTCATTTTAAATTTATCTTAGGAGATTTCATTTATATAACTTATCAAAATCAGATTATATGAAGTGTTTTTGTAATAAATATAAGAACAGAAGTGGAGAACCCATTAGGGGTGGGGTAGATTGAAGATCAATTGGTGTTTGAGGATGTTAATGAGTACTAGAGATCCCTCATGAAGTGAATTTATAAATGAGGATCTATGAGTTATTTACAATCAAGACATGGTCAAAATTGTATTGATATATACATTGAGAGGTTGTATAACCCTAAAAAAATCCATGAAATAGTGTTAAAATATCCATTACAAGGGAGATATGGCATGATTTGTTTATTGAGGCAATTCATTCATGATTTTTGAATATCTTTTCAGTATAAATTTATTGATAACATGCTCATAGATGATTTATAGGACATTTATAGTTGAGTTTAATAAAAAATAATAATGAAATTCTGAGGAGGTCTTATACATGTCATATAAATCCATTAAAATAGGAATTGTATGAGTTGAAATGGATTATGAAGATTTTTAAGGGAGAAATTGATTTCCCTAGGTGCTGCTTCATGATGTCTTAGAAGTAGACCATAGGATGGACCAAAATAGTCATTTAGAACTACCCGAATTCCATTTTTAAATTTTAAAACAAACATATTTAGGATGGGTATGGTGCTATAGATTGACCATGAAGTCTTGAGAAAAAGGACTAAGAATAGACCACAGGGAATCAATTATAAAATGAGTGTTTTCAATCCTATTTCAGATGGAAAATTTCCCATCTTCCACGATTTTAAGTGAAACAACCACAAGAGGTATCCATTTCCCACTAGAGTTTGGGAATATTATTTCATGTCGCAATGAAGGAGTTGAGGCTGAAATGAACATTTTAGTGAGCCTTTTGAGTTGATGTTGAATAATTTTTCAGTTTAGCATCAAGATTATGCCTTGGTTCTTAAAATTAAATATTATACATATAACATAAATGACATTAAAAAAATGGTCAGATAAAGAGGAGATATAGGTGATAATTATGGATGTGGTTAGAGTTAAAAACAAAATTAGCATGGTGGATGAGGCTATGTCTTGGTGATGATTTACCTATAAATAAATGATGTGTTTCTCACCTTCAGGTGTAAAAAGATCCTTAAGATAACCAACCACACATTATAGAAATCATTTGTGATGACCCACATCATCATGGGTTGTAAAAATCCAAAAAAAATTGAAACTTTTTATTCTCAAGGGTGTTTAGGTAAAAAATGGTAAATTCACCAATGGGATGATCATAGATATTTTTTGACCACTCTGATGGTCCCAAAATTGGGTGTTTACCCTAGTATAGGTGTTTGGTGGAAATATGAGCCATTTGATTTTTCATGGAATATTTAATATTTAATTAATTAACAATAAATTTATTCTATCATGTCCATTTAGTATTATTTTTTAAATATAGAATCATATTGTGATTCTATTTCTGTGGTTGAGTACAAAACAAGGGGTTTTTTTAGGTGAGACATGACCTTACGTTGGGCATCGAGGCCATGCCCAGTCCCCCTTTCCTTTCTTTTTATTTTTTTCCTTCTCTTTTTCTTCGTTTTCTTTTTCCCTTTGTCTTTACACTCTTTTCCATTGGATTAATGTGTACACACCCATGGGATTATCCCTTTAGGTTTCTCATCCTATAAAGTGAGAGAGAGAGAGAAGAGGGAGAGGGAAAGGGAGGAGGCACCACCCAAAGTTCATTTGAGGCCCATATCAGAGTGTAGCAGCTGCGAGCAATATATTTTTCCTGAAGAATTAACAATTTATTGTTATAGTTAGTAATTTTTTATATTTTATACCAAAAATCCATAAATCATAGTCGTTTTTTTGTTCTAACCATATTTTTGGGTTTTTGGGGACCCATAGTGGGTTGTTCTATGGAATTTGTAGGGAAATCAGTAATTTTGGTCCGTTTTAGGGGCTTCTTATTTGTGAGAATCCACGTTCACAGTGTGTGGTTATATGAACACATGTGTTTCGATTTTCTATTTGTGGAAGATGATGTTTTTGAGAATATACACCAAGTAATGGGGGTACATGTCGTGTACTGGGATTCCAGGGTGTGGCAGAGTGCTTGGTGAGACATATCATGCGAGGGTACTGGGTCGTGTAGAAGTATATGGATAATTCCCATGAGGGGTAGACATTGTATAGGCATACATACCCAAGTGGTGTATATGGAATGGTATATGGATTAGTACCCCATGTAGGGTTACACTCCATGTACAGGTAGTGCAATCCATGTGCTTAGTCGTTTTACATGAGTGGGGATGAGGTGCAAGGGAAAGTACCGATGTGGGGGTACACACCGTGTACAAGGTTTTCACACTGTGTAATTAAGGTACATGATGCATTTCTAGAGGCACATGGATAAGGATGATCTATGGGTTTACACATAGTGTAACCTTAAGTACACACTATGTACTTTTCCAACCTTGGTCTGTTTTGTATGTTTTTCACCCTGTTGTCAGAATTAAACATGTGAGTAGTATACTCTGATTATTTTACTTGTAGATCATGTTTTTGGAATCCTTTCGATGTTCAGAGGATATTTGGATGGGGTTTTGGAATATGAGAGTTCAGTAGGAGGATCCCCTTAAGGTTTGGATTCATAATCATTATGTGGGTTGGGTGTGATCTATGAAGCATGGGTGAGGGTTGTGAGCTCATTAGTATATCTAACATATAGATACGAGCTTGTGTTGTTTGATGGTTTTTCAAAAATCTCTCAGATGGTGGGTTCAAGTGGTATCTCTGAGGAGTACTTAATTTGTCCCTGTGTGTTGGGATTGGTTGCTCAAGGTTAGCGCAGTTGAGTTTTAACTCTTGTGTTTGTGGATTAGAGCTATTAAAGCCTTTAGGGTGGGTAGAAACCTTTAGATGGTGGTCACAATCTGGGTGTGTCACGTGATTTTGGATGGCATAGAGGAACCCCTCATTGGGTTTATTTCTCTTATTGTGGCCTTTCCACCATATGAGGATGTTTCTATAGGTTTTTTATGAGATCATGATGGTAGAAAGGGAGTCCTTAGTTGGAAGTATCTTTATGTTGTGACCCCAAGGACCATGGTAGCCCTGATTTTTGGATTAACCCTGAGGTGGGTCATTGAAAGTCCATGGTGGATGTTTTTTGGATACTGAGATCTAGGATATTGAAAAAATCTTTGTACATTGTTGGAAGAGAGTAGATTAGAGATTATAGTTCATCTATTTGGATGATGGGTTCAAGGTTGGATCATCCCATATTCGGTTGGCCTTTGACAATGACATTGGATGAAGTTTTTCTCAGGATTATGATATGAGTAGGAGACCCTTGGGGTGTTTTAGATTTTGAATTATTCTTGAGTTGTGATATGGTTTTGTCCTCTATTGTTTGACTGTTTTTAGATGGCATTAGGGAGATAATGGATGATTTGGACTAGTGCAACCCCAATCTAGTTGAGTGTTATCCTTGACTATTATGGATTCAATCTCATGAGGTGTGGAGGCCCTCACAGAGTGGGTTTTGTGTTCCATGGATGTCATTGCACTTTATAGTCCATGGATGTTGTGTGCACTTGGTTCTTGTTGGGTCCATAGCTCATGCAAAATTGATTCTTAAAGACCTTTTTGATTGACTGTATCTTTAGTCATGTCAATATATATGTTCCTATCACCAGTTCAGATCATGATATTTTAGTCCTAGATCTTGGTAGATACGCATTATTCATTTGGATGCCTATAGTTACACCCTAGGCCCCAAAATTCATGCCTATTTTGTTTAGATGTCTTGAAGCTACTATATAGATCAATAATATGCGTCAATTTTCATGTGGTCAGGAGAGAAACATTCTGTAAATCATCTAAGAGGGGCTAGAGTAGGGGTAGATTTACCATGGGTGTCAGGATAGAGTCTATGGTTGGCTGTTTCCTTTTTTGTTTTCTTTATTTTAATCATTTACTCTTTTATGCTAGTTTCTGTTAGTTTTCAACAAGATTGGTCACATCACATGTGCATGCACTTATTATGAAATAATATTTATATGACTACTATTGAGGGTGGCCTAATAAGATTTATTTCTCACCACCGGTATGTTCACCTCGGTGTCCATGAAGACCTGATGTCTTATTTATGTTTGGATCACATGGTACACGATTTATGGGCCTAAGGCCTAGTATTTCTCGATTGAGTAGATCTACTCATGTAGAGTCTCAAGATCAAGGTGGTGTATTTTGAGCATTGTGGAGATCAGTTATGTGGCATGTCTTGGAGATGTTAGTGGATCCTATTGTATTTATTTTCATTTTTTTATTTTATATGTGTTAAGCCCATTAGGTTATTTTTAATATATAATTTTCATATTTATGTGTCTGTATGACTATATGTTTCATTCCATTTATTACAACATGTTGTTACTTCTATTTAATTATTATTTGTACAATGATTATCATCCTTGTGTATGAGTTTGGTTATTTTCTACTGTTATTTCACATTGAACAGTGGTTATAGTCTCCCCACTGAACCTTTTAGAACCATGAAAATTGTAGGAAGTCTATGAAATTTGGGGATGAAAACTTGAGGCATTTTGGAAAGGTAGTTTAGGTGAAATTTCAAGTTGACCCGAGCTAGTTCATAAAAAATGGTATCATCGTTTTTGGTTTTATGATTTGGGGAGTTGGTAGAAAGGAGGTATAGGGATGTGTTGGAACATATGATGGATATTGAACCAGTGTGTCATGAACACCTTTTCCAATATAAATTATAAATTTATAGGGAATGGTATTGTGGCACTTGGTATTAGTTTTTATGATTGTGTGATCTCACATAGTATTATGCACTTGAGTTTCTAGATTTATGGTTTATTTTGGTTAGTCCTCTTGGATTTTGGGAAAGTGGCCACTTTTCATGCATCATTCTAGTCACATTGGATTCACATGAAATTTTTATATTTGGGGTATTTTATTGTATGTATTCTCTTTTGAAGATAGTTTATGTAGATTGTGTGGTGAGAGGTTCGCTAGTGTTGGAGATGCTGTCCCTTTATCAAGGGATGAATGGAAACCCTTTCTGAACAATTTGTGTTTTAGGTTCCCTATTGGTGACTAAATGAGGGAAAATATTTCTAAGGGATATTTTTTTGGAGATTAATTTTCCCTAAGGTGGTTATTTTCCTAATGTCATAGGTTTTTGTTCCTTGGAAGGGATCTGTACTTTTCATGTATTGTCTATCAAGTCATATTGTGGGGACCGTGTGTCTCCTATCACGGATGGTTTGGGTGGGAAAGGTTATTATTCCTTGATGGGGCTACTAATGTCTTCTATCAATAGGATGTGGTTAGGCATGGGGATTCCTGATGTTTAAGAAGTGGAGTACTGGGAGTACTCCTAGTCTCATTCCAAGCATGAGAATGAAGGTATAGTCAGACCCCTGGCCCTATTCATTTTTGGTTATACCTTGGGTAGCGTAGTGGGTACATGGTTGGATGCTTGTGGATTTGGATCAGTTCCTAAGTACAGGGTGGTCATGTGGTTAATCATGGAAAGAGGGATATGCCCTTTTTTAAAAAGGAATGTTAAGGGTGATATGGTTTGTTGGAACTGTCCTGTGTGAGGATCATGGTCAATGGATTGAGGCATGTTAGCCTAGTTTTGTTAGGGTGTGTCCCACATGAGTGTGAGTTATGTTTATTATTTGGGAGTAGATTAAGTAAATCATTGTGGTGGAGAGTTCACCATAGGGTGTTAGATGTTGTGAGACTCATTTTAAGTGGTTTATTAAGAATAGAGGTTGTGAGTTTTGTGTTGGTGCTCAAGTCAGTTTATCCTTTTATATACATTTAATTTGGCAATGGATGTAGCATCTTCCCTGTGATTTTCCATTGAAAAGAGGGGATAAAATAAGGATAATACTATGTTGAGGAGTGTTAGATTAGTTGTTATTGAATATCTTTAATATTGGGAGAGAGTTTGTGATGTTATAAGACCAGTTGTTAGATGATCAATAGATCGTTGGTTGCGCTAGTGCTTGGGGGAGAGCTTGGATATTAGTTTTCCTTCGAGGATTTTCATGGGTAAGAATCATTTGAGGTGAGGAGTTTATAAAGACCCATATCATCATGGGCTATAAAAATCCGGGGAAATTTTAACCATTTTTCCCAAGAGTTTTTAGGGATGAAGTGGTAGATTCTCCCATCAGATGATCTCAAATAATTTTTCTAACTACTACATTGGTCCCAGAATAGGGTGTTTTCCCTTGGAAAAGAGTTTGGTGAAAATCTAAACCATTCAATTTTCACCGAAAATTTAATGTTTAATTAAATAAATATTAATTTATTCATGCATGTTCATTAGGTCATATACTTTAAATGGAGTTTCGTATTGATATTCCATCTCTGTGATTGAGTCCAAAATGAGGGGTTTTACCCAGGCAAGGAGTAACCTTACATTGGGCACTTGTGTTGGACCCCGTTTCATTTTTTTTTATTTTTTTCTCATTTTTAATTTTTCTTTTTTCTTTCTTCTATTTTACCTTGGAATCAAGAATATTCCCCTATGGGATTCCCCCTTTGAGGTTCTTATCTAAGAGAGGGATACAGAGAGAAGAGGGGGAGGGAAAGGGAGGAGGCATCGTTGGGAGTTTGTCTGAAGCCTAAATCAGAGTGTAGCTACTGTAGGCGGTGGATTCGATGTGAATCATCATATGTTCACACCTGGTGGTAATTCCATTTTATTTTTTATTCTATAAATCCACATATCATATTTTTTTTAAGTTATAACCCCATTTTGGGTTGTTTAGGACTCCTAGTGGGTTGATCTGTGCATTTTTTTGGGGAAATCAGGCATTTCAAGCAATTTTAGGGGCTTCCCATTCATGGTAATCGATGTATATAGTGTGTTATTATACAAAAAAACTTCATTTTTTCTTCCTATTTTGGGAAGATATGGTGTTTGGGACTTCACGCCTAGTACTGAGGGGCACACACCATATAGTGGGCTTCTGAGGTGTAGCTGAGTGCTCAGATAGACACCCTATGTGGGGGTAATTGAACATAAGAATTACACTAATAGTAACCATGTGGGGTTAATGATGTGTCAGTATACACACCTAGGTGGTGTTCATGGAATGGTACACAAACTGGTACCCCTTGTGGGGTTACATGCTGTGTATAGGTGTAACACACTGTGTGCCTAGGCATTTTACATGCCAAGTGGGGATGAGGTACATAGGATGGTAAACATGTGGGGGGTACATGCCCTGTAAAGGGATTAAACACCATGTAATTTGAAAAGTATATGCCAAGTGGATAGTGGCACATGGATAGGGAGGATCTCTAGGGTTACTTGTTGTGTTTCCTTTAGTACACATCATGTGCTTTTCATACCTTAGTTTATTTTCCCTGTTTTTTAACCATATGTCATAATTGGACTTCTAAAAGTCCATTTTAAATTTTTTCCACATAAACAACATTAGTTGAATCCTTTTGGAATTCAAAGGCTATCAGGATGGTGTTCTGAACTATGAGAGCACAATAAGAGGATCCCCTTGAGGTTTGGATTTATAATCCTTTAGTGGGTTGGGTGTGAGTTTCATGGATCGAGTGAGGGTTTTGAGATTTCTAGTAGGCATTACATGTGTATTCCTACCTGTGTTTTTCAAGGTTATTTTGGAAATATATCGGTAGGTGGGATCAAGTGGTATCTATGAGTAGATCTTGGTTTTTCTTTGTGTGTTCAGACTGGTTTCTTGAGGTTATAGCAGTTGAGGTTTAGCTCACATGTTTGTGGATTAGGGCTGTTGGAGCCTTTAGGCTAGGTTGACACTTTCAGATAGTAGTTACAACAAGGTACTATTGTGCTATTTAGATGAGTCTAAGGGACTCCTGAGGAAGACCTAGTGGGATGGTTACTGGTTGAGTGATCAGTAGTTTTCATAATTGGCTATTGAGAATGGCTATGAGGCAAGATTTGGATTGTGTTGAGGAGCCATTTTGCTGGGTCATGCTTTTTGAGGTGGTTATGAGGACGATTTTAAATGTCACCATTGGTGGGATTATTCTTTTAGATTCTACTGAGTGCGTGGTTTATTGAGTATTATTTGGAGGTTACCAAGGGACATTTAGGATGTATCAACATTGGGAATGTCCTATAACTTTAGATAGGGTAGAGGAACCCATCACTTGGTTTACTACTCTTTCTATAGCCTTTGGGTTGTATGAGGATGTTTTTTGGGTGTGGAACAAGAGTTTGGGTGCAACAAGGGAGTCCATAGTCAGCTGTTTCTTTATACTGTGACCCTAGGGACCACGATAGCCCCGGGTTTTGGTTTTTCCATGAGTTCAGCCATTGCAAGCTCATGGTTGTTGTTTATTGGATTCTATGGTAAAAGGTGCTGAAATAGGCCCTATAATTTGTTAGATGAGAGTGAATTGGTGCTTCTAGTTTATCTATTTTGATGGTGGGTTTGATTTTTGATCATACCACATTCAATTGACCTTCGACCATGAAGTTTTCTATAGTTTCTGATTAGGACTATGCTTTGATGAGGAGACCATTTGGATGTTTTGGATTGGGCATTGTCCCTAAGTTATGATCTAGTTATATCCTCCATTGAATGGTTGTTGTTAGATGAGATTATGGATCTAATGGATGATCTGGATGAGTGTTACCCCCATTTAAATGAGTGTTATCCCCAAATAGTGTGGCTTTAGGCTCATGAGGTGTCGAGGCACTCATGGAGTGGGTTTTGTGTGTCATGGATGCTGTTTATCTCTTGAGTTCATAGATTCTATGTGCTAATTTGTTTTGGATATAAGCTTTTCATATATATAGATTGTGCCTGATTCATTCTTCATGACCTTCAAGACTGACATGTTCTCTAGTTTTTTCAACCTAGATGGTCATGTCATTGGTTTACATCATGCTATTGGATTCCTAGAGCCCGATAGATACGTGTTTTTGTGTGTGTAGATGACTATGGTTATTCCCTGGGGTCCAACATTTATACTTGTTTCATTTATAAACATTGAAGATATTATGTATATCTGAAGGATGCAATGATTTTCATGTGGATGGGTGAGCCACATGCTATAAATCCTATGGCAGAGGCCAAAGAAGGGGTAAATTTACCTTAAATGTTAGGCTAGATCCCACAATTGGCTATTTCATTTTTATTTCCCCCTTTTATGTAGTTGTTTTTTAATACAAAGTATTGTTAGTTTTTTTCTAGGCTGATAATATCACATGTGCATGCACTTGTGATGATAGAAAATTTATAAGTCCATTATTATGGGTGGCCTATTGATATTTATTTCTCACCCCTGTATATGCACCTTGATGTGCGAGTAGACCTGATGTCTGTATTCAGGTTATAGAATATGTTTCATGATGGATGGGGCTGAGGCTGTGTGTTTCTTGATCAAATGGATCCTCTCACATAGAGTCTCAGGATCGGGTTGGTGTAGCTCAAGCGTCGTGGAGGCTGAGTATATGATTTGGATTAGAGTTAGTAGTGGAGCCTATTATATTTATTTTCAATTATTATATTTTATATATTTTTAGCACATTGGGTGATTATTTGATGTATTGTTTTCATTTTTGTGAGTATGTATGACTGTATACTACATTCCATTTATTAAAATATGTTTTTGTTTCATTTTTTTTATAATGAATACTCTGATGTTCATATTTATGTATGAGTTTGGTTATTTTCCACTGTTATCTTCCTCTAACTGGTGTTTATAGTCCCCCACTCCACCTTTTAGACCATCAATACTAGTTATAAGCCACCAGTATTCATGGATTCACGCTTTAGACCTTTTAAAAATCCAGATCGAGTGATGTGTTTGGTCAACCTCGGATGGTTTGTTATAGTATTCTTGTGAGATTTTGGCTAAGATTGAGGAGAAGAAAAATAGTGAACACATGATCCAAACTCCAAATTCACATGAGGTTTAGAAGTGAATATTGAAAAATTTGTTGATGATTTTATTTATTTCTTATACTTATAGTTCAACACCATCTTCATGCTCAATTCCTTTATTTTTGTGATAATAATATATAGAAATGCACAATGAGGTCACAACTGTTGTTTAGAAAGGATTGGCCTATTGGTAAAAAGTGTGAGTGAACATTTTAAAATAATCTATACTATGTGTGTGTTATTTTATACTATATATCTCATAATTACATAATTTCATTTGATATCCAATCGCACCAACTGATGAGGGGAAATTAATTCGAGTCTTGGTGATTTGGTAACCATTAATTCACCCCCTTCTCAGTGGTGTTATACTCTCTCTAGGTGTTTTCACTCTATATAAAAGCATACTGTAATGGTTCTAGGTATTTTACATTGGATATTAGTTTTATCTTTATTATTAATATATTATGAATGAATATATTGATGAATAGAATGTGAATTTTCAATAATAAAAGATTTACCATGTTTAATGGGAAGGGATTCCATCTATTGAAAAAGAGGATAGTTTCATTTCTAATTTATGCTAGATTGGACATTATTGTTATCAAAAAGAATATTGTACACATTCCCAAAAAATGGGATGACCTACCCTTAGCTGGAATATAAGAATATTGAAGTCTATGGGAAAGTGTATAATGTTCTACTGTTGATCCATATCAAGGAATATACATTGGGAGGGGGGGGGGTGGGGTTAATCAAAGTATAAAAAATTTAAACCTATCAATGATTAATATTTTTTCTCTATTTTTGAGGAGAATTTACTTATCACATTTATAAAATATCTTGACTGAATAAATATGTAGTTGTTTCGACCCGAGGTGGCACATTTGGTGTGATGACCAAATGGTTTGATGAGAATCATCACTCGTCTCTTTTTATAGAAAATATTTCACACCAAATTCAAAATTTCTTTTGTTTTGACCCATTCTGCGTCATTATCCTTTAAAAGAGGGTTGGATTAACCCTACGGGGACTAGTAATTTTATCCCTTCGGTATTGTGAGGGATACGCCACAATCATATGGTCCTAGCGGGTGATTTCATTGGGTTAGGTACCTGTGTAATAGATCCCCCTAGGATATAACTTCCTCAGATGGCCTCCAATAGGTTTATTCATGGATCCAAAATCACCCAATGGCCCTAGTATCCATGATTCATGGACCATAATTCCAAAGACATACACTCGTTAGACTATGATTTGGCCAACGACACTTAAAGACTCCATTGGTTGAGAGGATGGGAAGTCGAGCTCACCACTCCCCTTTTTTGGGGGGGGGGTATTATTGCCTATACCAGGACTCTCTTATAGATTTAAGTCATGTTAATATTTTCATGAATCCTTGGTTAATTCCTGAAGAGTGTGTCCACCGGCTACCCCTGGGTTACAAGATTGTTATAGGCATACATGGATTTTATGCTATAGAGGTAATGGTGACAAAAACCACACAATAAGGCATTATGGAGTATATCGTCATCCAGGGAGAATGGAAGGTGACTTGATGTTGGGTTCAAACACATAATATAGGATTCCTATGTATCCTTGGGAGAGGAATCAGATCCCATATAGTTCAAAATAGTTTGGTCTTATGCATGGAAGCTTCCCATTTGAGAGGTCATGTTTGGGTGAACCCTTTTGGAAGGGAACCCATTTGAGCTCAGGCCTTCAAGTATGCATCCAACTTATCCTGGTTTGACCAGGAATCCAAGTTATCATAGTTCATAATGGCTGGGGATTATGCATGGATCCTACCCATTTAGGTTGGCATTGTTTGGTAGACCCTTTTGGAAGGGTACCCTTTTGAGCTCGGGCCTTCAAGCAGGCATCCTACGTATCCTTGTTTGATCAAGAATCAGAATTCTCATAGTTCAGACTTGGGTGAATGCTGTAATACTCAAAAACCTCTAAGACCACATGATTCATGGCCAGTGTGAGAAACAAGAGGGTGTGCGAGATCTAACCAACCACATACCTCTTCTCCTGCTAATAGGAGAGGGAGAGCCTATGATTGAAGAGGTTGGGGCGATGGTGTGTGAGGGAAAAGAGTGATGAAACATTTAATATGAGATGAAATTAAAGGTCATGTGGCCCAGCCTTCAAAATATTGGGGACTTACCATAGTGGGAGTGACCTGAAATGAATTCTTGGAAAAGAGGATGAGTTTCGTCCTCATCCCAAGGGGAAGCAAACATAACCCCTTTGACTAATCACCATTCCTCATTGAATGGAAAAGCTGGTGATCACCCTTAATCCATAGAACGAGGAAGTTCATGTTAGCATCCCTAGTTTGGACTCTAGGTTACCATAGGAATGTAGACTTATCGAAATCCCTGGAGTCTAAACGGTTGTTCGGAGATCCTTTGTGACTCTTCTTACCATGGTTATATAGACTCAAAGGGGTGCATTGATGCACCCGATGGTCTGATCAAACAGGTTTGGTTTTTTTGGAGGAGGCTTTGGCTTGATGCTGGGGGACAGGTTCACAGAAGGACTATTGAGTACTAGATGGTAATGGAGGGGATAGAGTCTAATCGGAGGGAAGAATACCCAAAAAACCTTATTCTGTGTACTTTTTTCTTACGTGGGATGGGGGGAGCTCCACATACCATAGTGGTATGCGAGTTGAGGGGAAGTCCGCGTACCGAAGCAATACGCGGGCTGGGGCAAGGACCACTGCACACCAAAATGGTATGCGATCCTGAATGTGGTCCATCACACCACTTAGTGTTCAATCCATGTATTAATGCCGTACGTGATGCCGAGTTAAATCCACATAGCGACACACTATTCAGAAGACTTTATAGGAGGAGGGTCCTGAGGACTATCATTCATGGGGAGTTTATCCGTGAGGAATATGTGGTTCAAAATTTTACCAATTAGGTTTAAATTCCACATATTATTATTAAATTCCTTCATTTTATGGTTCGCGGTTGGCTATACCTATGGAAAATGTGGTTTTCAATTCAGGCTTCACCGATGATTTGAGACTGAAGCCAGAATCCTCTCCGAATTCTTTCTTCTAACCTCTAGGGTCCCCTTGGTACTTTCTTCATCTATCCTTTCTCAATTCCTTATGTTATCCTTTTATAGAGAATTAAATTAATCATATCTATGGGCATGGAGAACTATTTGCGGAAGCCCATGAAGATATATCTTCACCTGTGGAAGACTCGGTCAACTGGGATTTGCGGAGCCAGTGGATCGCAAGTCATGGTTCGTGGAACCCTGCCTGTTTTCTTGGTCCATGAACAACTGAGTTCATGAGACAGTATACAGATGTAATTCACATGCTTCATTCATTTAGTGACGGATTTCGTGGTCATATGGGTTTACTAGCCATCACTATGTGGGCCAACACCTCATGGGTTGTTCCGCGTACTGATGGTTCACGATTCATGCAATCTACGAACCCTTCCCGGTGATGGTATGTGGGTCACTTATAATTCTTTAAAAACATTAATTTATCCAAGTTTCTTTAAAAATTTGTAACTCAATTTGAGTCCATTCTCTTTTCTAGGCTTGTAGGAACAATTATTTCATTTTTCAAAGTGATTGTGGAAGTATTTTCTTCCTTTGGTGAAATTTTTCAGGACCTTAAAAATGCCTCCCATCGGAATGGGGTCCGTTCAAAATGAAGAGGAGACTATTACAATGTAGACGTGGTCCTAGACTAAAATGGTTCATGGTAGAATAGATAGGTCTAGTAGGAGGGACCACACCAATATATAGGGTCCCATTCCATTCTTCTTTTACCATTTATTGTGTTGAAAAGTGATCTCGACTCTCCCTCAGCTTCCTCTGCCTTCGCATACCATCTATTTTGATAAAACCTTTCTCACGAACCACTTTTTACGTGCCACGAACCAAAATTTTCACCATTTATATACCCACTAACTGAATTTTTGATTTCATGATCATTTTTTTGGAATTAAAAAACTTAATTCGGATTTCCGTGTAGTAGAACGCTACACGACTAGTGTGTTTGCACACTGAGATTCAATTGGGAAACCAAACATTAAGACATAATAATATGAACTTAAAATTTTTAATTAGAAACTTTGAATATGGACTTGGAGAGGTCTTGGTTCGCGGTTCCATCTTCCGAAAACCCTTATGTTCAATGGCCAAGGCTCTACGAGCCAACTTCTCATGGGTGTTTCACATACCATGGTGGTACATGGTTTAATTCTTCCACGTACTGTAGCAGTATGCAGGGATTACTTCCGCATATCATCTAGGGCTCGAGTAATGGCTACCATGTACCATTTTTGGGAATAGTATGCAGATCCCCTTATAGACATATTTTGAAATCCTTTATCCATTTTTCCATGTCCTTTATCCAACATTTTTTTATTAGTGTAACTTTTTTGTAGGCTTTTGGATCTTCCTATGCATGCTACAATGTCTCATTCACAGGTTGCAATGAAATCAATGAAGATGAGGGTGACCATGGTGGGGGATAGTGAGAACCATCTTCGATACTACATTATTCCTCATGAAATATTCTTAAAATATCTCCCAACTCTATATCTCCAAGCTTACCCGTTGTCCATACAGTTTCCACTTTACGGATTTGGTCTTCCAAATGACGTTCTTCTACCATTGGCTGGCCCCAATACCCATTTCATTCTCTTAAAATCACCATAAGGACAAGATTAGGCCACTATTTCCCCACAAGGAGAAGTCATAGCTACTCCAATTCAGGAAAATGTGTTTATTTTTGAAGTCTCAGTATTGACTCAGGGAAATCGTAAGTGTCTCAACACTACCTCGAGACTAGTTGCCCAAGAGTACCCATCTATTATCAAAATTTCACAAGAAAACCCTAGTGGAAGGTAGAGCACTAAGTGGGATCTGCAGATCAGAGGATGTTTCTACAAATAATTTGTTTGAGCATTCTGGGTACACCAAACCTATTTGGATTCCATTGACCTATTGAATGCGGTTAACTTTTATCAAGATGCATGGGTTTCTTAGTTTGCCACCTTCTCCCCAGATAAAATACTTCCTGCGCTGCTGAGCCGCTGGTGCTCAAGCACCAACACCTTCCATTTGTCGCATGGAGAGGTGGGAATTTGCTTATGGGACATCCACCAAATTAGAGGACTCCCTATCCTTGGAGAGATGTATGAAAATATTCTCCTGGAAGCCACTACTTTGGATAATAATGACCACATGTACGCATTTACAAGGACCCCACTAGTTATGGAAAAGGGATTACTTGATCATACCCTCTAGGCTCTCTCTCTTATCCCATTCGAGGCATGGATTAGGATATTTCTATGGGTGAATGGGCCTAAACCGAGAGCTCATCGTAGCTGAAATCATCTATCCCGCCAGTCTTGATAGATTTTAGGGTCATATTGTGATACCCTCAAAGCAAGACGATATACCACCTAGGGATATGAAATTCAACCAGATGTGTCACCTGTGCTTATATTAGCATGTTTCTGCTCTATGTTTTTTAGTGGATGGATTTTACCATCCCGTGATATATATACCAGGGTCTGGGCATGTAGTTTAACGATGGAGGTTATGCTAGAAGAGGATGGACCACTCAATTTGGACATTCCTACTCTCACCCGACTTTACAAACTATTGGGACAAATATATGAAGGTAGGCCCCCACATTATCTCAGTGAACCATTTCAATTCTTGTATTGGTGGATGGAAGAACACTTCCCCTATTATAAATATCAACAAACTAAAAAGGTTCCTCATTCTAACTTTCAACCCACCCTTCTCAATATTTCAGCTATTTTTATAGGGAATTTAATCATTTATGATGAAGTCATGTCACTGAAAAACGGTTCTTTCTTTTCATTTACACCACATCATACCCCTCATGGGTCATTAAGGGGTGATAGAGGTGTATCTTTAGAATAATTCTCATACATCATTGCGCTTCGGGATGAGATGCTCATTGCTCTCATAGATTGAGTGGCCATTTTTGAGCCATAAATCCCTTACCAGTTTGCCAGGAAATTATGGTGCATTCAACAAACCACACTTCTTTTTTCTATTCTGTTTAGGGGAGAATCTCATCCTGTAATTATTCTCCAGTTATGGATTATGGTGATACATGAAGGTGCTGCTACGAAATTTATCATCCCCAACATGAGGGGATCCACTTTTTGTCACTGGAATATGACCAACTATGGGTGGGACGTTATCTTGATGGGGTGGTGAGAAAACCAGTTAGGTGGGTCCAGAAGCCATTAATGATTATTCTCCCTGATCTAACCCCAAAGACCATGTCACACATTCCTTCTTCTGCGATGAGTGTGACAGCTACGTCTTCTACTCATGTCCCTACAACAGCCACGATGGATATGCCACATATTCCTACCGTTGAGGTATGAAGATGCATGATTCGCTGCTAGAAGCATCTAGAAGGGGATTCATCGGTACAACCAATCTCAGTGCAGAGTGATTCAAACTGCTCCTCTATGGTGGATACTTCCCATGATTCTAATGAGGCTGGCCCCAAAAGAGTATCACCAAACACCCCAAAAGTCATGGCTAGTCCTCCGTGCCTAGCTCTAATGGTTGAAAAATCTTAGGGTAAGGATATCCCCCCATCTTGGGTAACCTATCTTAGGACCCTTACCACTCTTATAATGACACTTACTATATATAGACCCATTTCAGTGGGGGAGGATCAAGGTATTGGGCTAAAGGAAGACACCAAACAATGCGAAAACAAGCATGGTGTCAGTTATGTGACCTTATCACGGAGACACCTCTAGCTAGCTTTGCTGACAAGACTAACAAATTTCAGTGGTTATTCACCGAGCTTGGTTCTGGTGGATTTTATTATTGGCACTTACACCTCTTTATCTACCAAATTGTCATAGCCTGGGAAGATCTTGCTTCTTGTGAGGAAAATATTAACAAGTTAAATTCTCCCCATCATTAGGTGATGACCTTTAGAGATGTTTCATAGGAACTCGATCAACTAAAAGATAAAGAGTCAAAGGATCATGATTCAGTGATCTCCCAAAAGGAATATTTGCATGAGTGTGAGGCCCACACAACATGGTTGAGGGCTCAACTGGCCTCTTCATGTTCCAATGATGAAGATATCCAGAAGAAAGGGAGGGACCTTAAATCCGTTATGGAACGGGTGTGTCCAACGGTCAAGGATGAAGAGGATGAGAGAGCTTCTTTTGAGAAAACTCTTGACTACCCACAGAAGTAACTTACCATTTTTTCAGAAAGGGAGAGTCGAGCTTTATTGTAGCTCTCCCCAAATCATGATGTGTACTCTTTTTCTTTTTGATGCTATGGAGAGACCCTGAACTGGGGATGTTCCTCCATTTTTTGTTGTACTCAATGAAACCGATTTTACTTCAAATACTTCTTCTTTCCATTTTACTGTCATATCAATTGATCACAATCAATCATATAAACATAATTTCAATCAGGTATTTATTTTAAACCATGATTTGAAACCAGTAAATTGAAATAATCAACTTGAGATCTATTTTTTTCCTGAGCCGTGGGACTCAGCGAGCATAGTTTTACTATTTCTGAGGTTTTATAGAAAACCTCCTAAACTTTTGTGTCTTTTTCATAGTTATACTAATTTTTTCTTGAGCCTATTTTTCATGGGTTTAGCGGGTATAACTTGTATTTTTCTTAGGCCCCCCATTATGGATTTTTGACCTAACACGTTTTATGTCTCTTTGGATAGTCAAAAAATATTTTTCTTTTAAACCATACATGGTTTAAGTTTAATTAAATGATACTCGACTTTTATCCAGAAGTTCCCTTTGAGTATTTTCACTATGACAAGTATGGATTATTTTTCACTGGCAGTTCATAGTCCTGCAAATCAAACTTATTACTGAAGTTTTAGGTCTAAGAGCTTTGACCAAACTTGATAGGACATGGGCCCCAATTTGAGATTCATCTGTCGGGAATGTTCTAATATCTTTCGGACATGGATTAGGGATTTTCTTGACCATAAATTTGTGAATTTTGGACATGCATGAGGCTCAAGAGACATTTTAGGCGTACAGAGGTATGAGATGACTCTCATGAGGATGAATATTTCCTTGATTGGTGACCCTTTTGTAGGCTACATATGAAGAGCCACTGGGGAATGATGTACATAGTCAAAAAAGGGCATCCATAGGACACTAGCCTTCCATTTTCGATGTCCTGGGAGGATTCAAAACACTGTGAATTTATTTTTATGTTGGGATCCACAGCGGGTGGTTGGCCTGAGTTATGATGTCCGAAAATATTAGGGACATTCATAACATCTTTTAGTGGGAAATTGTTCCCACACAATTCTTACTTGCGTAAGGGAGAGATGGTGAATGGCCAGTTCAATTAGAAATATTTTTCAGGTCAATGCATTAAAAAATGGGAGGATATGTGAGCTATTATCTAGGGGTTTTCCAAATCCAGGGGTGAAATGTTACATAGATGTCCTTTGAGTGTACAGAAATTATAAAGGACTCTACAGAGGATGATTTTTCGTTTTATTGATGGCCATCTTGTGGGAATCATATGAATAGTCTCTTAGGCATGATGTGCATAGTCAAACAAATGTGTACACAAGTCACTAGCCTTCCATCTCCGATGGCTATAAAGTATTATGGAGATTGGGAGCTTTCTGAACATGGTATATGAACTTTAATAAGAGGTGCGCCTGAACATGAAAAGGGACATTTCTTTTAGCTAAACTCTTTCGGGGAACCCGAAAATAATTGGGGGATTTTTTTGTATGTGGATCAACTTAACACATATGGTTGGGGTATCTTTATTTTACCAAAACCTCAAAAGATACTAGAGAAAAATCAGGCCGTCATGTTCTGATATATCCATGATGTGGGTAGGATGGAGAATGTATACCATGTCATTGATGGCCCTTGAATTTGGAGTGATGTTATGAGGATTGGAATCTATTGGGTGTACTGAGATAGGATAGGACTCCCATGGGGATGAATTTTCCTTTGATCAATATCCCTTTTGTAGGATACATATGCAGAGCCACTAGGGCATGATGTGCATAGCCAAAAAAAGGCGTCTGTAGGACACTGGCCTTACATCTTAGATGGCTATGGATGATTATGAGGATTCAAGATCGCTCAGAGCATGGAGTTTGAGGTATGAAAGGAGTGTATCTAGATATATTAGAGATATTTAGGCTGTGATTTAGTCATGGAATCAGGTATCTATTTCGTATATCTGACTCATATGTAGGGTGTGGAATTCGTCCCACCTTTGGGGTACCCTGTAGTTTAACATCGTATGGTCAGGAGGTGGGGTTAATTATGGGTAAGGGAACTATGACATGCCTTTTAGGTTCATGCTACTAGAACCAAATTCTAGGACTTCATTGCCATAATGTCTTGGGGGATCTATCACTAAGATCCCTATGCTCATGTGATCTATGCTCGGTGTGAGAGACATCACATAATGAGGATTCCGGGTCACCACCTAAGAATAGAAAAATCATCATCAAAGAGAACTTTAAGCTTAAACCAATGATATGAAGTTTAACGTCATACAATAATGAAGATTTTGGCCTTGTAGTTTAATGTCGTGCGTTAAGGACATGATTCTGTGCAGTTAAGAGTCATGAAATGATGAAGATTTTTTCCTTGTAGTTTAAAGTCGGGCGATGAGGACATGATGCTATGCAGATTAGAGTCATGCATCGAGGGTGATTTTGGCCTTGTAGTTTAACTTCATGCGATTAGGGAATTATACATTGTAGTTTAGAGTCATCA
Source organism: Viscum album (assembly GCA_963277665.1). Taxonomy (NCBI): domain Eukaryota; kingdom Viridiplantae; phylum Streptophyta; class Magnoliopsida; order Santalales; family Viscaceae; genus Viscum; species Viscum album. The sequence continues at coordinate 822,598,247 of OY728130.1, read as the reverse complement.
AGTGAGGACATTATGCTATCATAAATATCATTAATAGTTTTGAGTTAATCATGATTAGGATATTTTGGCATTCCTTGGACATGAGTGATGATATAAGGTGTAAACCATAGTCCTAGGGGGAAACTTGGATCAGGAGGGATGACATGGGGATTAGAAGCCATTGGGTGTACCGAGGTTGGAAATGACTCTCCTGAGGAAGAATTTTCCTTTGATTGATGACTATTTTGTAGGATACATATGCAGAGCCACCGGGGCATGCTGTGTATAGTCAAATAAAGGTGTCCTTAGGACACTGGACTTCCATCTTAGATGACCATGAATGTTTATGGGGATCTAATTTTTTCCAGAGTATGGAGTTTGAAAAACAGGAAATATCTTTCTGAGAATGTAAGAAATACCTAGATCATGATTAGCCATAAACTACTAGAGATTCTATATAGATTTGACTCATATGTATAAGGGGAATCAAGATCTTTTGACTTATTATGAGTGGGGGGAATATGCAGGATCTTGTAATATTGAGAATCAGGCCACACTTGACTCTTGAAGAACCTCACAGTTTATTTTCATGTGGTTAGAACCTTTCATGGACTCCCCATACAAGTTTTTCCTACACATAGGGTAAGGGTCATTGTTTTTTTAAATGGTGGCTGGGCCGAGATGCTAGATCTAGGGATCACTACATATCCTTTAAGGGAAGGAATCAACCCGCACATAGTTTTGAACATTCCCTACAAATGTTTGGTCCATGCATAAGGACATGAAAAGGATTGTTTTTCAGTGGCTAGTCCAGGATGCCAAATCCAGGAGTCACTATATATTCTTCATGGGTAGGAATCAAGACGCATATAGTTTTAAACATTCTCTGTACCGATCTGGCTCAGACATAGAGGTATGGAAATTTTTGTTTAATCTGCTAAGGTGCCAGGAACACTATATTTATCAATAGTTTTTTTGTTTAAGGGAATCCTTACCATTGATCCTAAGCTCACATGAGTTATTATCGATGTGAGAAACAAGGAGTGACAGAAGTTTACATCGTAAATATGGAGAGATAGATGATATTAGAGAAGCATTTTTTTGTTTGCGCTAGGCTAAGATCGAGGGTTGAGGCATCAATACGTATCCCACTTGTTGAATGGGAATCAAGCCATACATATTTCTCTAAGGAATTGTTCAGTTTATCATCATACGATTATGATTCTTTGTTCTATGCAGTTTAACATCTTGCAACTTGGACACTATGCTGTGTAGTTTAGCATCATGCATCAAGGACACGAGTCACAATTTTATTTCATGTTTCAGATATGAGTTACTTATAGTTTAACATCATGAGGATAGGACTATAACTCATAGTTTAGGGTCATAGAGTTTGGACCATGGATGTGTGTTGCTATTACACGAATTACTTCTTCAGAAACTTTACATTTGTGGGAGCTGTGATGAGCTATCTGTCCATTGATATCAAGGCATATGATCCATTGGAATAGACCCTATGTATGAAATATGGTCCCTCCCACTTTGGTTCAATATTTGGAGGATTATTCCTGAGTATCATTGGGGTTATAAAGACTAACACCATCTCTCCTTCGAGGAACGATCAAAGGAGAACTTTTTTTTGAAGGCTCGTGTGATCTGATTTTTATAGATTTCCAAATGGTACCAAGTGTGTATCCTTTTCTCATCTAGCTACTCTAACTCATCAAGACATCTCTAGGATTGATCATCCATGGACAGTTGATCAAAAATGGGCGCACAAAGTGATGAAACTTGAATTTTGATAGGAAAAACCGCTTCTTCCCCATATACTAGTGAGTACGGGGTCACTTGGGTGACAATGCAGGTCATGGTCCGGTAAGCCCATAAAGCATGAAGGAGCTTGTCTAGACACGATTTCTTATCCTTATCTACCATCTTTTGGAGTATTTTGGATATAGTCTTGTTGAAAGCCTCTATCTGCCCATTGGCCGACGCATGGTAGCGAGATGAACAATTGGCTTTGATTCTATACTCATGGTATAACTTGTCCAACTCAGCAGAGTAGAGGTTGATGCCATTTCTCATCAGTATTATATGAGGGACACCAAATATGGTAATGATGTTAGCCTTTACAAAACTAATTATGATTTCTACCTCAAATTATTTAAGGGGTATGGATTCAGCCCATTTGGAAAAGAAGTCAGTTACGATGAGTATGAACTTGAATTATCTTGCTGTGGTGGGAGGATATGGTCCCACAAAATCCATCTCCAATGCATCAAATGGACATGAGTACTTATCTATATGAAGTAACTATGAGGTTCATTGAATAAAATTGTCATGAACTTGGTACGAATGACACTTCTTGGCAAACATGGAACAATCCTATATCATATTGGGCCAGTAATACATAAGCCTTTGGATTTGATGAGAGAGATTGGTTGCTGATTGGTGTGACCCACAAGCTCCGTCATGCACTTATTTCATGATGGAAATAATATCTTCTCTATCAATGTACCTGATAAGGACTTTGTTAAGTCATTGTTTGTAGATAACCTTTTATTGTTTTACCCCATTGTACAAGAAAGAATTGAATGATCATCTTCATACATTTTCCCTTCCATCCCTATCTGGTGGGAGTTCCCCCTTCTGAAGGTAATTTTCAATGGGCATCATCCAGCCCTTGGTGTGACCATAAGGATCAGAAACAATGCTAATCTCATTGATCTCCTCTGTATAATTCTGGGTAAATGGCAAGACCATCTGAAAAATGGGCAATACTAATAATCGTTTCATCCCAGTTTGGATCAGCTAAGGCTATGGCTGCATTTTCCAAAACATTGGTTTGAGCATTTTATGACTAGGGGACATAGGTCAACATTGGTTATTTTGGGAATTCTTCCGTCAGTTCTCGAATATGGTTCATTAAGGGGGAAATACCTCTTTCTTAATGACATAGTCACCATTAACCTACTTGATGACTATATTTCAATCACCTTTTATCTTTAGGTGTTTGGCTTATGCATGAAGTGCCATCTCTAGGCCTACAATGAGGGCCTGGTTTTCTGCTTCATTATTTGTACACCCTTCCAAGATAAGAAAAGAGTAAGGAAATACTACCTTTTCGGGTGATATGAGTATAACTCCTAGCCCTAACTTGTTGAGCTTAGGATCCTCTATCCTTTTCCTTTTTGGGATTCTGGAAGCACCATTTAAGTACATTTTCCATGTTTGGGGGTCCTCTTGGACGGAGAACACTTCTCAATCAAGAATTTTAGCATCCAATGATTTTTTTTCTTAAAAGGGGTGATCTAACAATAGTTCTACAAACACATGGCCTTGGATGACCTTATGAGGTATGTACCATATGTCAAACTATAGTAGGATGACTTCTCATCGTGATAGGAGTCCAGTTAGCATAGGATGGTTGAGGATACATTTGAGCAGGTTAAAGTAGGAGACCAAGTGGATGTCATTGTGCTACAAGTAATTTCTGAGTTTCTAAACCACGAAGATTAGGCCTAGGTAGTTCTTTTCGATTTTTTAATATTGAGTTTCATCATAGATCATTGTTCAACAGAGGTAATAGAGGCTATTTTCACTACTGACATCATTCTTCTGAGTGAGAAAGGTGCCTAAAGACCGTTCCCAGGTGGTTACATACAAAATTAGTGGTCTCCCCTTAACTGGATGCATCAGCACTGGTGGGCTTAGGAGATATCTTTTGAGATTTTCAAACGCTTCTTGACAATATTTATCCCACTCATATGTAACCCCTTTCTTCATTAACCTGGTGAAAGGTAAAAATTTACCCTCCAGGTTTGCTATGAAGCACCAGATGTAGGACAAGTTCCCCTAGAGGCCTCTCAACTCAGTGAGGTTGTGAGGTGGGGATATGATAAGGATGAATTTTGTCTTCTTAGGGTCGACTTCAATGCTGTGATGACATACAATTAAGATGAGGAATTTCACAGAGGCAATGTCAAAGGAACACATTAGGGGATTCATATTTTAATTGTGTTGTCACAGTTTGTTAAATAAAGTTTCAAGATTGGATAGGTGGTTTGAGATCTGTCATGATTTAACTACCAGATTGTTGACATAACACTGGAAAAATTTTACCACGAAGGGATTGAAAATGCGGTGCATGGCACATTGGAATGTGGCGCTGGCATTTTTTAGACCAAAGGGCATCGCCTTGTAATAGAACACTCTTTGAGGGGCCCTAAAATTAGTATCTTCTTCATCTCCTTAGTCCATTAAGATCTGGTTTTATTCAGAATAACCATCCATGAAAGAGATGGCCTCATATCCGGTGGTTGCATCGATCAAAAATTCTGTGATTAGGACAAGGACGTCGTCCTTCGGGAAACGTCGATTAAGGTACATAAAGTTGATGAATATTCTAATATTTCCATTCCTATTTTTGATAGGTATTATGTTTTCCAGCAAGATTGGGTTTTGGAATTCCTGTATGAAGTTTTCTTTTATCAACTTTTCAACTTCAGCCTCTATTTTGGAAGCATGTGTTGGGTGGGTCCTTTTGGCTACCTACTTATAGCCTCAGTGATCTTCTGGAAAACCCAGATGATGAGTGGAAACCTTAGGATTGAGGCATTTCATTTCTATGTAGTTCTAGAAAAACACATCTTGATTATTCTTTAGGAAGGAGGTATATGCCTCCTGCTCGTTGACATCCATAGCCACACTGATCAAAGTGGGTCGCGGGTTGACTTCAGTGCTTAGGTTTATCTCCACAAGGTCATTGATTTTGGTAGATACACATTCTTTGAATGTGGGAGTGTTGAATTTAAGGTATTCTTATTCTTTTTCTTCTTTCTATTTATCATCCTCTTCATCATCTTCTTCCTCTTACGATGTATAGAAGATTCTCGAGAAGAACTCTCCAATGTTGGGAGAGAAATAATCTTTTTTCCTTAGTGAGTAAGGTAGGGGCTGTTTGGGGTCTTGAGGATGGGTTAAGATCATATTTGGTAGGGATTTTAATATCATCATAGGAGTTATGCCATAATTCCATGTCTTTGGACTTGGAGGCTGCAACATAAATCATGCAGATAAATGAGTATGTATCCAAGATTGTACCTATGCATTCAAATTGGTTGATGGGTAATACGTACTCTTCCCCAAGATGCCGGAGGGGTTTGGTGGGAGCCATTTCCAATCCATTTGAGGTAGTGATCTAATAAACATCATCAACCAATGACCACTTCTCTTTCGGTTCATAGAACCCGACATCGATTTAATGTGACTCATAGGACTCAAACGAGGATTTATCGGCGTGAAATCTCCTGTTTTTCCCATTAGTGCAATATTTGACACACTAATGGTATGATGATAGAATTTTAGCGTGTTGATACATCTAGAGCCTCCCTAATAAGACATTGAAGGCCATACTTTGCCTCACTACCAGGAACTTGGAATCTAACATGAGGTATCCATTCCATATTTTAAGCTCGCTTTGTCCCAAAAGCTTCTGCATGCTTTTGATATATCCCAACAGAGTTGTGGCACAGGGTTTCAAACTATCTTTATCATAGCCCAGCCGATGAAGTGTTTACAATGGAAAGAGGTTGACTCCAGATCCATTGTCAATGAAAATCCTTTGGACATCAATTCCATTTATCTTTCTAGACACATATAAGGGTTTGATGTGACCATGAATGATGGTGTCTTCATCCCTATTTGTGTAGGATAAGATGGAATGAAATTCTTTGGTAATTTTCTCTATCTGATAGACTTCGGATGCTGCTACATTAGCCTTGAACTCTTGGGGACATAGTAAGGCTTCGATGAGCGCCTCCTTAAGGTTTTCAGACAGACTCAAAGCATCTAGGATTTACTGCTTTGCTGGTACTAAAGCCATCTTATTTAGAATATCATATTTCTACTCCAAAGGTAGGGGCTTCCTGGCTTGAGGTTTTTGTTTCATATACACTTTAGGGTATTGCGCTTTGGACATAAATGGTTTGGCCTCTCTGATAGGAGCTGGTGGTGCTGCGGTCCTTTCTGGGTTCGGCCGAACTGGTTCGCCTGTACGCCTTGGGTGGTTTTATAATTTTTTTCCTCTAATGGATACTCCAAGAAAACTGGTCTTATATTCCTTCCAGTGAGGGTTTAGGAATATTATAGTTCTCATTGAGTCTACTGACGGGTCCTTCCATGAGTTTTCGTGATGTTAATGGTTTGAGTTATAGTGTGGCCGAGAATTTGACTCCTGCCATGATCATGCCTTCTAGGAAACCTTCAGCCTCTACGGACTCTTCCTCATACTCTATGGTTAGGCATTGGGAATTTGGGTCTGTGTCCATAGTTTACATCAGATAATGGTTATATCAAGTGAATGAAATTAATGGAGAAGAAGATCAGTTCTTGATCCAAAAATGATTCTATCTAACTACCTCCTTCTGATGGTTCCATTTGGCGAGGTGGTTCCCATTGTAACATTTAGAGGGGAAATTACCATTGTACCAAGTCTATTGGTATGAATTCCAAAAGTGTAAAAATTGGATTAGGCTTCAATTTCATCCCATGTTATTGTTCATTATTTCTTCCCTTCTGGCCCTTAGAGGTCTGCAGGGCTGAGGATGATAGTTGTGTTACATCAGGAGCTTTTGGGGGCACAGTTGGTTGTTTCAACTACACCTGGAGGATGCTATGAACTTAGTTGACTATTTTCTAGGTCATATAATTGTCAATTTTTCCCTTCTTACTAGCAACTATTTTCCATTACTCTTCCTCTCTTGAGTTTAAGGTGGAGACATACGCCACTTGTGCTAGCGGTGGGCCCAACTTGACTTGCCCAGAATCTACCATCTTTTGCAGAAAATCCTTGAAGACAAAGCATTCTTGGATGGTGTATCCCAATATCCAATAATACAGACTATAATTTGGATGGTGGTCGATACCCACTTCATTGGCTCACTTGGGCTCTGGTATATGGAGCACGTTGTAATTCATGGAGGCTATAAAATAGCTGTGAACTTGGTCATCCTAGAATGAGTAGAATTTATTTCTTCTTTCTTGAAACATATTTATTTTAGAACCCTTTCTATCATGTTGTCAGGGTAGGGGTTTCTATTGGAATTCAAGGGGTCCCACACAGTTTTGTAGAGGCCTCAAAACTAGAGGTGCTGCTGGGGGTGGCTTAAGCGTGACAAAAGCCACTTTAGCTTTTCCCACTCTTTTCCCTGGGGCTGATCGGGCCACTCTGGACTTGAGATTGGTCTGATGTAAGGAGTCTTCTATCCTTTGGGAAATGGTAGATAAATCTTGGAACCCGCTTGTGTACTTCATCAGGATGAGTGGTGTTCATAATTCATCATGAAGATTGTTAATGAACATAGCAAACATTTCATCATAGGGGAGCTATCGGTTCATGGAATAAGTTAGGCCTTTTCATCTGGCAATGAAGTCTCAGAATTTTTCATTCCCTCGCTTCTTGTAGTTCATGATATCATTGAATGGTGTATCAAGTAGTGCTAAACTAAAATGGAAGATAAACTGATGATGGAGGTCCTCCCAGCCGGTGATTGAGTTAGCTGGAAATCTTGTATACCATACAAAGGCTGAGCCCTGTAGGGTTCACATGAAGAATCTGAGTTTTACTACTTCTTTCCTCTCTAGAGTTCCCATAATGGGGTCACAGTAAGAGACGTAGTGTATTAGATGTTGTTTCGGGTCTCCTGAGCCATTGAACACTGGGAAAATGGGGATTCTAAAGTTTGGTAGTGGCAAAACATTTCTCACCCAATCAGGGTTGGGTTTGCGATTTGATTTTATTGGAGAGCACCTCCCCTCCATAGATTCTAGTCAAGTTGTTAGTTTCTCGACGGTATTAAAGAACCCCTGATGAATATCCTACTGGTATTGATCTTGGGCTAGTGTGGAAGCGGCTAATGGTGGGTGTGCTGGTACTACTGGAATTTGGAGTGGATACCAAGCGAGAGGTATCCATTTTTAATTTACCTAAATATATTATAGATACCTTTTTAGTGGGGGGGGGGGAGTCTTGACGTCCTTCTGGGAATACCCGCTGATATTCCACAGGGGAAAAAAATATGGAAAGGTAGCTCCACGATGCAACTCAACATTAATTCAACTGAGTTCTTTCATTTCTTCCTCCTAAATGGAGAATCTTTCCTCGAGAGTGAGGGATACAGTTTCATGGGGAGGATGAGGTGGGTCATAAAAGACCTTGGATTTATTCTTCTCCTTGTTAGGGTTTTTCAAGGGAGGTAGTGACAGATTAACTGAGGGGGCACCCAAATTTAGGAATACTCTCTAGTTAATGGTATGCAGACCATCAATATTGGCATGGGAAGCCTCTGGGAGGGAACCATCTTCCCTTATGTCCTCTCCCTCTATGTCATTTTCCATGAGATCCATGGAGTTGACATTTACCACGTTCACTAATGCATATCACATTGGGGGTGGTGTACCTGGTTCTAAATGGTAGGAAGTATTTATGTGTCCTTAAATGGATTTCTCATACCATTCTACGGTATTATTTGGGTTTATTGATGAATATTGACCCGAAGGGAGTCCAGTTCTGGACTTGTAATGCGCCTTCATCTTATAGGGTATGAACCTCAAGACGGGGTGGAAAGGGTGACTTTTCTACTCATCATTCTTCCTATATGGGAGAAGACAGATGTCCAGTGTGCCAGAACTTGATGTAAAAATTCCCCCATCCCCACGGGATGGGGTTATTACCATTCTTACATTAATGATCTATGACCTGGATCTTTTGGTCTTATGGGGGAATTTTGATATAAAAATTCCCCCAACCATGTGTGATGGGGTTATTTATGCATTGTGGAAGTAGCCTCCAAAATTTCTACCTTTTTGATTTCATGCACTCCTATGAGGGTGTGAGCCAAGTATGGAACTGGACCTACACAGAGTCTATGGGATTTTGAAGACAAGATCACTGCTTTCATGTTGGCTTCCCTTAGGCAGGAATCCTGCGGGATGATCTCAATTTCATGTCTGAGAAACTTTTCAATGGATTGATCTCTTTGGTCCTAAGGATTTTGAGATGTACTCCATGATGGTTTTTATTGAGTATCCCATCTTTCCCAAGGATGGGTTTTATTTAATTATCACCTTTGGGTAATGATTTTGTAGGATTTCATTTCCAATGAGGTTTTCTAGATAGGATACAAGGTGAAGTGTAGAGCTCCATGTTCTCCCCATCCATGAATATGAACTATAGTCAAGGAATCTCCAATGAGGCCACATAACTTGTGTAGTGCATGGAGGCAAGCCTGTTCAAGGTTATCTTTCTCATTTTTGATCATGGCTGCCATGTGGATTGGAGGGATTTCAGGTTTATTAGATGGTGAAGCTCCCCTAACATGATGACATGGTCCGCATACCCCTCATAGGGAATTAAATTTACTTTTAGTTGGAAAAGGGTCGTCCATATATTGGGGCGAATATCATGTATACATTCCCCAAACAACTCCCCTGGTATGTTGAAGTGAGAAGTGGTCGTAGGCCAATACATCACAGGTATATTTTACCTAACTAGTTTTCTTATCATGAGAAACATATCCTAATATTGTTCTTCTAGGGGATCCTCTACTTGATATGTCCAGCATGATTGCTTCTTAATAATTTCATTCCAGGAAGCTGGGCTGGTGAGAGCCTCATTGATATGTGAACGACATGGGGGTGGTTTCGAAGATGAGAGTGGCCCCAAACCATTCCCTGGTTGAGAAATGATATCACTTGTCATAGACAGAGTTATTTATATGCTTAACTCCATCTTTCTGATCACCTCAAAATATGAGGGATTTTTCACATTTGTTCCGTCAAGGGGAGGGCCCTCTCACCCGTATGAATTTTAGTTATGGGGGGCACCTTCGCAATTGGTGTTTAAATGGGGAGGGCTACCATTTCAACTTGATGCTCGACCATAGGAAATTTATTTATAGTTTATACCCTGGAGAGGACCCTTAGGGTTGGATACAGTGAGGGGAGGAACTTCTTGCTTCTTGATTTCAGTGAGGGGATGTCCTTCTCAATGATTACTGTGATGGCGGGGACTATTATCACAACTTGATACCTCGCTGCAGGGAGAATTTCTATAGTGTAAATCTTGGGGAGGGCCTTCAGGATATAACAAAATGAGGGGAAGACCTTATCATTGCTTGATTTCACTGAGGGGAGGTCCTTCTTGATCACTACTGTGATGTTGAGGACTACTATCACAGCTTGATACCTAGCTGCACATAGAATTTATGCATTGTACATCTTGGGAAGGGCCTTCAGGATATACTAAAATGAGGTGAGGACCTTATTTATGCTTGATGTAACTGAGGGGATGTCCTCCTCGATGACTAGTGTGATGTTGAGGACTACTATCACAACTTGATACCTATATGTAGGGAGAATGTATGTAGTTTACATCCTGGGGAGGGACTTTAGGATATACTGCAATGAGGGGAGGACCTTCTCGTTGCTTGACATCACTGAGGGGAGGTCCTTCTCGATAAATATTGTGATGGAGAGGACTACTATCACATCTTGATACCTTTATGTAGGGAGAATTTATGTAGTTTACATCTTGGGGAAGACCTTTAGGATGTACTGAAATGAGAGGACCTTGTCATTGCTTGATGTCACTGAGGGGAGGTCCTTCTTAATGACTGTAGTGATGGTGAGGACTACTATCAAAATTTGATACCTGGATGCAGGGAGATTTTCTATAGTGTACATCTTAGGGAGGTCCTTCAGGATATACTACAATAAGGGGAGGACCATCTCATTGCTTTATGTTACTATGCATAGGGCCTTCAAAGAAATTTCCATTGCAGGGAGGGCTTTTGTAATGACTGTCATTATGGTGAGGACTACCATCATGACTTGATGTTAATCTACAGGGAGAAGCATATATATAACTTATACCCTTGGGAAGACCATTAGGGAGGATGAAAGAAAGGAGAGGACCTTGATACTGTCTGATATTTAGGTTTAGGAGAGGGATACCCTGACGCGAATCAGAAGATAAGCTCTCGTGATCGATCATTCCTATCCCACGGAGTGAGCGCCTATGGGTGCTATGGGGATGACCTTCAGAGCTGCTGGTAGAGACATTACAAGGAGGGACTTCAAAACTTATACTACCACTTCCATTATTTGGTTATGAACTGATAGGGTCTTGATCCTTTATTCATATATGTTCGAGGGTGTTAATAACCCTTGCTTCTAACAGAGCAGGATCATGTATGTGCTCTTCATTTTTATGTTTCCTTTAGCACATTTTAGTTTTGAGTTCTCAATTGCGGGTAACCAGGGCTTCCTACTATTGGTGACGACATTCATATATGGATCCCAATATTTTTGGGTCCTGTGATGCCATAAGGATACACCGACATACATCTTGAGTTTTGGGAGGGATATATTGCTGCCTTAACATGGACACCATGTTGGACCAGCATCCCCTAGTTATAATAGGTATTTTTTCCTGATAAAGTTATCCTTGTATCACGTGACATTGTAGTTGACCTTCATGGACTAAAGTAGGGATGCATAACTGATCCAGAGTGACTGAACCATTTTGTGAGTAAGTCATTTCATTCGAGGAAACCGGGTCATGGGCCTGGTTTCTTTCTTTTTCCGATATTTCAATGATATATTGGCATGTTTGGATGATATGGCCTGGGATCAGTGTATGATCTTCCATCATTTCCAAGATGTGCTGAGATACATCTTTGGCTAGAACGGGTATGAAGGCCCATTCTGATATCAGTGTAGGAGTTTGTGCCTACTTTTGTCCTACATGGGTTGCCAGTAGATACTAGTATTTATCCTATTCTGGGATAGAGTAACGAGTTTTCCATTGGTTGTATACTCTAGTTTCCACTGTATTTGACTGATGGGCTTCATATTCATGAGTGGGGGTTTTCATCTACTTTCTTTCTACTGTATTTGTCTCACGGGATTTGTATGCATCCATAGGAATTTGACTCTGCTCATATTTCCTTGCTGCTGTATTTGGATGACAAACCTAATATGAATCATTAGGTATTTGTGCCTTCGTGTAGTCAGTTTCCACCCTATTTGTATGATGGGATTCTAGTGTGATGGAAAACATTTGTATCTGCCTGTAGTTTTCCACTCTATCTGCACTGTAAGACCAGTGAACACTAGCAGGAACATTCACGTGCTTTTATTGTGCCACTCTATTTATGTGGTGGGCTTGAGTGGAGGGGGAGTAATTGAATATCTTCTCATTGAATGACATTGTGTTTGTATAGTAGAGTTTCTCCTCAGGAACTAGGGTGATAGCGTATTCCTGATTATATATTCGCCACCCTTGGCGGGTATCCTGAGGGGCCCAAGTCTCCTGGACTTCAGCAGGTTTCATCATCATGAGATCTTCTTTAGCATGAGGAGACCTGGTTGCTCAGTGTCGACAAATATTATCTTTGGAAGGGGCATGTGAGTAGGACCCCTGTGCAGTTGAGATGAAGTTGTCAGCATTATCTTCATATTCCCCACCAAGATAAGAAAGGAACTCATTGTCATGTTCCGGTTATAGGCTCATCACATGGTTTGAGAAGACCACCGGGGCTGCCTTGTGCTGGGGTGGCAGCCACAACTAAGGAGGTGATTGGAGAGCCTTCACAGACTGGAGGGATTTTCTTGCAGCCTCCACTATGGGGAGAGTACTATTTCAGTGGTACTCTCTGATCAACATGTTGGATACCCAACATTGAAGATGTTGGGTAGGCATGGGGGCCCTGCTTTTCATGGGGTTACTGACTACCTGTGGGATCACTGATGCGTATGTCTGCATTGGTCATTGGGATGTCATTTGGATCGAAGGTTTCTCTGCGGGAACCTGAAATATACATATATGACATATAGACCACAGAACCCCGTCAAAGTAGCATTATTTTGAACACATGCATATTTGAATATTCATATTGGCCTCCTCCCACTTTTTTTATTGGGAGGTGAAGGGGATTGAGTGGGGGTAAGATCACCACCTTGGTTAAGGATTCATATTAGGTTCACCATTTTTGTTTTGACCTGAGGTGGCCCATTTGGGGTGATGATCAAATGGTCTGATGAGAATAATCATGTCTCTTTTTATAGATATAGTTTCACATTAAATTCACCATTTCTTTTGTTTTGACCTGTTCTTCATCATTATCCTTTAAAGGAGGGATGGATTAACCCTATAGGGAATGGGCAGTTTGTCCCTTCTGTATTGCGAGGGAGACTCCATAGTCAGATGGTCCTAGAGGGAGATTACATGGGTTTAAGTACTTGTGCAGTAGGTCCTCTTGGATATAACTTCTTCAAATGGTCTCCAACGGGTTTATTCGTGGTGCCAGAAACACCCAATGACCCTAGTATCCTGATTCATGGACTTAATTTCCAAAGGCAGACGCTTGCTGGACAATGATTTGGCCAATAAAACATAAAGACTCCATTGGCCGAGAGGAAGAGAAGTCGGGATCACCACTCCCGTTTGGGGGGGGGGGGGATTACTACCTATTTCGGGTCTCTCTTATAGATTTAATTTGAGTTCATATGTTCATAAATCCATGATTCATTCCTGAAGAGTGTGTCGATGGGCTACCCCTAGTTTGCAAGATCGTCGTAGGTGTACATGGATTTGATTCTATAGAGGTAATGACGACTTAATCCATACAATAAGGCACTATGGAGTATATCGTCAACCAAGGAGATCAGAAGGTGGCATGATGTTGGGGTCAAAACCATAAGATGAGATTCCTATGTATCCTCGATAGAGGAATTAGAGCCCACATAGTTAAAAATGGCAGGGGATTATGCATGGAAGATTCCTATTTGAGAGGTCATGTTTGGGTGAACCCTTTTGTAAGGGAACCCTTTTGAGCATGGGACATAAAGTAGGCATCCTGCATATCCTGGTTTGACCAGGAATAAGATTTCTCAAAGTTCAAAATGGCTAGGGCTTACACATGGAAGCTACCCATTTAGGGGGACATTGTTGGGTTAACCCTTTTGGAAGGGTACCCTTTTGATCTCGTGCCTTTAAGAAGGTTTCCTATGTATCCTGGTTTGAACAAGAATAAAAGTTCTCATAGTTCAAAATTTTATGGATGTTGTAATCATAAAAAACATATAATCCCATGTGAGTCATGGTTTGTGTGAGAAACAAGAGGATGTGAGATATCCAACCAACCACAAGCCTCGTCTCCTGCTGGTGGGAGATGGAGAGCCTCTGGTGGAAGAGGCTAGAGTGACTGTGGGAGAGGGTAAGAAGTGATGAACCTTTTAATGTTAGATGGAATTAAAGGTCACGCGGCTCAGCATTTAGAATATTGGGGACTTACCTCAGTGGGAGTGCCCTAATATGAATTCTAGGAAAAGGGGAGGAGTGTCATTCTCATCATAAGAGGAAGATAACATAACCCCTTCGACTGATCACCATTCCTCATTGAATGGAAATTAGGTGATCACCCTCAATCCCTAGAATGGGGAAGTTCACGTTAGCATCCCAAGGTTAGACTCCGGGTTACCATGGGAATGTAGACTTATAGACATACCTAGAGTCTGAAACATTATGGGGAGAGCCTTTTTGACTCTGCTTACCATGGGTATGTAGACTCAAAGGGGCACACTAATGCACCCGATGGTCTGATCATACGTGTCCGGTGGCTTTGGAGGAGCCTTTGTCCTGATGCTGGGGGATTGGATCATAGAGGTACTATAAAGGATCAGATAGTAAAAGAGGGGTGATATTGGAACTGGAGGAAAGAATACCTGAAAACACCCTATTCTGCGTACTGTTTTCTTATGTGGGATGGGGGGAGCTCCGCATACCATAGTGGTATGCGGGCAAAGGGTTCATCCACGTACTGAAGTAGTACGTGGGCTGGGGAAAGGACCACCGCGTACCACAATGGTACACAATCTTGAATATGGTATGTCATGCCGCTTGGGGTTCGATCCGTGTACTGATGCAGTATGCAGCACTGAGTTAAATCCACATAGCGAAACACTACGTGGAAGACCATATCGATGGAGGGTCCTGGGGGATATCATTTGTGGGGAGTTCATCTATGAAAAATATGCGGTTCATGATTTCACCTATTAGGTTCACATTCCTCTTATTATTATTGTGTTCCTTCATTTTATGGTTCTCGGATGGATGTACCTACAGAAAACATGGTTTTCAATTTGAGTTTCACCGATGATTCAAGACTGAAGCTGAAATCCTCTCTGAATTCTTTCTTCCAACCTATTGGGTCCCCTTGGTGCTTTCTTCATCCTTCATTTAAAAATTACTTCTATGATCCTTTTATATAGAATTGGGGAAATCATATCTATGGGCATGTAGAACCATTTTTAGAAGCCCATGGAGAGATATCTTGACCCACAGAAGACTCGGTCAACCAGGGTTTGCAGAGGCAGCGGTTTGTGAGTCATGGTTCACAGAACCCCACCGGTTTGCTTCATCCGTGAATTTTTAAGTTTGTGAGATAGTATACAGATGGCCTTCGTGCACTTGATTCCTTCAATGACCTGGTTTACAGTCATCTGGGTTCACTGGCCATCACTCCACTGGCTAGCGCCTCGTGGGTCATTCTACGTACCGATGGTTCACTGTTCATGTGGTCTGCGAACCCTTCTCGATGATGGCATGCAGGTCACTTAAAAAATTCATTATAAACATTAATTACTTCAATTTATTTAGAAATTTGTAACTCAATTTGAGTTCATTTTCATTTCTAGGCTTGTAGGAACACCTTCTTCCTTCTACAAAGTGATTATGGGAGTGTTTTCTTCCTTTGGCGAAATTTTTCCGGACCCCACAATAGTGAATAAACATAAGAATTTTACTTGGTTCATCAAAAAAGGACAATTAAATTAGTATAGATGAAATTTTTTATGCACTCAAGACACTAAAGAGCACTAAATTTAATTTTTTACATAATCGAGTGGCTGCACTAACCCTATGAACTCACTATACAAAAAACATAAAAATAAATCTATGCTCTTCTTCATAGAAAGCTGATCACAACTATTTTTGAGATTAACTTCTTTTCCACAACATGTTAATGAGAAAGTACACTAGAGATGGTGTATCACATTACTCCACCTTCTTTAGATTGAATTATTTCACAAAAACTCTAGTGATAAATTCTCCTAGATATTCTTCTTCTTTCTGGTGAATCTCTAAAATTCATCACTTCCCTCTTTTTTTTTGTTTTTTTAAATATTCTAACCTATGTGAGATTTTATCTCTATTTCATTTGAACCCATTAAATTCAACTTTTTTTCAATTAATGGGGGTTATCAAACCACTCAATAAATAAGAATAAATCAAATATTACTCCCTCATTTAGCATACCCAAATAACATAGTGATATCCTTATATTTTTTTTCTCAAATACAAATTCCCATCGAAACACCTAAAGATTTTACACCATGGTGTGGTGTAGTACATCTACAGAAAAAATATCATTTGAAATGATCAAAAACATTATTACTTGGTAGTTTTTACTTCCTCCTAAAATACCCAATACTCACCATGTCCAACACAACAAACTACTTTGGGTCATGACTTAGGATTTCTTATGCTCCTTATTCACTTTTCCATATATAAGTTCACCAAAGTAGAAAAATAAACCACAAAGGGTCTCCCCATGGTTCAAAGGGATTATATAAATGTACCATAGTAATCTCCATGGGGTGTTCACCTATAGTTTCCCATTTTCCATCCACTATTACTTCCACTATGTCATTCCTAACTTCATCTTCCCATGTCACCTTTTTCATGTCTATATTACCTAAAACTCATTTGGCCTTGACCAGGAGAACCAAAACACCCAAGATACCATACACCATTTTATAAAGGGAGTACTCTAAAGTGTAATGACAAACTATATGATGTAGTGTATATCCTTTATAATTTTTGAAAAACTATTCCTCAAAAACATCACCCACCTTCTTCTTCATTAACTGATGATCACTTGAATATTTAAAATAAAAAAATTCACTATATTAAGTCACTAATTAAAAAATAAAACACTATATCCTTAGGTCAACGAAATACATTGGGTATATTCCTATCCTAATGGATATATAGTGTCACCTTGTGTTGTGGTTTCTCCTTTACCCTTCACACTGGTGCTGACCCATGCTAGTAATTATCTTCTAAACCAGTGATGACCCGCACCAACTAATCTTTTTCTTTCCATTATTAGCTATAACTAGTCAATTTTTTATTATTATTATATATAAATTTTTATTTTTTTATCAATATGCACCATGAAAATTACAATTATCCAGGGTATACACTTATTCAAAACCCTAATACACCATGATATGGTGTAAGTCCTATAGGTGTTTTGGAATCAAACATGACTTGTACAAGATCGACATGCTATGGCGACCACCCACTTCTACCAGATAATTTTCAAAACCCCCAATTTTTCATAAAAATGATTCCATATGAAATTATAATATATTATAAAGAAATATTCAACAAAATTTTCAATAAAATCAAAATAGAAAAACACTCAATGGGATTTTCCAAAAAATATCCCCATTTGGGTTTGAAGAAAATTTCAAACCAGATTCAATTCTTTATTGTTAGAAAAAAATAGGAAATGATTAGATCAAACCTATAATGTTATCTAAAACTCTTTCATTCAAGGAGTGTATCAATAATTCACAAATCATGACCTCTAAGATCACACGATTCATAACAAAATGAGAAACAATATTTTTATGATTAAATCCTTAGGAATAATATTTTTTGTTCTTCATGTACATCATCATTAACATCCAAATATTCTACCCTTGATTAAGACTTTAATTAACCCCTATTCAAAACA
This sequence comes from Viscum album, assembly GCA_963277665.1. Taxonomy (NCBI): domain Eukaryota; kingdom Viridiplantae; phylum Streptophyta; class Magnoliopsida; order Santalales; family Viscaceae; genus Viscum; species Viscum album. The sequence goes on along the minus strand of OY728130.1, from coordinate 822,580,401 downwards.
ACAATATCCCACATTTTTCAACAGGAGAAAACACTTTAGAAAATATTATCCCCTAAAAACATGAACACCATCTCCCTCTTATTTAAAAAACCTAAATATGACTTCCTTGAATGGTTAGAAAAGAGATTTAGTAATTCAATCATTCAATTCAGAAGATGAAACATACCTTTTTTGAAATGACAATGCCCATGGGGAAATGTTGTTCCATTTTCCAATTCATCTAGTTGGAGGATTTAAGTTAGAATCCAAGACCCAAATTATGTCATTTTAAATCCACCTTATGTAGTTCTTTGTGCATTATATCATCCAATTGATCTTGAGTAGACAAATACTCCAATATCACTATATGTTTCTCCACACTTTCTTTAATGAAATGATAGTTAATTTCAACATGTTTGGTCCTTGATTGATGAATTTGATTTTTACAGATATTTATGGTACCAAAGTTACCATAATTGATAAGAATAGAATATTATACTTCTAACCAAATGTATTTATGTTTTTTTCTCATCAATATCAATAGGGTACATGGTTGAGTGGCTAATACAGATTATGCCTTCACCATTCTTAAAGAGATAGAATATTACTTCTTGAATAACCATGTTATATAAGAACTTATGAGAAATAATAAACCTCCATAAGTTGACATCCAATTATCCATAATAACTATAAAATCCAAATCTATATTTCCCATGATTTTCTATTGTGAAGTGATGTAATAAAATAACCCAAAAATATTCTATTTGGTTAATATAGAGTATTCGTCTCACATATTTCATATGAGTTTATTTGGGATAAATTTGATAATGTGAAGCTTGAGATGTAGAAAATATGATTTCTAGCTGAGTGGCTATCAAGTATAACAAACTTATAATGATTTTATGATAATGTGTGATATCAACCTCTTTTCCCTATTTCATCATTTGGTGGTTTCACCTACGTGGCTTCTGGCATAGCCATTGGATTAGAATATTTCATGAACCCCTCCCCCCTCAAATACACTTCTTGGGTTGGTAGTGAAGAAAATGAGATAATGATCCCCAAAGTCTGCCTCTAAAAGGTCACATGGTGGCGACTGGCACATAGGGTATGAAATAAAATATATGTGGGGAATTTCAGTCAAAATAATATAAAGGACAAAGATATAAGATATACATACACCAAATAACACCATGCAATAACTATAAAAGTAAAGGTAACCATATACCATAATTAATTTGAATGTCATACAAAAAGAGAAAATACAAAATAAAACCATATAAAAATATTGTGGTAGTGGATCCTCAATAACACCATATCAAACTAGTGATGTTCAGATCAGTCCCTAATGTCCACCTAGAATCATGAGATATATATATAGGGAGAACATAACATGTACACTCGGCATGATCATACTTGAGAACTCCCATTTAATAAGGAATAATCATAAAAATCCTCTATTAAATAAAAAACAAAAACAAAAATCACCTACAAGGTTAACTAATCCCCCACTTGCCTCACCACAACTCACTCACTAGAAGAAATCACATCCATGTATAGGAATATAATAAAAATAAGTATAAGCAAGGAACCCCACAACCACTTCCCCCTTTGTTTTGTCACTCACAGGCCCAATGTAAAATGTTCTGATGCTACCAATCACTTACATAGTCATGTTATAACATAATATTTACCTCAAACTATATCACGGGTAGTAGGGTATAATGAACCTAAAGGACATTAACCTCATTACCTCCTCATTCCATACACAATCCACAATATATATCCTGGTATTGCAAATGACACATCTCATATCATCAATACCCCTTAGGGTCTTTCAAGGCTCCAATATCACACTAATACCCCATAGGGTCTTCTAGTACCCCACTTACCAATCAACTCCCCATAGGTTCTTCTAATACATCAGGTACCATAATATAATCTTAAGGGTCTATCGTGCACCATAAACCTTGGGAATATACCCTATAGGGTCAACCAATACTACCTATACCAATAACCCATTGGAATTTCTAGAACCAATACCCCATAGGGTTTTCCAGTATGCCTTAAGAGGTTTTACTATTTTTTATACCTTGAAGGAAGACTGGGGAGGGGAGGGAAGTCAACCATCCATTCTATTAACAACTTGGATGTTGGGGAGAACAATAGGTACCCAATATGTTAGGAATTGGTTAGGTTATCCAACTCAAGCAGGGTGTGAATAGAAATCACAAGAAAGTAATATAAAAAAAATCTACACACAATCCAAATTTAGAGATTACCATCAAATATCCAACATAACCTTGGAATGTCTCTGTCATCCAATAATCCACTACTGCCACATACTGCAACAGATGCCATCTTCTACTCACAATCAGCCATAATTTAATTTTATAAAAGAATTCATTTCTAATTCAATTAAAGGGATTTAATTTAATTTTTCCCTATCCCATTCCATAGCTACCAGACCACTACCACATCCAAAATGACCCAAATGTTCTTATTTCCAACCGTGGTAAGAAAACTACAATACCTTCTACACCAAAATAACCCATAATCATATCTCATACCATCTATGGGATCTACCAAAAACACTATTAGAAATAGTGGATTCAATATTGAATTTACAATGTCAGTTCCCTATAATCCTATAATATAGGTTTTATAGAAACTTTTTTTCCGCATTGGTTATTCTTAAAATCAAAGCTACATATATTATGAGAACATTTGTGGCATTGATTTTTATAAAAACCAATGCCACAAATGTTAATATTATATGTTTTTTGTGTTTGTTTTAAGAATAACCATTTCCAAAAAATATGTAGTTGGGTGGTTTGGAACTGAATTTTTTGAAAACCCAATCCCAAAAAAAAATTCAAAAAAATAATCTCACATCAGTTTTTATAAAAACTGATTCCAAAATGGATTTTTGGCATTAGTATATTAAAAACATGATGCTAAAAATATTTCATGAATTTTTATTCTAGAAATATTTAATGTATTATTTTTAATAAACCAACGTTACAATTTTTTTTTTAAAAAATAACATGAAAAACCCTCATTCATGTTTCCAACTCCCCTTATTCTCATGATTTACGATGCCTCTGATGGCTCCAAGATGGTCTTAGATGACTATTATAGTTTAATTTCTTAGATTTTATTCATATTTTAATGATCACTATCCATTAATCTTTCATCCTAATTCCTTGGTTCTCGATCCTTGATAATAGTTAGTCCCCGATAACCATATTTGGGTTGAGATTAACCAAGGTTCGTGGTTTATTTTATTCTTCATTCTTATTCATTTTTTATAAAAGTTTTTTTTATTCTTGCACTTTTCACCTTGTGAATGAATTAAAAAGAGTAAATCAATATTCTGGATCAAATTTTAAATTTCTATCTCCAAATTTGTAATTTTTTTTATTAATTTTGAAGATAAAATCTTCATCTATTAGTTATAAATTCATTTGTTTGTATGAATTTGGTTTTTAATTATAATTTCTTTTAATTTTATAATTTTTTTATTTGATGAAATTATAAATTTATTTTTACCAAAAATAATATATATACATATAAATCAGTAGAAATTAGTGGCTATGAACCTTTTCATTTTTGATTCTAACTAAATTATTTATTTCTAAATCAGCATGAAAAACATCATACAAATATAGACTCATATATCTTATAATATAGCTATTACAATTTAATAAAATTTTATAACATAATAAATCACATTCATTAATTTATTGGATGATAATGTTAACCACTCATATTTAATATTCAATAAAATTTTATGTCTTTCTTATATATAAACTCTATACAACTGAGTTTGGCTAGGTAATGAAACCAAAACATAATAATGTCTTTATTACCTATAACATAGAAAACAATAATTTTTTTTACTATGTTTTATTAATAAAATTTTCTTTTAGATTAGTTTTATAGTGTTGTGAAAAAATAATTGTTGCACAATCATTCCATGTTTCTCTGAAAATATAGATCTATTCTCTATTTTTCAATTCAATACATTTACAAATAAAATATAAACACTGAAATGAAATTTACGACAATGAAACTTATATAATTCACAAGAGTTTGAATAATATTAATATATTGTAAATGTATTATTAAAATGTTGACTACTAAAACAAAAAACAATTCAAAAATTATATCTACATCTACTCAATACAATGAACAATAACTCTTGTAAACTTAAAAAACCAATAAATGGGGTACCTACACTTTCAATCATCCTTATGTTCTAAAATATGTGACATGGATAAATAATAACTCATAACATTATTACTCAATGAACATAATTTTTTTAAGATAGTTTTAGTGGATTTAGGATTTGAAATAAGATTAAGGATTACAAATATAATTATTATCCATAATAATTATTGGCACACAGTTATAAAAAACACTTGAACAAATCCTTTCTGAAAAATTTTTCTTGAATAAAATCTCAACAAAAAGGTCAGATTAGTTCACACATTACCCAAGAAAGTCATGAATATATACATAAGGAATTTGTGTTCATTGTTATTTTTTCTTAGGTTAGCTAAAGAAGAATATTGATTTATATCTTGTAGGATCTGGGTATAACAAAATTAGTGTTTTCTGATAGTATTTCTTAAAAAATATATCTAAAATTGAACAATTATCTTTATTCATTTACTAGGTTTATCAAGAATAATTTATAATTAATTATTTAAATAAAAAATACCTAAAATAATTTATTTTTTATTTTTTTCCAAAAAATCATTGAGATATCCCACATGATCACTAATCATTCTGATTATATGTTTTTATGTTTAAAATTTATCAATATATACATATAAATGTTTATATGTTTTAATATATTAACCAAATCACGTTTTAATTTTATTCAAAAACACTTTTTTGGAAAAAGAGGGAAACTGGGAAAGCCCAAATCCCAAGATCAGTCAAGACAGAAGGAAATCACATAATCATTAAAAAAGACTAATATGGTTATAATCACTTACCTAGTATAGCTCCCATTGAAGTTATTTTGTCTTTGTAAATGTATCAAGCGAATTAAGTCTTCAAAGTGAGTGGCTCCCTTATCCCAGGTCAGGATGTACTCTTCCATGGTTATCTTATTTTTATTAAAGCCCCATGGAAAAATCCAATCTTATTGATTGATCTAGTTAATTAGGTACATTCTAATATAAATTATAAAATCTCTTAAATTTCCTTATTTTCTATGATTTTATTCATAATTATACACATTGGACCTAAAATAGTGAAATAATAGAAAATTCAACATCTAATGTTGTTGAAAATATTCAGAATGATATAGATGATTTTATTTAAGAATTAATTCATGATGTAGGTGCTGAAACTATTAAAAAAAATATAAAATGTTGAATGATTGTATGGAGATTCCTAAAAACCTTTATTCTTAGTTTTCACTTAATATACATTGTTATCAATAGTTCTGAGATTAGTTAACTTGAAATAATAAAATGGATGGAGTGATACAAGTTTTTATAACATGCTTGAGCTTTTAAAAGAGTTACTTCTAGAGGGAAAAGGGATTCTATATTCCAATTATTAGACATAGAAAATATTATGACCAATGGGATTGGGGTAAAAAAATATACATTCTTTCCCAATGATTGTGTGATTTATAGGAATTAATGTGAATATTTATCAAAAAAATTTAATGTAGGACATCATGATATAATATGGATGAAAAATTCAACTCTGATTCATTCTCAGGAACTAAAATCCGACCTCATGCTAAATCAATTTGTTACTTTTAAATAATTCTTTCCAATAATTCCAATAAGTAAAATCTAATTCATTCTCAAGTACCCGAATCAAACCTCCGATAAAGTAATTTGGGAATATCCAATAATTTCTCATTTGAAACATCTATTTGAAAATTCAATTGATGAAATTTTTTTCATATGACATACTAATGAGTGTATATCTAATGATAACATACTTCACCCTTCCGATTCACCCTAGTGGAAGAGATTTAATATTTTTTTTGATTTTGTATGTGTAGTTATAAATCTCATAATGTGACTATTCATAGATGGAATGAATCTATATCTAAGACAAAGTATCCAAAATAGTTCATTACCTATTTTTTTGGTAGTATAAAACTTGTCTCTATATATATTTATGAAGAAAAAATATATTTTGATGAGATTGTTGATTTCTATACTAAAATATTTGAGAAATGATATTGATGTATATCTTTCACCACTGATTGATTATTTGAAACTTCTATGGGAGGAAGGTGTTAAAGTATTTGATTCATATAGGAAAGAGTATTTTCTTTTGTGTGTTATGATAATGTTCAATATAAATTACTTTCCTATATATGAAAACTTATCTAGATACAGTGTTAATTGATTTAAAGAATGTCCTATTTGTGAATAATAAACTTCATATTTAAATTGTAGAATAGAAGAAGGACAATGTACTTGGGACATCAATGATTTTTTCGAATTTATCAGCCTTATAATATATTGAAAAAAGAATTTAATTCTTTACAATAATATAATATTCCCCCACAAAAATTTTACATTGAATAGTATTATGATATGGTGGAAAATATTGATATCAAATTTGGAAAGAAAGGAAGTTTTTTTCATCAAAATAATATCTTGAAGAAATACTCTATCTTTTTTGAACTACCTTATTATATATTTTCAGCGATAAAACATAGTATTAATATTATTCATGTTGAGAAAAAAATATGTTGTAGTTTGATTGGAACTATTTTGGACATAAAATGAAATAACAAATATGATTGAATTCTAGATTTTACATGATATCAATGAGAATACATTTGGAGTTATCTCCCACCATAAAAGAAAATAGAACATATTTACCTCCATATTGTCACACATTAAGAAAGAGTGAGAAGATGAATTTTTTTTCAGTTTATACATAGTATTAAAGTACCCAGTGGATATTCTTTAAATGTGAAAAATTTGGTAACATTTAAGGATCATAAATTAATTGTTTTGAAATATCATGACTATTATGTATTGATGCAACAATTTCTATTAGTTACACATCATGGTATATTTCTGACACCTTTCAGAAACACTATCACCAGGTTATGTAATTTTTTCAAATAACTTTTTAGCAAATTAATTGATCTAAATTTTTTAGATATGTTGTAGAATGTAGCTACTATTATTATTTGTAAACTATAAATGTATTTCCCACCTATTTTTTTGATACAATGGTCTATCTGGTGATTCATCGGGTTCATGAGATAAGAATAAATGGGCCTGTTTATTTACATTGGATTTATGCTTTTGAAAGATTTATGAAAATTTTGAAGGGATATATTAAAAATCCTCATCGAATTGATGTCTCTACTGTTCAAAAATATACATCGAAATAGGTAATTGAAGTTTTTACTGATTATTTGTATAAAGTGAAGCATTTTGGTCTTCCTATATCTTGAAATATGACAGATTATAGTTAAGGTGGATGAATTTGAGGCTTAAAGGTAAAGTTCATCTCATTTGATGATGTGATGATGGGAAATTTATACATTTTGAACCACACTGATGAGGTTCAACCATATATATCATCACATATTTCATGATTAATGATATGATATCTGAAAATAATTGAAAAGTTTTTGATAATTGAGCATAAAAATAATTTTATTTCATGGTTTAAAGAGAAAGTAATCATAGATATTCCTACACTAGAAATATTAAAATGGTTGGTAGGGGGATCATATCTTAATGTAATCACCTGGTCTATTTTCCATATTAATGGATACACATTTTACACAAAAAATCAAGATAACATGAGTACTGTTGAAAATAGTGGGGTAATGATCATTGTTGAAGGGGTGAATTTTTGGAGTGCAGAAGATAAAAACCAAAATTTTGAATCAACGACATATTTTTGAGTTCTTGAGGATATATGGGAAATTGATTATACTAAATTTTGAGTCACAATGTTTCATAAAAATGGGTTTATGTTAATAGTGGTGTGAAACATGTAGACTATGGGGTTACACTAGTTTATTTGAAAAGATTTAGCATAAAAGGGGAACGTTTTATCATGGTGGAACATGTAAAGAAAATATTTTATGTCATTGATCCATCAAGTGATCATTGGTGCGTAATTTTTCAAGGGAAAATAATTCCTTTGGGTGATGAGGATTATAAATATGTTATGGATTTATATGAGGCTTATTCTTCTATTGCGTGATTTCCAGATTATAATAATGACTTTAATGCAGATATGGTCCATGTAGTACAAAAAAGATCTTGCTGAAGATATATAAGACAAAACCGAATTACCCTCATAATTATTCTGGTAAATATATTTATTTTATTTATTTTTTAAAATTAACATTTGTAAAACTCATTTTTACGAATTTTTGGATGTATAACTATATATATATATATTATTAATTATATGTTTTTTGTGTTAAATTTTATATAAAATAGTTATGGTTAAATATTTTTTGACTAAAAAACCCAGCGTACATCATTATGCTTTAGTTAAATTTATGCATATGAAAACTATTTTTTTATAAATGTGATATTAAAATTTATAAATGTTTCTATCATTTTAGAATTACTATTTTGATATAATATATTAGCTTTTATATATTTTATTTAATAATCATGACATCATCATTATTTTTCTAAACTTACATATACATGACACTATTTATTTTACTTACATAGTTCTATTATCAATTTTTTTAAATGTTAAATTTTATAATAGTATTTAGGTATATAGAATATCATTACATTTACCCATTTCAATGATACACGTTGAGGAAGTGAAAAATTTACGAGGTATATGTTTTATTATTATTAAATATATAGTAATATATTTATTTTAATAAATTAAACATATAATTTATAATAAATAATTACAGGACTACTGATGTGCCTTTTATGAAGGAGTATTGTCTAATTTTACCATGAAATCGATTTATAGAGTTGGTAAAAATGGGATTATAAATTTACCAATACTATCAAAAACCAGTGAAGACCAAATATTACATATTATTTTTTATGGAAATAATAACCAAACTGATCCAAATGAAACACAACTTACCAGTTATATTTCCATACAATGTCATTGTAGGATTAACATTTTATATCCTGATTGGATTTCAGTTGAAAACATGTCCAAATAGAAGCTATGTTAACTTGTAAAAGTAAAATATCTCTACTAATTTATTTTTATATCATTTTTAAAATATTATATATTTTCCATGAAAAATATTTAATTTATTTTATTATAGATGACATTAATTTTTTATGAAAAGAAATAAATTAAGAAAATATTCCTATATTTGGTGGTAGTTTTATGGAATTTACTGAAAATTATGTTTTTGGTAGGTCATAGAATGAAAACCCATGTCTCAAGTATGGAATCCCGCCTTCTTATTACATAAATTTTCATTACATTTTACAAACATAGGATCTTTAAAGTCCAGTGTCTTGGAAATTAGACTCATAATACATGAAAAAAAACATAAAACATTCTTATAATCCACTTTTAAGGCTTCATCATAAGTTCATCCTATGTACAATTAATGCATCTCATAACCCGAAGACATACATTCAAAGGAAAGGGTGAATAGAAGGCCCAGTAAGGTAAACAAGAGAATCAGTTTACTTGTGACATCAATAAGAACTTGAATAAAAACACAATGACATGAGAAATGGAATTATAGGCATATCATAATAAAAAGAACTTGAATAATAACTTGAGTGTGTGGCTACAACATTTAATTTATACATTCATGAACATATCACCATGGTTTACCCCCGAGGTGTCATAAAAATTACTATGGTTATTCACCAATGTATCATGAAACTTGTCATATCTAGAGATTAATTCCTTACCCAATGCATTGGAGCACTATTAGGGTGAACCCTTAATATGTCTTTATTTTTCTATGTGATCCAAATATATAATAATCAAACATTTCATAAATAACACATAGAGAATAAAAGAAATGGGTTGCATTTCAAAATCGTGACTTTTTAAAAGCTCTAAAAAATAAGATCATTATATAATTTATAACCCATGGAATGGGAGTGAGGGTTATATGTATGTCCATTCCAGAATAAAATATATCCTTTTTATATATTTATGAACACCCATAGAAACGAAATAGGTCTGGGTATTCACATAAATAAACAAGATAATTTCTTGAGAGAAAGAGATAGAAATTGTGAGATGAAATTTCTTTAGGATAACAGCTATATAACATAGTTTTAGAAAATAATAAAAAGATAGGGTACATGGGTGAACCACTTATGAATAAATAATATTACAATATAAATATAGAATAACATGGATATAAGAACATGGTATGGATATTTGAATGACATACCACAAGAAAAGGAAACTTGAAAGGAAAGAGAAGATGTGATTTCTTTTACGAGAAATTCGACAGCCTAACGACATCACTTACAAATTCAGAAAAAAATTGATGAGAGAATAAAAATTCTATAATAATTTTTAAATGAAAAGGATAGTAATAAGAAAATATAAGAACACACCCTCAACAAAAATATATGGAAACTAGAAGACACAATATAAAGGAATTTATGACTTAAAAGAGGAGGGTGAATGAATCCCTTACCTTGAAGAGTAACTTTGAAAGATTCATGGTCGGGACCTTTAGAGGCTTGAGGGAACCTTGGGAGGAGTCCTTGGGAGGTAATAAGACCATAAATTCGTTGAGTATTATTTTGGAATGAAATTAATGAGGGAAATGGCTTGGTATTTATAGGGAAAGTGATTGAATAAATTATTAATTTCTAAGGGACACCTCATCTGTGGTATTTGCAAAACCATGGGATTACCCATGGTATTAGCCACTTGAGACACCTAATAGAATATATCACTATTCATAAGTCGACCAGAAATCTTACATCATTAATACATCATTAATGATGTCATTAAACAACTGAAACTCAAAACTGCATTTTTACTATTCACCAAAAATTCATCAGTTTCAGAAAAAACCCAAAAAGTCAACCTAACATAATATCGATGCTATAAAATAAAAAATGAAGTCCATTTCATGAAAATAATATTCTAAATATTTTTAATTTAATTTTTAAATAAAATCATTATTTATTCCAAAAATACAACTTTAAAACTATAACTCATTTTGTAACACATTAAAAAAGTAATCAAGGTCCCATAAAAATATCATATACCCATAAGACAATAAAGTAAAATTTTTTGATTAAATTTTATGAAAATACATTTCCATGTTAAATTATTAAATTAATTATAAAATTTTAAATAAAATATTTATGGCGTACAAAAATACCAAAACATAAACTATGATCATTTATTCACTTTTAAGATGTCTAAAATGTATTTATACATTAATGGGTGAAGTTTATACTTTTTTAGTCAAATCTCTATTCATTTCTATTCCTTACTATTCATGTGGGTATGTTACTATTCCTACTCTACTATTCACTAAAACCAAGTTGATCTTATTAGACTCTAAATTTCTCACTGATCACAACTATAGAAGATAATTTTTTGAAAATAATTTCACATTATTAATTATTTAATGAATACAAAAACATTTTAAAATACCCCTTTTTTCCTAAATACATCAATAATACACATCCTATATTTATCCAAATATTTGAAATTCAAAAACTTTTCCATAAGAATAAATAAAAATTTTATTTATATAAAAGGATTACACAAAGCATCTACGATCTCGTTACATATCCCCTTATAACACCAGCATAGGACCTAAGTGTAAGGTGTACTATGGTGATTGAAACTTGGGGTGGCTCGGACAACATTGCCCGAGTGGTGATTTCTATTAGCTTGAACTTCCCCCTTAGGTGATTATGTTCAAGATTTATACATTGAAGTTTGGCTTGGGCTTGGTCCAGAGCAATGCCCAATGATGCTACCTCCTTCCCAAACTCCTACAGATGGTCTTTATATGGCTCGCGTCTACTGGATAAGGCCATTAAATCCTCTTTCTATATTAATTGACCAAGACAATCATAGTTATAAAAACACAAGGTTAATATTATAGTTTCCAACGGTCATATTGACCAACGATTATATAACTTTCAAAACCCACCAATGTCATTTTAATTATACCAATTTTATTAATTAAAGGATATAGTTTTTTTTAGTATAAAATAAAATAACACACAAAATTAGGAAACAAAAATAATTAAAATGTTCGGGTCGTTACATTATTCCCCCTTAAAAAATTTCATCCCTGAAATTCTATCTCATACCCTAAGATGGAAAAAGGTGTGGGTACTTCTGTCTCATAGACTTCTCTAATTCCCACGTGGCTTCTTCACATTTGTGGTTCCTCCACAAAACCTTAACAAGGTGGGTAGTCTTGTTGTGTAGAACCTTGTCTCTATGATCCAAGATCTCCACCAGCTGCTCCTCATAAGAGAGGTCATGTTCTAGTTGTACCACCTCTGTATTTAGTACATGTGAAGGGTCAGGTATGTACTTTTTCAAGAGGGATACATGGAAGACATCCTGAACTTGGGCTAGATTTGGAGGAAGTGCAAGCTGATAAACCACTTCTCCCAAATGATCAAGGATCTCATATGGGCCAATGTACCTAGGGATGATCTTCCCTTTCTTCCCAAACCTCATTAATCTCTTACAAGGTAAAATCTGAAGAAAGACTTTGTAACTAACATCAAACTCCAAGTCCCTTCGATGGTTGTCAGCATAGCTCTTTTGCCGACTCTAAGCAGCCTTAATGTGTTGTTGGAAGGCATGGTCCTTTTCTATCATCTCTTGCACAAGATCAGGCCCAAGAAGCTTTATCTCACCAACTTCATCCCAACAAATAGGAGTTCTATATCTCTTCCCAGATAGATCTTCATAGGGTGCCATTTGAATGATCGAGTGGAAGCTGTTGTTGTAAGAGAACTCAACTAAAGAGACATTTTGATCCCATCCACCTTTAAATTCCTTTGAGCAAGTTCTTAGCATGTCCTCGACTATATGAATAGTCCTTTTATATTGGCCATCAGTTTGGGGGTGATAAACCATAATGAAATTCAAATCTGTGCTCAGAGATTGTTGAAGACTTCTCCAGAATTTTGATGTGAACCTTGGATCATGATCAGATACGATAGAAAGTGGAACTCCATGCATCCTTACCACTTCATGTAAATCCTGGCAAGTTGATCAAAAGATAAATCTTCCCAAATGGAGATAAAATGGGCAGTCTTGGTGAGACGGTCCACAATAACCCATATTGCATTATTTCCTTTGGAAGTTCTCAGGAGACCAGTGACGAAGTCCATAGGGAAATTGTCCCACTTCCATGCTAGTATTGGTAGTGGTTTCAATACCCCTTTAGGAAGTTATTGCTCTGCCTTCACTTGGTGACATACCAGCCACCTTGAAGTGTAGTCAGAAATCTCCATTTTCATATTATCCCACTAATAATGACCATGAAGGTCCCTATACATTTTCGTGCTACCAGGATGTATAGAGAAAGTAGAGCTATGAGCTTCTTCCATCATCTCCTTCTTTATTTCTGGAATATATAGAACACATAGTCTTGTACAAAATTTTACCACACCTTCTTGATCAGTATTGAACTCATGAAACTTCCCATCCTTCACAACCTCAAACTTGTTCTGTAATAAAGGATCTTCTTTCTGAGCATTCTTGATCTTCTCTAGTAGTGATGGTTGAGAAATAATTTGGGTTAGGGTTGATGATTTCCCTTCATTTATAATTCCCATGTCCAGTTTTACTAGGTCATTGATCAAAGGATCTCTTTGAATCCTCATAATAGACATAAAAACTGGGTCTTTCATGCTTAATGCATCAGCGACTTTGTTTTCTCTTCCAAGATGATAATGAATTGAATAATCATAGTCTTTAAGGAGTTCCAACCATCTCTTTTGTCTCATGTTTAATTCCTTTTGTGTGAAAATATAATTCAAACATTGATGGTATATGTATATATCACATTTCTCCCCATAAAGATAGTGCCTCCATATCTTTAGAGAAAAAACTACTGCCGCCAGATCTAGATCATGTGTAGGATAGTTCTGCTCATGAGTCTTCAACTGTCGAGATTCATAAGAAATGACCTTGTCATTTTTCATGAGGAAGCACCCAAGACCTTTATGAGATGCATTGCTAAAAATAAAAAATCCTTCTCTACTTGAGGGCAGAGTCAACACAGGTGTAGTAACTAATCTCTTCTTCAGCTCTTGGAAAATTTCCTCACACTTGTTTATCTAGATGAACTTGACCCCTTTTTGAGTTAACTTGGTTAATGGATTAGAAAGTCATGAAAAGTTTTTCACAAACCTCCTATAATATCCCACTAATCCAAGGAAACTACAAATCTCAGTTATTTTTGTAGGCAGAGGCCACTCCTCTACAACTTTTGTCTTTTCAAGGTCAACTGTGATTCATTCATTGGTAAAAAAGTTCCCCAAGAAAGCAACTTATTATAACCAGAAATTACATTTACAGAACCTTCCAAAAAGTCTCTCCATTCGTAGAGTTTTTAAAATAACCCTTAGATGATCCTCATGCTCCTCATGACTTTTAGAATATCCTCAATAAAAACTACCACAAAGTTATCAAGGTAGTCTTTAAAGAATCTATTTATCAAATCCATAAAAATAGCAGGTGTATTAGTCAGTCCAAAATGCATAACAACAAACTCATAATTCACATATCTTGATTGGAAGGTAGTTTTTGGAATATCTTCTTTATTCACACTCGATTGTTGATAACCAGACCGAAGATCAATCTTAGAGAAGAATTGAGCCCCATGAAGTTGGTCAAATAAGTCATCAATTCTTGGAAGAGGGTATATGTTATTTACTATGATTCTGTTCATTTCTCTATAATAAATGCATATCCGCATCGATCCATACTTTTTATTCACAAAGAGAACATGTGCTCCCCAAGGAGACACACTCGATTGGATAAACCCATTCTACAAAAGATCTAGGAGTTGTTTCTTTAATTCCTCTAGATCCATATTTTCCATCCTAAGTAGGGTCGTAGATATTGGATGAGATCCAAGTACGAGTTCAATGGAGAACTCTACCTCTCTTTCTAGGGGAGTTCCAGGAAACTCCTCAGGAAACTCATCAATGTATTCCTGGATGATGTGTACATTTTCTATCCTCAAACTCTCATTTACTTCTTCTTCTTCACCGATAAATTCTATAAATAAGGATATAGGAGGTTCTTCTAGATAAAGATCAGGTTGAGATATCTCCCCTTGGAAGATAACTGTAGGTTTTCCATTCAAGACTGCTGATATTTCCTTACTTCTGCATTTAATCTTAGCATTATACTTTGAGAGCAAGTCCATCCCTAGTATAATGTGAAATTCCAGCATGGGAATGACTATTAGATTTGTGATAAGATTGTGCTTACCAAAGTAGATACTAGAGTTTCTAAACACTGATGATGGTTGGATAATCCCACCAGGAGTCTTGACTGATAACTCTACTTTTAGCAAGTTGGGGGTTGATTCTAAATTCTTTTCAAACTTGGAGGAAATAAAGGAATGAGTAGAACCAGAATCAAACAATGTACTTGATAGCTTTTAGAGAACAACAAGAGTACCTACTACCACATCATTTGGAGCTTCAACTTCAGCTATTGTGATAGAAAAAAGCACAACCTTTCTCCCTTGGCCTTCACTAAGGCTGATGGT
Organism: Viscum album; assembly: GCA_963277665.1. Lineage (NCBI taxonomy): Eukaryota > Viridiplantae > Streptophyta > Magnoliopsida > Santalales > Viscaceae > Viscum > Viscum album. The sequence goes on along the minus strand of OY728130.1, from coordinate 822,564,707 downwards.
GGTTCCCCTCCACTGCCCTCGGATTTGGACTGTGATTAGAAAAGTTCCCCAATTTTTTTTAAAAAGGCAAACAAGAAAGTCTCAAATAAATAAGGAAAATTACAAGAGTATGAAGGAGTGAATTTTACATTTGTATTTATTAAGTAAACTGAGAAAATCCCCAGTTGTCCACACTTAAAGCACTGGACATCAGGTAGGGCCTGCACCATCTCCCCCTTGTCATTAGTGTTTGGAAGTTGTGGTTTCACCTCACTATGAAAATTCCTTGCAATATGGCTATCTCTTACACTCTTGTAGCATTTCCCACTCCCAAGAAGGCAGTTCCCAGAATTCCTCTTCCCACATTTATTACATGTGGGAAGTTACACTTGCTTGCCTCGTCTTCCCTGATCAAAGATCCTCCCTAAGCTGGGCTCCATCGATCTCTTTTTTTCACTTGATTTATGAGACCATTGCGTCTCACCAAACTCCACTTCGACTTTCATCACACTCCGCACAATCTCCTCGTAGCTATTAGAGTCTCGGCTGGCTAGATTCTTCTGCATATGCGGTCTCAGTCCACCAGAGAATATATCAGCCTTACCATTTGGATCCATGACAAATCTAGAGGTATATCATGAAAGTCGGGTGAAGTTCATTTCAAATCTTCACATAGATTCGTTCTCCTTCTACTTCAACTCAAGAAACTCCTTCTCCATTCTTGTTCTCATGGATCGAGGGAAATACTTACTAATGAAAATCCCTCTAAACTCTTCTCACTCCATAGCTTCAACCTCCACTCTTTTCCTCATGTTTTTAATCATCTCACACAACTGATCAACTTCTCCTTCTAAATGATAGACAACAAGGGTGACCTTCTCTTTCTCTGAACAGCGGAGCACAGAAAAGATCTTCTCGATAGAGTTGATCCACTACTCAGAAATCAATGGTTTACTCAATACACTGAAGGTTGGTGATAATTGACGCATAAAGGACTAAACCTAAAGTTGTTCCCTTCATGGTGAGATTGGTCTCTCATCTTTATTCAAGTTATTTCCCATAACTTGAGTCAGTTGGTTCATCATTTGCATGAATGTTTCCATTCCGGCTTCCATCGGAGGGCCATCGGCACATGGTCCATTGCGATCACCATTTTCACGGTTCCTCCTGTTTCCCACCATTTCTAAAAGAATAAAACCTTAATGAAAAACTTATTTCATTTACTAATCTTTTAACTATAAAGGGTTGTATGTCTTAAAACTTCATGCTTAAACAATTACATTTCTCTATAATTCCTTCATAATGATTCATAAAAAGCACGAGATTAACCAAACATATCCCCTGAGAGTGTCATAACCAAGAGTGCAACAAGGCCCGTTTTCGTGCATTAGTTTTTGTTCGAGTCTAGATCAAAGCGGTGTTTTTGGGTTTTACCCCTATGTACATCTGTGCCAGAGCCGCCTCTATCTGCTCGTATCCCAACATAGATGTATTTGCTTGATAAACCACTTACTTAATAATCACCAAAATACCAGGAATTTTTCCTATTTTTAAACTTTTCTGTAGACTAATTTCCATAAATAACTAAACTATCCTTTGATACCAACTATGGCATCCCGCCTTTTTATTACATAACATTTCATTACATTTTACAAACAATGGATCTTTAAAGTCTAGTGTCTTTGAAATCAGGAACATAATACATGAAAAAAATATAAAACATTCTTATAATCCACTTTTAAGGTTTCATCATAAGTTTATCATAAGTACAATTACTACATCTCATAACCTGGAGACATACATTCAAAGGAAAGGGTGAGCAGAAGGCCCAGTAAGGTAAATAAGGGAATCAGTTTACTTGTGACATCAATAAGAACTTGAATAAAAACATAAGGACATGAGAAATGGAATTATAGGAATATAATAATAAAAAGAAAATGAATAATAACATGAATTTGTGGCAAAAACATTTCATTTATACATTCATAAACATATCACCAAGGTTTATCCCTGAGGTGTCATAAAAATTACCAATGTTATTCACCAAGGTATCGTGAAACTTGTCATCTCTAGAGATTAATTATTTACCTAATGCATTGAAGTGATATCAGGGAGAAACATTAATATTTCTTTATTTTCATGTGATCCACTTAGATCATAATAAAAAATTTCATAAATAACCCATAGATAATAAAAGAAATGGGTTTCATTTTAAAATCGTGACGTTTTAAAAGCTCTGAAAAATAAGATCATTATATCATTTATAACACATGGAAAGGGAGTGAGGGTTATATGTATGTCCATTAATGAATATAATATATCCTTTTTATATATTTATGAACACCCATAGAAACGAAATAGGTCTAGGTATTCACATAAATAGAAATGATAATTTCTTAATAGAAAGAGATAGAAATTTTGAGACAAAATTTCTGCAGCATAACGGCTACATAAAATGGTTTTAGAAAATAATAAAAAGAGGGGGCACAAGTGTGAACCACTTATGAATACCTCATATTAAAATAAAAATACAGAATAACATGGAGATAAGAACATGGTATTGATATTTTAATGACATACCACAAGAAAAGGAAACTTGAAAGGAAAGAGAAGATGTGATTTCTTTTACGAGAAATTCTGTAGCCTAACGACATCACTTAAAAATTAAGAAAACAAATTGATGTGAGAAGAAATGGTCTATAATCATTTGTAAATGAAAATTAAAGTAATAATAACATATAATTACATACCCTAAACAAAAATAGATGGAAACTAGAAGACACAACATAAAGGAATTTATGACTTAAAAGAGGAGGGTGAAATGATCCCTTACCTTGAAGAGTAACTTCGAAAGCATGAAGGTCAGGACCTTGGGAGGCTTGAGGGAACCTTGGGAGGACTCCTTGGGAGGTAAGAAGACCAGAAATTCGTTGAGGATGATTTTTGAATTAAATTAATGAGGGAAATAGCTTGGTATTTTTGGGGAAAGTGAGTGAATAAATTATTAATTTTCCAGGGACACCTCATCGGTCGTATTTGCAAAACCATGGGCTTGACCATGGTATTTTCCCATGATATTAGCCACTTGGGACACCTAATAGAATATATCACTATTCATAAGTCAACCAGAAATCTTACATCATTATTAGATCATTAATGATGTCATTAAACACCGAAACTCAAAACTACATTTTTACTATTCATAAAAAATTCAACAGTTTTAGAAAAAACCCAAAAATCCACCCTAACCTAACATCGATGATCTGGAATAAAAAATGAGGTCCATTTTCTAAAAATAATTTTTTAAATATTTTTAATTTAATTTTAAAATAAAATCATTATTTATTCCAAAAATACAACTTTAAAACTATAACTCATTTCGTAACACCTAAAAAAAGTAATCAAGGTCCCATAAAAAAATCGTATACCCATAAGACAATAAAGTAACAATTTATGATTAAATTTTATGAAAATAAGTTTCCATTTTAAATTATTAAATTAATTATAAAATTGTAAATAAATTATTTATGGTGTACAAAAATAGAAAACTTAAACTATGATAATTTTTTCACTTTTAAGATGTCTAAAATGTATTTATACATTCATGGGTGAAGTATCTATTTTTTTGGTCACATTACTATTCATTACTATTCATAGGGGTATGTTACTATTCCTACTATAATTTTCACTAAAAACCAAGTTGATCTTATTAGACTCAAAATTTCTCACTGACCAAAACTGTAGAAGACCATTTTTTGAAAATCATTTCACATTATTCACTATTTAATGAATACAAAAACATTTTAAAATAACCCTTTTTTCCTAAATTCATCAATAATACAAATCCTATATTTATCTGGATATTTGAAATTCACAAACCTTTCCATAAGAAGAAATAACAATTTTATTTATATTATAGGATTACACAAAGTAGCTAAGGTCTCATTATATAGCCCCTTATAACCCCAGCATAAGACCTAAGTGTAAGGTGTACTATGGTGATAAAATCATGGGGTGGCTTAGACAACATTGCCCGAGTGGTGATTTCTATCATCTTGAACTTCTCCCTTAGGCGATTCCATTCAAGATTTTTACGTTGAAGTTCGGCTTGGGCTTGGTCCATAGAAAAGCCCAGTGATGCTACCTTATTACCAAGCTCCAACATATGGGCTTCATATGGCTCGAGTCTACTAGATGAGGCCATTCAATCTTCATTCTATATTAATTGACCATGATAACCATATTTATAAAAACACAAAGTTAAGATTATAGTTTCCAACGGTTATATTGACCAACGATCATATAACAGTCGAAAACCAATGGTCTCATTTTAATTACACTGACTTCATTAATTAAAGGATATAGTTTTGTTGAGTATAAAATAAAATAACACACAAAATTAGGAAACAAAAATAATTAAAATGTTTGGGTCGTTACATCAATTATGAGTTTTTAGATGTAGATACATGGAAGAAATCTGTCTCTCGCTAACATGATGATTCATTTATGTAATGGTAATTATTTAATATTGTAAATTTTTTTATGTATTAGTTTATTAATTATTATTTTATTTTTATATAATAGGATTCTAAGAGATCTCATTAAGAGACCCAGTTTTAAAATGTATACCCTCATACTCTATCACATGGAGGGTATCATTTATTGGAGGATAAAATGATTGTAGAAAAATTTGATGCATTAAGATATCAATCTAGTAGTTGTTTGGAAGATATATAGTCATGTCCTCCATTTCCCCCACTCGACATAGAAAATAGAAAGAGTGAGAAGAAATAAAAACAAATAGTATCTTGTAGAGTAATCTAATTAAGTAGTCGAGAGAATTATAAGAAATTAATTTTTCTTTTCTAGGAATGTTAGTTCTTTTAAATGAAAAATAATAATATATCATTTTAATTTTTCATTTCAATATGAACTTTAGGAGAAAGCAACACGAGGCACTTGTATCCCTAAGGGTAGGGAAAAAATACCAGCTACTGCTTTAGGAAAGCTAAAATAACCATGTAAGAGCATATGACCTGGTTTCATTATTAGGAAAGTTTTTGGTCATCATAGTAAGAAATAAAGAGACCCAAAAATATATTCCTTAAAATTTGAGATGAAACACCTAAAAAAGTACATGGAAGATAAAATTCAATCATTTGTGTATGCTATATTTGAAAAATTGATGAGGAAATCACAACCTGCAGAGCTTTCCCAACTGACCTAGACCTCCCATCCTTCCCAGCCATCCAAGCCCGCCCAACCTTCCCAGATGGCCTACCCTACCCAACCTACCAATCCTTCATACATAGATCCTTCACCTAGTCATTCAGACCCAACTATATACTATGAGTTTTATACAAGAGATAATGATGTATGTATTATAATATACAAAGTAATATATCTTTTTTTGTGGATTCTGTACATCACCATCCTATTTAGTTGGGTTAGGTCATATTATCAATAAATGAAATTTTTGATCACAATAGACTACTACCATTTCCTACGGAGGAGGTTACTAGAGTTGGATATTGTTTGAGTCATTTTTTACTTTTGCTGGCCAGCCTTCTATATTATCTAACATATGAGGTATTCATTGTTTTTTTAAATATTATTTATAACTAATTGAAAATATGTTATACTATTTTATGACATTTAATTTATATAGGACTAACTAAAATTAAAAATAATTGGTACAAAAGAAATAAATTATAGTTCAAGAATCAACAACTTCAGATACTTCTAAAATTTCTGATGGGATATAAAGATTAACTTGGGTTTATTCTTCATTGGATAATATTTATAAGTTTCAGATGACATATGATATAAATGGAAGATACTATCCATTTAAAATATTCAAAAAAATATATCATATATATTATTATTTTTGATGAGATTAGTGTTCCTGGGTTGCAGTTGTTTTCCATGTAAGTAAATTTATGTTTAATTATATTTTTTTTTAAAATTATGATGATTTCAAGTGACTTACTATATTGATTATTTCATTTGGTATATACACTTGATTATTTCTCAAAATTAGACTACTAGTGTTTGTGGTATTATAGATCCATAATTCATTTCAATGGATGTTAAATATATGACTACTACTAATAGAGTTTCATATATATATATATATGTGAATGATTCTCAAATATAAAGATTAGGTTCATTTTTTCCAATTTTTAATGGGTAATAACACTATGATAATTATGAACTAATATTCATAAAAATATCATTAATTGTGAGTTTTTTGTATTTTGGAGGTAATTGGATGTTATGCATATTATTCCCAAATGAATGTACACTATATTGGGTTTTTCTTTTTATTAGATCATGTTTATAAAATATTTATCCACTTATTAGACAAGTATGTTTAATTTTTTTATAATTTTATTTTTAAATATTATTGTATATAAATATTTTTTAGTTGATATATATGAAAATGCTGGTCCTGGAAAAAGTTTGATAAAGAGTATTTGTTGATAAAGAATAAAATTGCAATCAATTATATGGAATTGTAAGCAAATTATTATTTTTTATATTAGATAATATTTTGTTTTTATTATATATATATATGTTGTATTTTATTTTCAATTTAATATTTTATAACCTTAGTTTCATCATCATAAAATGAAGTGTGGAATGTGGTTATTATGTATTAAGATTCTTGTATGAGATAATCAAAACTAGGGAAACAACTAAATTTGATAAGGTTAGTTATATTAATTATGTTTTGTTTTATAAGAAAATATTATATTTTTTAATCTAATAAAATTAATTATTATTGTAGATTTTCAATGATACAGAGTCTTATATGAATGGAGAACATAACCATATTTGTATTTTGTTTGGAAACTATTTTTTAAGAATTATTTTGATTTAAATTATAAGATATATCTCCTTTAATTAAAGTTAAATAAATGAGTATTTAGATAATCAATTTTTATTTGAAATGTTTATTAGGTATGCCTCTTTTAAATTATTAGGTATGTATCTTTTAATTATAGGGTATAGTTTGATTATTTTTATATGGTTATGTAATGTATAAAGGATTATTGATTTAAAAAATAATCACCACACTGCCCAATCCTTTAAAATGTTAGGTATGTTTCATTTACTTAAAGTTTAAAAAATGATAAATCATAAACTTTTTTTTCATAGAGTTTTTATATTATATTTTTTATTTCTTTTTGATGTTTCATGTTTGTCTCATTTACACATGGTGGTTTTATTTAACACATGGTAATTAATTCTAGTTTTTGAAGTTACACCATAAAAACTAACCCTTTAAACTAAAATAGCACATGGTTTTTACATTGGCATAATGTATTTTACCCCTATCATGATATCCAACATATGTTGGTTTATTACCAAGGTAGATTATCCAACATATTATCTAACACTACAAGAAAAAAACATTGTGTCTTATTCCCTATATAAATCATCCACTTCAAAACAAAAAAACATAATATTAATTAAACAACATGTTGGTTTTTATCTAACGTGTGGTGTTGAAAACTTACACATGGTGGTTTTGGTCAGATCCATCATCATTCCACTTATGTCATTATTTTTGAAGATAACATTAATCACAAACACTCATAGGATTTTCTTAACATTTTAATAAACATTTTTTAACATTTTCTATTGACAAATTTGTTTGAAACTATATTAATAAAAAAATTATATCATATTGGAGACCATATATATAAAATAAACTAAAATTTATTAAATATATTATTTCACTTCTTGAACTCTTAAATAAATGCGTTTAGTCATGGGATCCCTATTTTTTCTGGTCTAAATCATTTTTAATACAAAATGGTGAAAAAAATAAATGTTTTGAGTTGTGAGAAACTGTTTTCGTTGTTTATTTATTTATTTATTTTTACATATGATCATTGAATTGTAGTTTTATTTTTTAGATGGTTGATGATTATCTCAGTGTCTGTATTGAAGGTAAGGTTACTATAGTTTATGGTGTGAGAGAGGATAGAATTATGATGATTCATGGAGGATATTTTTTATGCTAATGTATTTTTTTGTGTTTTAGTTATATTTTTTATGTTGTATATTCTATGTACATTCTATTAATAGGTTTGTAGATTATGGTAAATTTATGTGTATAATTAATTTTTTTTTAAAAAAAATACAAATTTCAACATCAAATTTTTATAAACTGAAATTGAATCAATGATGAAATAGTATTTTAGCATTGGTTTTTAATAAAACTGATGCCAAAAAATGAAATATTAAGTTTTTTGCATCAGTTTCTCTATAATTGATACTGAAACCCTACCAAAGGTCAGCCTTTGTCATTGATTTATCTAAAAATCTATACCTAAGGATGAGTTTTAGCATCGTTTTATATAAAAATAATGTCGAAGATTGAGTTTCAGTGTTAGTTTATATGAAAACTGACATATAAGACCACCGAAGATCATGTTTTAATGTTATTTATTAGATAAACCGATGCCGAAACTCTACAAAAGGACACCTTTTGGAATCATTTTTCATAGAAAATGATGCTGAAAAGCTACTGAAAAAGATTTTTGGCCTCTATTTTTATATAAATCAATATCAGAAATAAAATCTATGGGTTTTCAGCATCGGTTTTTGTAAAAACTGAAGATGAAACTATTTTCAACATCAATTTTTTAATCCAACACTGATAAAGGCCTTTAACATGTTTTTTAATTTATTTTTAGATATAGGGTTTATGAAAACCAATGTTAAAACTATTATTTTTAACATCGCCTTTATAAATGTTCGCTAAAAACTGACACCAAATTGTAAACAACCAACATGGAAATAAATTTTTTTACAAGTGAGGCCATTCTATACAAATACAACCCACAAATGCTTCCAATGGAATCCATGTCATATTTTAGAGCCCCTGCGACACTAATATATCAACCATCCCCAGTCCGCATGATTTAAGATAAGGATCTAACATCCTAGATCATATTTATAAGGCATCAATGATGTTCAATAAGCAAACTCATTGGGTGAATAAGGCTATAAAACTAAGACTTTCAAGACTTCATGATAATATGTGATCACTTAGAAATAATAAATTATCTTATCAAATAACCATTTCATTACTATATTGAATTAACAAATTCATTATATATAACTCTCTTTTAGAATAAAATTATAATCAAAAGTTGAAAATATATAAGAGAAACCGTGGAATAATTTTAGATATCTTTAATTACAAGTAGGAATAGTAAACATATTTCATGACTCATTAATTTTTCATCAGGATATTAGCAGCTTTAAGTTGTTTAAACAAATTATAGGAGCATAATCCATTTTAAAAACATGCAAATAAAGGATAAAACACTACCTATAAAATCAATAGAAAATAATAGGGCATAACCACATGCGATCATAAATCCCCTTCTAGTTCATTATTAATTATAGTTATTATCTTTATTAGGTTGGTCCATTCCATCCATCTAATTGAAGCATAAGTACGATAATTCCATAATTTACATGTAAATAAGAGAGTAATAAAATCCTCTACCACTATAGAGAATTTATGAATTATTGAGTAGAAAAAATGGGAGAGAAGACATCCATAGGATCAAATCCATATAAAGGAAACCCAAATCAAACTAGATCACAACATCATCCCATAAAACGTGACCCCAAACAAACCTTGATTGAAGCACTACCACCATGGAGAATTCCCATGAGGATAATGGGAAGAAAAATGGGGTAAAGGGTAGAACTCACCTCAGATGACCGGTATTGGAACTCCAAAAGCTAAGGGTAAAAGCTAAGGATACAAGGAGAGAGCCCCCCTCCCCCCAAAAAAAATCATCTTAGGTTCATTCCAAAATCGAGATAAATATGAGATAATCGGAGGGCTACCATATTTATAGAATATATAGAATACAACTCATTCATGTTGTGAAAAACTGATTCGTGCTGTGAATATTTGGGACTTCCATCAATTTAGGGAGTTAATCTATTTTAGGATGTGAATGACTTTGAGTCAATACACTTCAAAATTATTTTAAATTTTATGGAACCTCAAGTTGAAATCCATTAATTCCATGAATCACCTTGATTAGAAAAATACCAAATCAACCCATTAATCATCCCATAAAAACTTCATATCATGAAAAACCATAATGACATGAATATACCCAAGTCATAACCCATTAAAAATGTGAATCTGAATTTTATTCCTTGGAACACCTTTGCAACCATAATTTTAGATCTATCTCAACATGTTTCTCCTTGAACTCTCCTCAAAAACCTCCATCATTGGAAACACACAATAGGAAAAGATGATAGGATACTATCTGTTACATTAGATTCCACTAAAAAATTCTCATTCATGAAAATAAAAAAAAATGGATCAAGAAAAATAAATGGAAAACCATAAACACTCCCTCAAGAGATAAATCTTAAATGGAATGATTATATCAACCAAATAATAATTAGAGGGAATAAGTAATGTCATAAATCAACATCAACAAAAAAATTACCTAAACTAAAAAAGAAAAAGTATCAAAATTGATCAGGACACTAAGCTTTAATCCAGAAATCACATTCCTAAGTACTCTCCTCTATACCAACATGCCTCCATAGAACAAAAAATAATGGGATTAATCATCTAAACAACCCTTTATCTTAATAGTATAGGATCTTGATCGGCCACTCTACAAACAATAAATCATCCGTGATATCCATCCTTCTCCAGTCAATGGCATGAGAGTCATTATGAAGATACTAATGAATTTAAAACACATAGAAGATTTGAAAAACTCTATCTAACCATATAGGAAGTGAAAACCGATATACTGCTTTGGTGATGTGATCCAACACATTAAAGGGTTCAATAAACCGAAGAGATAACTATATCCCCTCACCAAACCTTAACTACCCTTGAAGAGGGGAAACCTTTAGGAGTACATGACATCTATCCTCAAACTCAAGAGGTATCTACCTTTAAATTTCATAATAATAATTATGGTAATTCACTGCTATCATCCACTGTTAAACTAGATGGGTCTTCGTTATTAAACTCTGCATCTCCTCCAGGCCGAGAATAACTATTTCCCAAACCTCAGTCTAACACAACAATGATTGAACCAATCATCCATATAATGCCTCAAAATAAGACATGATGATAGAGGAGTCATAACTATTTTTATAGTAAAAATCTACTAAGGTAAAGTGTTTCCTCTATGATTCTATAAAATATAAGATGTAAACTCATAGCATATTTTTATGAATTTGGATGGTCTACTCAATCTTCCCATCCATTTGAGGGTGGAAAGTAGTGTTAAGGAATAATTGGGAGATGAAGGTATACTAGAATCCTTTATATATACTCAAGGTAAAAAAACTTTCCCAATCAGATGCAATTGTCTTGGTCACTATATGAGGCCATAAAACCTCATCATCATATTTGTTTACCAAATAATTCACTAAAATTGACTCACTAATCCCCAAGAAATGAGTTAAATTCGCCAGTCATTGGTCCATAAAAACCCAAATGGCACCAAAACCTCTATGTTCCTAAGGCAATCTAATAATGAAATCCATTGAGATATCCTCTTATTTTCAGGTGGGGATATCCAAGGGATGTATAAATCTACTTAGAACATGATGGATGAACTTAACCTATTTATAGACCAAACATTGGTCTACAAACTTTTCTACAGTCCAATTTACCCCGGTCCACCAGAATAGACTATGCAATCCAAGATACATCTTAGATACAATTAGATAAACTGCTAAAGGTGATATATGTAACTTACAAAGAACCACCCTCACATTTCTTATAGTAAATATATCCTTACCTATAATAACATCCAATTATAACCATCCATTGACAATCCTTGTGAGGATTCACTATGAAGTACATGGTCCCACATCACCTCTACCTCTGATTCTCTATAATGAGACTCCACTACCCATTATAAAAATGATAATTTCAATATCATCTAAAACATTCAACCTCTACCACCATCCTATGTCACATCCAAATTTAGTGCCACTAGATCCTCTATCAATCTCTAATAATCTCTATATCCTCATGAAACATTTCCCCATGAATCCAAAATCTATGAAACTACCATGAAATTTCTATTTCCTAATGTGTGAGAGAACAAAAAATATTTCTAATGAAGAAATTACATCCACCGTTGATATTGAAAATTAAGATCACATTGGACGAAGACATATTTCTAACTCATATAGTCCATGAAGACTAAAAAGTGCTCATTGATGAGGTAATGTCACCATATATTTAGGGGAAATACCACTACTACAAACTCCATATCATTAGTGAAATAATTATACTTGTGGGGATTTAAATTTCTAGAATTATAAGATACCACTTCCCACTACTACATCATGACATGTCCTGAGTCTTGATGGGATACTTTACAAAACACTTTGACCATCACACCCTCCTCATGAAATCAGATCACTGGGGTACTGCTAAAATTATTATTTAGGTAGTTAAAAACCATATGACACTAATAAATCCAATTGAAATTATAGTATTTATTGGTCAAATCTATTATCGAGGCCGAGAACTGAGATAAATTAGACACAAATCACCAATAATATCTTGTATGAGAAAGGAAGTTGCAAACCCCCTCCATGTTATTTTGTGCCACCCAATAAAATGAAACTTTAATATTTTATGGGTAAAATGTAACTCCCTAATAAAACACAACATGCCCAAGGAAGTATACTAGAAAAATCCAAAATCTTTATTTTGATATATTTTTATAAATATAATGATATTATAGAATATATATGACAACTTTAAGGAGATTAGTATATTTATAATTTGACTCATATTAGATTAGGATATTATCGGTGAACATGACTATAAACTAGTCCAGGAAATCGTGGAAGAATGATTCCATGATCCCCATGAACACAACTATGCATTTGAGACATAGAATGTACTGACCAAGAACTCAATGTGCCAATATCAATAAAAGAGGATATTATTCACAATATATTTCTTTTTCACCCTCATATGGTGATACCCAGACCATAGAACAATCTCATAAAACTAGCTGGCTCCCATCAAGTGGACAAATAAATCATATATCCTAGGGAGGAGAAAATAGTTATTGACTATTACCTAGTTTAACTACTAGTATTATACACATAATAATAGAATACCTTCTAAATTCTTGGTTAATAACACTATAGTATCACATTGTGACACACTAATTCAAATAAATACCCTATACATCAAATCCTAAACCTAGATCCTCAAATCCCACAACTCTAATAGTTCCATTTGATAAGGATCCATCAAAATCATAGTGACATCAGGTTGAAACTTGATTTTGAACTCAAAATCATACTAATGGGGTAAATCCACACCCTCTTATGGAAAACATCGAATAACTCTACCACAAATTTTGGAAACTCCACCATTATCATCTTTACTTATGCCAATTACAAAGATTCTAACTGGGATAAAAACATCTTCAAAAACCATAAACCAATTTTGTGGTCCCAATCACCAAACAAAATCACATGCTATCCCTTATAATTAGAGTACTCAACATCCCACAATAATAGTCAATAACTATATACACAAAATACAACCACTCAATGACAAGAATTAGATTATTTGACTGTATCTATAAAAGAAAGAAATATAAACCAACTAATGTGTCCCCATCATCATTCAACATCACCAAAACACATCAAACAATAAATACTATCCTCTAACTAGTATGGATAACATTAGAAGAAATAGAATCATCTCCACCTCTAGTTCTTAATAAAATACTGTGGCTGGTGAAAAAAAGGAGTGAAATGATCCATAATCAAACATAGAATAAATCATGGTAGAAGATAATTATAGAGTACCTCAGAAGATATCTTATCCCTCTAGATATGGTACATCAATAGAATGGTGTTTCCAACATCGGACACCCCTAACACACTACTCATGACTAAAACCATAGTCATGCACATGCCTAGGCCCCTGAGAATGAGGTATATCTCAGGACAGACCTCCACCAGCTCTATCTCCTCTCAATGGATAAGCATGCTGCTGAGCATAAAACAACAATTTATATTAAGGATATTAAGGTATCTTACCACATGCACCATATAGATCCCTAATAAAGGTTATTAACTAGAAAAAATAGTGACCGAGCTTCCCATATAGAATAAAACCTTCAATCAAAGATCTCAGTAGATGTATGGGATCTGTTGTCCCCTAAAAAATGTGTAACTTACTACTATGATTGACTGCCTATAGATCTAGATCTCAATAACCTAGAAGCCTGAGATCCTCCCACTAAAGATCAACTCCTCAAAATACTATATTGGCCTCCTTAACAAGGTGATACTTTTATAAAATTCATTGTCTTTATAATCTCAAGATTATTTTGTACCTCCAAATATATAGGCGGTGTAAAATGAGTAACCATATATTAGATGGTTATATGAAAATACTCCTTAAACCATCATACTTTGGAATCATCATCTAAGAACCAAGTAGTAAAAAAAGGAATAAGGTCCTTAAACATGATCCTGAGATCTCAAACACTAAGTATCAGCTACTAAAGTGAGAGTAACTACTTCATATTTACATCCCAAATAATTAATGATAGAAACTCCCTGTAAAATGCTTTTTGAAAAATAGCCCATGAAACATCCTCCCATGAAAAATTTCTCTAATATATAATCTAACACTAATGAGCTACCCCTATCATATTAATCACAAATGGTGGGACCTAATACTCAGTTTTGAGCTAGATAATGTTGAACATTATCCCCATCTCCTCTAGCAAATTCTTCATCTTCTGTTTGAAGACACTACACTCTCACTTTTTGAATATCTTCAATGAAAATATTGTAGTGTCCTCTACCACTTATCATTCTCCTCCACCAGGTCAACTTTCTGATGGTAAACTAGGTTTTCCAACTGATCCTCATAAAAATGAAGAGAATGTGGTTGATACAAAAGATCTATATTGGGAAATAAGGTAGAAAATTTATGTCTGTTAGAAAGGAATGAATTTAGATCCATTAAATTAAAACTCATTTTAATTTTTCTGGAGTTACCCTATTTAAACAAAACAAAAGTAATCATGATGTACGTACCTCTCTTAGGTCTCTACCATGTAAACAATACAAATTTTATTAGATTTTTTAGAAAGATTAAGGACTATGAATTTGATCACAAGGGGTCATGAAAACATATGAATTACCCAGTTCACTTTTCTTATATCATGCATTAGGTTCGGTGATACTATTTCCCTACCATATCCATGCATTCCTCACCAGTTCCTAACTGAAGTCTCTATCCTACCTCTCAACCATATTTATTTGATACAACTATTTCAAGAACCCCTTACCCCATTAGTACCCCTCCTGGGTAGTAAGTGAATAAAATGAGATAATCACCTTCAAATACCACCTCAAATAAACCATGAGGTGGAAATGAGTACCGAGGGTATGGAATCACATATATGAGAGGCATTAACCTAAAAATAAAATAAAGTATTGATAGATAAGATAAAAATCTTCCAAACAACTTCATGTTATAAATATAATAGTAAAGGTACCCATATCCCATAATTCATGTTAAATTCATAAAAAAAATCAAAACTCCAAAATAAAACCATACTAAAATTTTGTGGTAGAGACACCTCAACAACTCCAACAAGAACTAGTGATGTCTGGTTTAGTCTCCAAATCTCTCCTAGAAACCGAACATGTATATGTATAAGGGTGATCACAATTTATATACTTAGTAGGATCATACTCAACATGTCTCATACAACGTGGAAGAAGCATACTAATGCTCTTGTGAATGAAAAAAAATCAATTGTTGGCATCCTCCAGTTTTAATACTCAAAAATCAAGTCTAATCATATTTCATTAAGTTTAATTATGTTTATTCATGTTTAATTATGTTTACATCTAAGCTTAATCTATTCTATTAGTGTTTTACTACATAAGGTAGATTGAAAAAATTTGGAAAAGTATAAGTCACCATTGAGGCTAAGTCACTGCCAGCGTGGACTCACTATTGAACATACCATTGATATGGACTCACTAACACTGCTAAGTATGATTCATCAATTCACTAAGTCACTGATGCCTAACCTACCGATAGTTAAAGTAAAATCACCATTAAAGCCAAGTTACCAATGGCATGAGTCACCATCATATTGAGCTACTGAAAGAATGAATTACCGATGTTAATAATTTTTTCTAAATACAAGCTACTGATAGATGACCTACTATAAAGAGGACCTACTGTTAGAATGACCTACCGATGGACGAGTCACCATCAAATCGACCTACCAACAAACTGACCTACAGATCCTGTCTCACTGTTCCTGAGCTACCAATCCCGAGATACCATCACTCCTTCCCTTTTCATTTGTAATTCAAAATTATTTCTAACAGTCATATTAATGAATCTTAGTACAATTATTTATTTTAATGACTCTATATGTATTTTATAGAAAAAATTTAATGGATGTTAGAGTATGAGGTTTGAGGTGACATCACATAATCGAGATCATGATTCTTATCAACCCAGTGTTGTACAAAGTAAGAACCTGATCCAATAGGAAAAAAGAAGAGTCGAGTGATATGATGTAAAAAATCACATAACCAATAAACAAAAAATAAGAACTACCTATTGTGTATACAAGAATTCATTGTTTAGAAATATAATTGAAGAACTTCTTG
This sequence comes from Viscum album, assembly GCA_963277665.1. Lineage (NCBI taxonomy): Eukaryota > Viridiplantae > Streptophyta > Magnoliopsida > Santalales > Viscaceae > Viscum > Viscum album. Next base: position 822,548,012 of record OY728130.1, on the reverse strand, counting down.
CAGTAACATACTAAGAAATAAGAAGAGCTCATCTTCCACATCATTACCTCACTAGAAGCTAAATACCACATCTCTCACGATACTATAATTTGTTGTCTGTTTCAAGAATCTAGCTCATGATGAATTTCAACACAACTTTTATGAGTTATGAGCTACATGAAAATCACATGGAGCCCTCTAACTTTATTATCTTTAATATATGATCTATTTCTGTACTGTTTTACCTTTCGAGTAGTGTGTGGGTCTCTGTCTAATAAACACACACAGAATCTTATGCCAAACTAAAAGATACATTGATATGTTCACCACATTATCCTTTTATAACTTACACTCCCACAGATAATAGTGGAAGAGGTCTCTGTGTGGACTGGATGTTTGTTGTTTTCACTCCCACAAAAACTGTGGATGAGGTCTAGCTGAACAAGATAGTGTGTATATTGTTGTTTACCTCGATTTAGGGTGTGAATAAAAATTAATTTATATAAATTTCTTAGTGGAAGGTGATCACCAAGTGGAGAGGGCTAAGTCTCAGCTTGAGACAAAAACTATTTCTTTAAAATTTTTTGCACCTTTCAAAGTTCTATTTCAATGATTTATTTATTCATTGAAAAAATTTCTTTATTTTTATAGTTAATATTAGATAGGGTTTATATTATAATTTTATTTAGTACATTGATTTAAAAATTTAAAATAATAATACATATTGTTTTTACTAAGAACTAATCAATTTTTGATAAATATTTCCAATAGTCAAAACTTTTATAAATCTTTTACTTTTGTTAACTGGGTTATTTTCCATTTCAAACTGGGGAACTTTTAAATAAATATTTTAGAAATAAATATTTATGGGAACTAAATTCACCCCCCTCACGAGTTTCCTACTCTGACCAATATTTGGTATCAGAGGATTATCTTACCTTCAAGGTTTTCAAATTTTCAAATTTCTTTTTGACTGTGATTTTAGTTGTGATTTTAAAGATCTCGAAATTTCTATTAGTTCAAAATTTTTAGTTCATTAAAATTTGTTTTAAATGTAAAATAGAATGAAATGTGTTGATAATAATATACCTATATATTTAAATGGCACAAATTATACCCAGTGAAAAATTAAAATGAACATTAATTTAGAAAGTATGGGTTTTGAAATCTGGTCCGTAATTATAGATGAATAAAAAATTCCTCCTACTACTAGAAATACTTGGGATGATTCCACTAAGACAGTCTATAATAATAATTTCAAATATATGAATGCATTATATTTTTTATAGTTGATTAATAATTTAATAGTATTTCTGCATGTAAAACAACCTTAGAAATATAGGATACTCTAACTGTTTCACATGAAGGAACCATTAATGTTATGGAAATGAGACTTAACACACATACTATTAAATATGATAAATTTTAAAATGAAGATGGATGAACCTATTTATTATATGTATCTCAGATTCAATGATATTTTTAATACAATGATCTCACTAGAAAAAACAATCACTAAAAAGGTACTAATCATGCAAATTTCGAGGTGTCTTCCAGAAAGGTGGAGAGGGACATGAGTATCCATTAGAGAGTATTGTGACATTGATTCACTACTTTTACTAGATATGATTCGTATGATGATAATTTAAGAAGGATAATTGAAGGTTAACAGATAATAATATGATGATCCTAAAATAAAACCAATTTCTTTCAAAACCACTACTTCTAAATACGAATAAAATGAGAAATTCCAAGTTTATGTTGAATGTTCTAGTGAGGAAGATACATCAAGTGAAATTAATGAGGAAATGGATCAACTAGCTAGTATATTTAAGAAGTTTTATGGAAATAATAAAATATTTATAAATCCAAGTTATAAAGAGAAGTATGACAACAAAGGTAATTGGAAAAAGGATTGTAAAAGAGGTGACAACACAAATGAAATTGTCTTCTATGAATGAAAGAGAAGGGGAAATGTAAAAGATGACTACCAAAAATTAAAATAAAAGAAGAAATATGATTAAATGGATAAGAAGTACAAAATGGAATGAAGTCCACCTGGATTTCTTCCGAGGATATCTCCAGTGACTCAGAATCATCACATGATCAGAAATATGAAAAATCCAACATGTGTTTTATAACTAACACAATCAAGGTAACTCTAGAATCTCCTATATAGAATTATTATTATTCTCAAGATGAATCTTAATCTCAATCTAGAAATATAAATAGTGATGCAATGTTTGAATATTGCAAAATATTTGAGGATATGTGAAATGAACTAAAGGATAAATATTAGCCTCTCAAAAAGGAACATGGTATTTTAGTTTCACTAAGTTCGAACTTACTATTGAAAATAAAAAGAATACTCAATTTCTAAATGAGAATAATGAATTTAGACTATCTAATGAGAAATTAAAGAAGAATTTAGAGAAATTTAAAAATGGAAAAAATACTATAAATCAAATTCAGGGTAAGAAATTTTCTTCAAAATACACTACTGGTATTGGTTATCAATCGGGGCAATGAAATTTTATTAAATACAGTTTTGTATCAAAATATGGAAAAGTTGGTTTTGTGCCCAGAATTGAAATTTTTTCTGTAATTTCCAATATTATAAATGCTTTTACTACTTATGGTTTTTCTAGACCTAATAGAGTTTATATTTATAATACTTTACAAACTGTTTATATGAAATCTATGAAGAAAATATGGGTTCCAAAAGAATTAATCACTAATATCACTGGACCCAAGAAAATATGGGTACCAACATCTTTTATTGTTTGATATATTTTTGAAGGAAATCTATTTGAAGAGTTCTTGTATGTGCTTATGGTACTTGGATAGTGGGTATTGAAGACATATTACAAGGGAATATTCAATCTTCAAGAATCTTGTAAAGATTGATGGTGGAAATATCACTTTTAGTGACAATGAAAATGGAAAAATAATTGGACTTGACCAAATTGATAACTCTAACTCAGTTTTAATTTATAAAGTCCTATTTTTTTATTTTCTGAAGTAAAATCTGCATATAATTTCAAAATTATTTGATGATGGATTCCACATTAAATTTGAAAAAGGTGCTTGCAATGGTTTTAATTCTAAGAATGATTTAGTTTTTACTACTTTTAGAAATGAAAATGTATATGCTGTAAATATAGACTCTTTAGTTTCATAGAATGTTTCTTGATTAGGTGACTTTCATAAAGAGTCTTGGATTTGGAATAAAAGACTTGTCCATTATAACATTCACTCACTTAGAAATCTTACTAGTAAAGGACTAGTAAAGGATCTACCTAAACTATAATTTCTAAATAAAGTCTATAATCCTTGTTCAAAAGGAAAACACAAAAACATATCATTCAAACCAAATAAATATGTTTCAACTTCTCAAACTCTTGAGTTGGTTCACATGGATTTGTTTGGAACTTATAGAGTTTCAAGTTTAAATATGAATAAATATGTCTATGTTCTAGTAGATGAATTGTCTAGGTATACATGGACCTTATTTTTATCTCACAAAAGTGAATCTTGTTCTTACTTCCCCAAGTATGACATGTCATCAGAAAACTTAAGTGGAATTTGAATCAAAACATTAAGAAGTGATCATGGTTGTGAATTTTAAAATCAATAATTTGAATCCTTTTGCTTAAAAAATGGATATAGTCATAACTTCTATGATCCTAGGACACCCTAGTATAATGGAGTTGTAGAAAGAAAAATATATAACCTTTTAAGAGATTACCCTGACTATTCTTAATTAATATGATTTACCTATTTATTTTTTAGTAGAAGCTATAAATATAGCTGGATATAATCAATTGAGTCTTAATTAGACCTATCCTAAAGAAGAACCCCTATGAGCTGTAGAATAATAGGAAGCCTAAGGTTAATTACTTTAATGCTTTTGGTTGAAATGTCTATATCCATAATACAAAAGATAATCTAGACAAATTTTCCTCCAGGAGTGAGGAAGAATTTTCCTAGATTATTCAATATTTAGAAAATCCTATTGACTATTTAATAAATGAACCAAGTGTGTGGAAGAATATTTTCTTGTTAAGTTTGATTAAATATATCCATATAACTCCAAAACCTCCCTAGAAAATCTTGAGTACAATTTGTCAAATCTAGACATAAATCCTAAAGCTTATGATTATGCTGTTAAAGAAGTAGAAAAATATAGTTATGGAAACTCTTTAAATTATAACCCATGGAAACTCGAATATGTATATGAACCCAATATAACCACCCCCTATTTATATAGATCTATTAGAACTCTTAAAAACCATAATTTAGATGTTGTAGTTGGTGAATTAGATAATGGAACTCAGACAAGAGATTCTTTAAGAAACCAGGTTGAACACTATGTCTTTTTTTCACAACATGAACCTAAAAACATCAATGATGCAATTAATGAATAATTCTAGATGATGGATATGTAAGAAGAGATAAAGTATTTTGAAAGAAACAAGGTATGGAAATTATATTATAGAACCAAAACACCTTGAAAATAGGTACTAAGTGGGTGTTTAGAAACGACGTAGATGAAGCTGGTACAACAGTAAGAAATAAATCCAGGCTAGTTGCAAAAGATTATAGTCAAAGAGAATTAATAGACTATGATGAAACATTTTCACATATTACTTGACTTTAATCCATTAAAATATGACTATATTATGTAATACATATTAATTTCAAACTTTATTAAATGGATGTCAAAAGTGAATTCTTAAATGGTTATATATTTGAAGATGTTTTTGTTGAACAACCCCCCTGGTTTTACAAATCTTAATTTTCCAAATAATGTTTTCAAATTAACAAAATATTTGTATGGATTAAAAAATGATCCAATATTGTGGTATGATAGGCTCAACACTTTCCGTATTTCTAAAGGTTTTACAAAATGGATTGCTGATACTACTCTATTCATAAAAATAAATTCTATAGATGTTTTAGTTATTAAAATATATGTTAATGGTATTATTTTTGGATCTCCAAAAAATTATTTATGTGTTGATTTTTAAAAAATGATGAATAATGAATTTTAAGTGAGTTTAATGGGTGAAATAAAATTCTTTCATGGGTTTCATATTTTTCAAAATAAGGAAGGAATTATTTTAAGTAAAAGTAAATATACTATAGATCTAATAAAATATTTTAACTTGGATAACAATAAAAGAAATGATACTCCTATGAGTATCACCTGTATGTTGGATCTCTATGAAGATAGAAAATTAGTAGATCAAACCAATTATTGTGGTATGATTGGAAGTATTATCCACTTTACTGCTAGCCGACCTAATTTTATGTTTAGTGTATGTATGTGTGCTTGTTTTCATGAAAACCCTAAAGAGCCATACCTTCTAGCTATTAAATGAATTTTCAAATAACTAAAATATACTACCAACATAAGACTGTACTATCCTAGAGTCCAACCATTTGACTTAGTTAGTTATTTTGATACTGAGTTTTCTGGTTTCAAGTTAGATAGAAAAAGCTCCTCTAGAACATGTCACTTTTTAAGGAAGTCTCTAGTTTCATGGTCTGTAAAAAGAAAAATTCTGTTACATTATCTACTGCCAAAGTTGAATATATAAATACTTTTAGTTTTTGTGATCAAATTGTTTGGAAGAAACAAACATTACTAGACTATGGTTATCAATTTGGACATATCCCTATAAACTGTGATAACCCAAGTTCTGTTAACAACTCTAAGAATCTAGTCTCTCATTCAAGAATAAAACATATTTTTGTAAGACATCACTTTTTGAGAGGTAATTATAAAAAAAGGTGATATAACTATAGAATTAATTGGTACTAAACATCATCTTACTGATATTTTTACTAAGACTTTAAATTATGAGAGAATGAGTTACATCGTACATGAGTTAGGTATGATCAAATTTGAGTGACTAACTATTGAATGACTCACCATTGATGTCTTACCATTGATGACTCACTATTGATGTCTCAACATTTTTTATCACAATTGATGACTGACAATTGTGGATCATCATTGATGTCTCATGATTGATGACTCACCATTGACGACCCACTGTTGATGTCTCACCGTTGTGTCTAACTATTGTGTCACACCATTTTGTACATTATTTTTTTCTAGAAGTTAAGTCATTACTATATTATTAATTTTATTTTATTTTAATCCTCATTTCTTGATTTATGATATCTAAATACCTAAATGATAAAACATGAATTGATCTAACTGACTTTCTCACTCTCACACTCCTGCTCTCACATTCCTCTCTCCCAAACTTCTTCCATTCTCCCTTGAACCGAAACATTCAAATATCTCCAATGGATTTAGTTAATCATGTCTTTGAGAAGTATGTGGATGGATATCATCCTTCTAAGAAGTATAATGGTGAATCCTATCAACATTAACCAAAACATATCCATACCGAACTCACAATCCAAATCATCACTCCTAAAAAGGAAGTTCATTCAGAATGGTTACTGTCAAGTAATTTTATTTTGTTGAATTTATTTCAAGAACAAGGGTGATTGGAGTGGTTCTCAAACAACATGAGATCATTTTATCCTAAGACAGTTCATGATTTTTATTTTCATGGGGACTTTATTCTTGAGTGCACTGAAGAGTTTTGGATTAAATCATGGATAAATGGTGAGAGAGTTTCCTTTTGATCAAAGTAGTGAGAAGAATCCTTAAAAGTATCTCACAAAGGTATGTTTAAGGATTATAAAGGCATTAATCCTCCTACTAGTGATATTTTCAGTTTTGAGGAAGCTTTGTATGATATTACCGGAAATATAACTCCTAGAAGACCAATAGAAACAGAGATTGATGGTGAATGATGAATTTTGTTCCAATTTATCCAGCAATAGATACATCCAAGAAAAAGGGATTTTTCCTCTCTAAAATACTATGATTTATATTTGATGTATCTGATGAAAAAAGGATATATTATTAAATTGTGAAGGTATTTAATGGCACATATGAATTAAATTCTGAAACACCAATCCAAATCAAATTCACTGTTTTTTCAAAAGTTTATTTTTGTAATGTTGAAAGTCAAAGGTTTGGCGAGTGAGAATAAAGAATAATTAATTTATTGTGATTGTTTTTACATCAAAAAGATCATTTTATTTGAGAATGAAGATCAATTGGAATCCCTAGAAGAAATAATTGGTAGAAGATAATGATAAGATATCTGAGGATTTCAATACTATTGAGCACCCCTCAAGTCAAAGAGATATGGTTTATCCTAGTCTAAGACCAGATGAGGTTGTAGAGTACTATTATAATAAATAAGAATAATTAAAAAAAATAAGGGAGAATAATCTCTTTTTGATGATATAGGTGACCTTTATATTGAATGAAGTACAAAAAAGATGACCTATGGACCCACTAGCCCTCATAAAACTTATCTTCTAAAAGAACCTCTCTTGTCATAAGATGATAGTGAATAGAATGAGGAATAATATTTATTGAATATGTTAGTAAAAGTATAAGTGATTAAGATGAATATTCTAATAGTAAAGATATAGAAAGTAATGAATAGGAAGAAGAAGAAGATAAAGGAGAAGAACCTATTAATGAAAATACGGATGATGCAAAAGACGAGGAAGAAGAAGGAAGTGGTGAATTTTATGGTGGATCAAACCATTCTGATGATGATCAAGGTCCTAGTAAAGAATCCATTGATATTACTCTAGATCCTATTGAGCCTGTAAATTGTTCTAATACTTCTTTAATTGAACAAGAACCATTTTGGGAATCCCATGATTCTCCGGAGTTAGTTGTGATTGAAGAGGGAGCTACATATGTTCTTATGAATGGAGAAATTTATGTTGAATAAGAATTTATAGAAACTCTAGTGAAAAAACTTTTGTATATCAGAAAGAGAGAACATGTTGAGAGAGAAGGACCCATTGAAGAGGAAGTATCTATTAAGGGGGACTAACAACGTAAAAAGGTAAGAGTTGATACTATCATTCCTTATGATGTAACAATGGATGAATGTGAAAATTATCTAGGTCTATATTGATTTGGGTTTATATTACCCTAATTCAGATGATGAGTCATCTACTTCTATGTGAGCATTGGTTGATGTAGTAGGTTCTTCTCAAATAGCTCTAGTTGGAACAACTCCCGAACTTCCAACAATTCCAATAGTAGATCCTGCTCCTATTTCTGCTCCACCTGTAGCCTCATTCTCTGTAATGTGACCCAAAATGATTTCAAAATGTTTAAGGAAGATTTGTGTTCATTAGTTAAATAAATATTCTAACCTCAACTAAATCCTGTTGCAAGTCTTAGTGAATCAGATGCTGCTATTCTGGTAGAAAGACTCCTTTCCCAAATTCAACCACAATTTGTTTCAGAACTTCAAGAAGTGATATTGGAGAACAAAAGATTATCTGTTGAGTTAGAGGCACTCATTATAATTATAAAAGGTATGTTAACTGAGTACGAAAAATCCTTGGATAGTTACAAACACTCTTGAAGATACATATTCTATGGAAGATACTCCTCCTCCTCCTCCGTCTCTTGATTTATCAATTTTGAGATCTATGGTCAAATATGTAGTCAATGAAGCCTCATAGTTAACTTCTCCTATTATTCATAGCTTTGATTGTGAGTTGATATGAATAGTAATTAGAGAAAAGATTCAGACCATGATGGGTGGCATAGACTAAGAAATCTTAAGAAAGATTAAACAAAACAGTGATCATAAATAAAACATGGTAATATTTTACACAAAAGGGGATACAAATTCTCAGAAGGAAATTACAAAGAAAGTAGATATCTAGTTTAAAATTATTTACAACAAGCATTAACTGGATAGTCACTTTAATTATTTGGTTGAAAATATGAGGATACCTCCTATTACTTAATCCTTCAAAGAAAAAGTCAAAAAACATAAAGAGTTAACCCAAACTCTTCAAACGTTTATAGAGAATAAGGATGATTTTACAAAGGCTATGAAGAAAGGTGGAAGATCATCATATAAACTATCAATTTGTTGAAACCTTACCTACATGATCAGAGTACTAAAATTGTATCACCCAAGGCCTTTCTCATTCGATCGGAGACTGAGAAATAGCCTTCCAACTCTATCTATTAGTCAGTTGATCACTGATTCAGAGTTGTTGTGACTAGGAACCCCTTTTCTTCTCTTCCTATATCTCTTTAGCCATTTCCTATGAATTTATAATAGGCTATTTGTCATATAAGACATTTTATCTATAGGGAATTGATAGCTACAATATCTTCTGCTCAGAGTCTTCCACCTCCGGCACCCTGTAGAGTGCCAATTCATCAGTTGTATACTTTTGCTCCTTCTATGCCTTCTGTTCCTCCTCCCGCTCCTTCTTATATGGGTAAGGAACCTATGGATACTTATTTGGAGAATACTTTTTGGATTTATCTTTGATAGGGATGTACTTTTGTATTTTTCTCTTCTATTGTGTTATCCTTTTATCATGAAATGAATTATCTCCTTTTCTTTATTATATGTTATTTATATCTTATTCCTTGTCTTCTTTTTGATAATCCAAAAAGTAGGATAAATATTATATGGAATTAAACTTAACTGAAGAATCATTATGGATTTTATAGAATGAGATGGATTTACTTGGGTTTAATTTTATTTTCTTTGAGTATGTCTCCCATATGATTGAATTTCATATAATCTATATGTTATGATAAGAAGACTTGTTACTTTTATCATTATGGATGTCTTTTTAATGCCATGATTTGTGATAATCAAAAAGTGGGATATTTTTGGCCTCCTCTAGTGTTAATTCTCACAAATAATGCCTAATACTATTTCATTATGTTTAATTATGTTTATTCATGTTTAATTATTCTTACATATAATCTTAATCTATTCTGTTTTTTTACAAGATAAGAAAATTTAGAAAAATTTGGCCAAGTATATGTCACTGTTGAGGCTGAGTCACCATCATAGTGGACTCACTGTCGAACTTACCATTGATATGGACTCACTAACACTGCTAAGTATGAGTCATCAATGCATTGAGTCACCGACGCCTAACCAACCGATAACTAAGGAAAAGTCACCATTCAAGATGATTTACTGATGGAATGAGTCATCTTCAGACTGATCTACCTACAGAATGACTTACTGATGTTAAGAACTGATAGATCACCTACTATCTAGAGGACCTACTATTAGAATGACCTACTGATGGCTGAGTCACTATCAAGTCAACATACTGACAGACTAACCTTTTGATCCTATCTCACCTTTCGCGAGATACCAATCCCGAGAGACCGTCACTCCTTCCTTTATCATTCAAATTAAAAATTATTTCAAACAATCATATTTATGAAACTTAGTACCATTATTTATTTTAATGACTTTTCCTATAATTTGTAGACAAAGTTTAATGGATGTTAGAGTATGAGGTATTAGGTACCATGAGATGATTGAGATAATTCTTCTTGTCTACCCTATAGCGTACAAAGAAATTACCTGATCCAAAAGGAAAAAATAAGAGCTGAGTGATATGAGCTAAAAATTCATGCACCTAATAAACATAAAAGAAGAAGTACCTACTGTACATACATAAAGACATTGTTAAGAAATCAATATGAATAAATTATTATAACATACTAAGAAATAATAAGAGCTCATATTCCACATTATTACCTCACTATAATTTTTAGACATTATCTCTCATGATACTCTATTTCGATGGATGTTTCAAGATACTGACTCAAGATGTATTTCAACACAATTTAGAGGAGTCACGAGCTGCATATCAAATCAAACAGATCCCTCTAAATTTATTCTCTTTAATTTATTATATATTTTGTGTACTATTTTACCTTTCGAGTAGTGTGTGTATATCTATATAATAAACACACACTGAATCCTATTCCAAATAAGAAGATACATTTATATCTTCAAAAAAATTTCCCTTTACACCATACACCCCCATGGATAACAGTGGAAGAGTTCCCTGCATGGACTAGTTTTCTGTTGTTTGTACTCCCATAAAAATAGTGGATGAGGTCTATTTGACTTGGAAAATGTGTTTAATACAATTTAACCTAATCCAGGGAGTGGATAAAAAATTATTTATATAAATTATGTGGTGTTAGGTGATCACCAGGTGGAGAGGAATAAGTCTCATCTTGAGACTGAAACTCTTGTTTTAAAATCCGATGTGCCTTTCAAAGTTCTTCTTTCACTATTTTATTTATTCATTGAAAACATTTGTTTACTTTGATAGTTAATATTGGGTAGTGTATATATTATAATTTGATTTAGTAGATTAAAATTGAAAAGTTAAAATAAAAATATATATATATATTTACTGATAACTAATCAATATTTGATAAAACTTTCAAAGAGTCAAAATTTTTATAAATCTGATACTTTGGTTAACTGGTCTATTTTACATTTCAAATTATGGATATTTTAAATATGTATTCTAGATAAATTTTTTTATAGGAACTCAATTAACCACCCTCTTGAGTGTCATACTCTGAACAAAAACATTACAAACCAAAAATGCAAATTAACCCCCACTAGCCTCACCAAGTATCACTCAATAAAATAAATCACATACATAATAGGTATACAATAACATGAATTATAAGAAAAGAACCTTGAAACCACTTCCACCACTACCTCATTCCTTAACATCAAATATTATGATTCTACCAATACCTTCTATTGAAATTACCTAGCACAATATATATCTCAACCTATATCCTTGGTAGTAGGGTATTTTAAAAATGAAGGACATCAACCTTGTTACTTCCTCCTTTTATGCACCACCCCCACCATATATCACCTTATAACAAATGCCGCACAAAATCTCATCAATATCCCTTAGGGTCTTCTGGTTCATCAATATCATATAAATACCCCATAAGGTCTATTAGTACCTCATATACTAATCAACATCCCGTAGGGTCTTCTAGTACTCCAATAACCACTCTATACCCCACTAGGTATTTCAGTGAACCATATTCCATGCATATATACCCCGCAAGGCCTACCAGTATAACCTATACCAATACCCCATAGGGTCTCATGAAACAAATTCCTTTTTATATTCTTCTAGTAAAACTTAAGAGGTCATAAAAATCATCAAACCTAGAAAGGAGAGCGTGGGAGAGGGATAAGTCATCCATCAATTCCATCACCAATCTTGAAGTTGGGGAATACATTGGGTACCCAATATGTCAAGAGTTGGTAATGTTTTCAAAATCAAGAAGGGGTTTTAAATGAAATAATAAGAAGTTAATATCAAAGAATCCATTTAGTATCCCAAACTATGGGTTCTCATCAAAAAACCATAAAACATTACCAAACAACCTTGGAATATCACTATTTTCCACTTAACCACAATCATCTCGTTCTAAAAAACCCTACCATATTCTATCCACAACCAACCATAATTTATGTTTTTTAAAGAGTTTATTTCTAATTCAATTCAAGGGTTTTAGTTTTATTATTCTTAATCCTATTCCATTGTTACCAGAACACTACCACATCCGCAATGACCCAAATGTAATATTTCCAATGATGGAAAATAAACTATAACCCCTTATAGACCAAGATAACCCAAAATTATATTCCACACCATCCATTTAATCTATCAATTCCCATGTTACACTAATATAACTTGAAAAAAATATCCAATTATTGGCATGGCATGTATCATATGCCCTATTACAATAATATATCAACCATCCTAGGTCTGCATGATTCAGGTTAAAGCACTAATATCTAATATAATACTTATATGGAAAAAATATTTTTATCTATAAACCTCAAGGGGTAACTAAGTCCATCAAACCAAGGCTTTTAAGCCTTCATAACAAAGCACACTTTCTCATCCCCATGCAATTATCTTATCAAACTACCATTTATTACCATATTAAATTAACAAATTCATTATGCAAAAATATCTTTCAAAAACAAAATACAATAAAAAGATAAAAATAACTAAGAGAAACCATGGAATACTTCCATAATTTATCAATTATAAGAAAAAAAGTACAAAAATTTCTTTCCACATCAATTAGTTTTAATTATATTACCATATTTAAGTTTTATAACCAAATTTCACACACACAAGTCACATTAAAAGCATAAAAATAAAGTATAATGCACTACCTAGAAAATCATGAGGAAATAATAGGGAATAACCACCTGAAATAAAAAAATAAACACATAGTTTATTTACAATTACAATTATTATATTTATTTGGTTTCGCCTTTCTATCCACCCAGAACAAATATTGGCATGATAATTCCATAATTTACATGTCAACAGGAGAGTTATTGAATCCCCAACCTCAACTATTGTTTTCAAAATCAATGTCCAAAATAAATGGTTTGAAAAATTCCCATAGGATCAAATACATATAAAGAAAACCCAGATTGACCTAGATCACAATATCAACCCATAAAAACACAAAACAAAAAATGCACAGATCGAAATGCCACAACCATAGAGAATTCCCGAGAGAAGAATGAGAAGAATAAACAAGATAAAGGGGAGAACTCACTTTAAATCACTAGTATTGAACCTCTCAAATACAAGGGTAAAATATAAGGAAACATGGATAGAGGTGTTCTAAAAATCATCTAGTTTTCACCCCAAAATAAAGAGAAATTATAGATAACCAGAAAGATTATAAATTTATAGACATGTTGTAATATGAATCATTCACATTGTGATACACCAATTCACACCTTGAGTATTCACAATGAAAATAAATTTAAGTAATAAATTAATCTTTGGACATGAATTCATTTGATTCAAAATCCATCAAAATCCTACCAAATTTCATAGTTTCTTAGGCTAAAATCCAATCACATTGTGAATCCTCCTTAAACTCCATGAATCACCTTGACCAAAACACCACAAAATTAGCCTAGTAATCCTCCCCTATAAAATCTAAGTTGTGAAAAACATTCAAGATATGAATCTCACAAGGTCATAACTCATTCATAGTGTGAATATGAATTCCATTCTATGAACTACCTATACAACCATACATTTAGCTATATCACAACATATTTCTCCTTGGCTTATCCTCAAACACCTTCGATACTGGAAAAAAACAAAAAAACATTCTAAGAGGATATATTACATTATATAATCCTATATGTGAAACCATTTAAGAACCTCCTTGGAATATTCTTTTGGGAAATAAATGTACCATATTTTCTTTGAATGACCTGCAAGCCAAGGAAAAATGAAAACCCACCAATTAGAGACATCTAAAATTCAAACCTCACAAGTTATAAAAACTAATCGCACTAGTTCTCATCCAAGCCGTTAAAGATGATGTATTCAATAGATATAAGAACTAACATCAATTTATCTTTATACTTCTTGATATAGAGTTCATAATGAACTCCTCTGCTTAGAAACCCGATATTCTTCAAATATTGGTCATGTTGAGAGTACAATGACATCATTGCCTATTTTAGGGAATATAAATCCTTATTCAACCTGAATACATCCACTTCATCTTCACCAAGGTTAAAATAATCCATTTTTTCAATATAAACATACTATTCTGAGACTCAATTAAATAATTCTTATTTTATATCTATTAGATACACACATAAATTTTTTTTCATAGTAAAAAAAAATCTTATAGTTTAAAGTTGAGCCACCAGTGAAAATACCTCATCAATACTTATTTGTTAACTATATTAATATCATTTTTTATTCTAGTCATTTCTTGTTCCTTATCCCCCATACATCCTTATTAATCTTATTCTAGAAACCCCATTTATTTTGAAGAAAATATATTATTCTTAGACCTTATAAAAACTTCCTATATTTGATTTTTCTCTATTTTGTCAAGATCTTCATTCATAACCATGGCCCAATGATCATATTTAGCAAAATTATAATTAATTTTTCAATCATACCTTAAATAAAAAGGGTGTTTTATTCTATAAATTCATTCTTTTTGTTTGAATTGAGGTTGTCTGGTTACCAATAATGTTTCTTTTGGTGACTTTAATTGTACATGATTTTATATTTAGAGTTGTTATTCTTACTAAAATTTCCTCATCATCAAAGAAGTCATTTGAGTTTTTGATGGATCATTGAAATCCCATTGAGATACACACATCCTCACTACTTTACTGTTAAAAAACTATACTATTTTTATATGAAATGTGTTTGTCATAATATGGAATTTTCTCATTTTCAAAAACTATAACATCATTGAGTTCAATGATTTATTGAAGCACATGTATGTTTTGATCATGGATAAATATTGAAAGAAAATACCTTCCTCAACACGATCTTATAACTTTTTATTATTTTATTTATTAAGAATATAAAATTTAATTCTAGATACCTATAAGTATTTAAGCGTGGATTTATTTCAATACCAAATTACATATGATATTTTTTCCTCATTTTGATATAATTGAGCCTTGTTAAAAATTTAAACCACTGTAAGAATTTACTCTTCATAATACTTATCTAGTAAAGACTTATATATTAAAATATTTTAAGACATATTATTTATTATTTGATTCCTTCCTCTTAACAACACCATTATTTTGAGGAGTCCTCTCCATATAAACTTGATACTAAATTCCATGTTTATCTGGATATTCTTATACATGGTAATTGATAAATTATATAACATTTTCAGTGAGAAAATCTTGCATCTTTACTATAAGAATTATTTTAGCTTCTATATAATATTTTGTGATGAATTTAAATACCTTATATTTTTATATGATAAAAAAATGACAAACCATCCCACTATAGTAATCAATAAATAATAAAAAGTACCTCTTTCCATTTCTGTATTTGGGTATTGTTTACCCACACATTTCCACATTAATTATATCTATGAAACTTGAAGATATTTCTTTCTTTGGTTTGAAGGTATTCTATAAAAACTTCCCCCTTTGGTAATATTCAAACTTGTTAGTGTGATCACATGTGATCTTGGGGATATCTCAGGCACCATTGTTCTTCACCAAGTTATTTAAATATCCCTGAATAAAATATCCAAGTCAGTTATTCGAAAAAAAAATTTCATCCTCCTTATAAAAGAAGAAACAAATTTATTCAACATCGAGGTAAAAATTCCCCTTATTCCTCCTACCTTATAGAATAACTAATTGTCCCTTTCTTTAACATTTCACACCTTTGTTTTTCTGAATTTCAATACATGTCATGAGTCACAAAGTTGACCAACACAGAGGAAATTGTGACTAATATCTTAAACCAACTATACATACATTCATCTAAGATCAATTCATCTACATTTGTTTTTCTAGAGACAATTATTTTGAGACCCTCATTATTACCAAAATAAACAACTACATCATTATAATATTTGACGTCTATGATGAGTTCTTCATTTCAAGGCATATGTGATGTACACTCGATATCCAGAATACATAATCTGTAATTTTTTATAGATTTCAAGAAACTATTAGCCACATTTTACATCTCATATTTACACTTTTCAGTCCATACTTGATTCTTCACTTCCTTGAGTGGTAAATAAAATTAAACCACCTCAAGATACATAATATATTTCTATTTTTATGGGTATTTTTTTTATTTTTAGACCTTTTGAGGATATTTATTTCTAAATTCCACTACATTTTTGAGTCAAATTTTGTACCTTCCTTTTCAACCTTGAATCAAAATAAATTACCCTCTTCCCAAAACCTCCACACCAAAATTAGTATCCATTAAAAGAAAATAAAAATATAGAGAAATGGATTTATAGTTTTTTGTACTATTTCTATTGAAAAAATATCTTTCTAATGGATCAAATATATTGAGTGTGTCCCAAAATTCCAAAATAGAAACACCTAATTTATTTTGTCTTCATCTCAACTCTTGTTGTATCATTTGTTGTCTTTTTATAACTTTACAGATCTAATTTTCATTGTTGGGTTTATGGTTGCAGTTTACTATCAATCATTGCTATCTTCTTCCTTTTATTTTTACCAAAAATAGTTTTTTTTTGTTTTTAAGTTCTAAAATTTTAGGAAATGGATTATCTATTTAATACTTGAGGAATTATTTAGCTTTAATTAGGGATATTTTCTTAGAACTACCCAATTTCATTCATGGAGTATAGATTACTTCTTGTTCATCACACATTTATCACTAACCCATTACTTTTCCATTAATTTATTCAATTATTTTAACTTTTTTTAATTTATATATTTAGTCATAACAACATTGATGTAATCATAATCCTCAATAATGATCTTTAACTTGACTTCTTTATCTAAATTTCAATTATTTCCATAACTAAATTTTAAAATCTTCTTTATTTTTTGATTTATCTTCCTCTAACTATTGTATATAAAGTTAGGAATCAAAAAAAAACTCTATTTTCATTTTTTTGTTTTATCCCTACAAACATAAATTTATTCTATGGTTTCCTCAAGTTCTACCATGAGATAAACTATTCCTTCAACACCATCATTTTCATCATTAGTGTCATTATCTTATGGATTTTATACAACTACCACCAAGGAATATTCCAAGATATCCCTTAAATATTCAAGATCCTACACTTTAGTTTCCTAAAAACATTCATCTTGTTAAGTAAGATAATGTTTATTTTTGGTTAATCTTCATTGTGATCCACTATTCCCCTTCATCACTTTTGATGATTTTCTTGGAGGTAATTCCTCTTCATCAACCCTTGATCTTTTTAAGGAATTGTTCCACATGATTTCTAACTATTCCACATATAAATTTAGTGATATAAATACAACCCTTAAATTTCCCTTTACCTATTTTAAAATTTAATTTAATTAAGGAAATCACCTATCAACTTGTTTCACTTTAGGTCCCCCTTTTACATAAAGTTTATTCATAGAGTTAAAGGATAACTATTATGAGTTATCCTTTGATCAAGATTAATTGTTATAATTTCTTATATAATATAAAAAAAGTTCTATATAGGATGTATAGAGATACTTCCATTAGGTCCCTATCTTAAAGAATCATGTTGTTCACATTAAAACATGGATACCGTTTTATTATAATCTCTTTAACATTTTCTACATCATTTCTATTTTCTCCATGCCTAAGAATTATTTCCACCAATATGTTGCGTTGATAAAATAATGCCTCATATGTTTCATTTAGATTCATCCTCAAATCTTTCTATTTATTTCATGATATTTGAAACATTTCTTCTCAAACTCTAGAATCACATTCATAAATATTAAACTATTTTTTAAACTTATAATGGTTGGTTTTTAATGACACTACCAAGGTATAGATAGGGTTTTACAGAGTTACCCCACCTAATGCATTGATATATTTGGAATAAACCTCTAGCTCCTCATGATCTCTTTCTAATAAAGCTAATTTATTTATACTAGCAATGATTCTATAAATATCTACCATGAAAACATCCATTACCAAAGCATAAAAGTGGCATTGCATTTTATTTTCATAAATGGGAATTTTTTACCTAAAAAATAGGTATAACTTTTTAATTGAACACTACTAATATTATCATGATTTCAATAGATAAAATGCTTCACTACAAAACATATACTTTGATACAACTTGTTAGTCCCTATCAAGGAATATAACCTGAGTGGGGGGGGGGTGAATTAGGGTAATGAAAATTTAAATTTTCCATTAATAATTACCATACTCTCTCTTTTATAGGAAAACTTATTTATATCTCATTAAAACTCTATTGAGTGAATAAATCTGTAAATAATGAACATAGAATTTTTACTTTGTTCACCCAAATGGGATAATGTAAGGATCATTTATGGAAATGTGCCTAAGACACTATTTTTTTTATTTTTTTACATAAATTAACATCCATAATAACTATTATAACTCACTATTTTAAATATATTTTAAGAACTCACTACTCTTCTTCATAGAAATGTTCTCACTACTCTTTTTAAGATGAGATTATTCTCTATAAAATGTTGATGTGAAATTACACCAGATATAATATATTAATTTTTTCTAACTTTTTCATATTGAATAATTTCACACAAATGTTTGGGATAGAGTATCTTGGATATTTTTCACATTCTTTCCTATAAATGTCTAAATTACCTCACCTCTTTCATTTTATTTTTCTATGGGTGAAAAACGTCCACCCTATGCAATATTTGACACCCCTTTAACATTCAACCATTAAATTACCATTTGTTCTAGCAAAATAGGGGTATTTAAATCTCTTAATAACCACTCATAAATTGATTATTACTTCCTCCATTAGTTTACCTAAAAATCATGGAGCAATCCTCTGGTTTTATATATAAAGATAAATTACCTTTGTAATTCCTTAAAATTTGAAAATAAGCAAGGTGTAATGCTTCTACAAGAAAAAATTCCCTTTGGAGTGCTAAAAAACACTTACTTGGTGCTTTTGAATTCATCTTAAATAACCCAATTCTAACCATACCTAGAACATAAAAATTCCTTGGTCCATAACTAAGTATTTCCTAAGCCTTCTTTATCACTTCTATTTACACTTGTCTTCCATTGTAAAAACATTATTATAGGTAGATTCATCATGTTCCATAATTTATATTGTAGTTTTAGTGTTTTTAGGTACTTGTTACCTGAAATTCCTTTTTTCCTCTACCATAAAAACCCAAAATTATAATATTCCACTCCTAATTTCACATAGGAAAAATATGAAAAGAGAAACTCCCAGATCCATGTCATGGTATGCATCCTCTGGCCGTTTTACAACTTTATTTTTAAAAAATTCCATTCTCCCTCTTTTAAACGAAACATTGGTCAGATGAAGCTGTCCCACATATAAATTTACTTTTAACATTCACTAATTTATTAACCAAAACACTCTATCCTCATTTTGATCAAATTCCTTAGGGATCTGAACATCTTAGTGGGTCCAAAGTGTCTTTTTACACCATTTCCCCCTTTTTTCCTTCACTTAGGCACCATCCCATGTTAGCTATTATCTTCCACAACCAATGCGAACCCACACTTTCTTATAATTTTCTACATGAAGTTAGTAATGAATGTAATTTTTTTATTCTTATATATATATATATTTAGTTTATTTATTTTCCTGAGATACACCATTGAAAGTTAAATGAAAATGGGTCTATTCATTCTTAAAAATACATACACTATATTATGGTTTAAGACCTATAGAAATTTTGGGATCCAGCATAACTTATACTAGAACACCATGTTGTGATAACTAATTAATTCTTTTAGAAATGTTTCAAAACCATCATTTATTTCAATATAAAGATCCACATGACCATGTATTCTATTATGGATAAACATTTAATAAAATTTTCATTAAACACAATAAAAAACCTATAAATATATTTTTTATAATAATTAATCTTATATATATTTTATAAGGAGATAAAACGATATGGGTTTGAAGATAGAAATTCTAATTTCTAGTAAACATCATGATATCTATAAAGAAGTTATGGAAGTTAATTATTATTCATTATAAACATGCCAAGAATAATTTATCATTGTTAGAATAAGAAAAGACGAATTAGTTTATTAGTTATATATTCATGTGAACAAAATCATAAGCTAAAATTGAAGTTTTAGATAACTTTTTAATGATTCTATGGTTGTAAAGATCATAATAAGTATTATACCAAATTAGTTTAACATAAATATTTTTTCAATTAAGGATAAAAAATTAGATGAGTATATTATTAATAAACTCAATAATTCCTTGATTTTATATGAGATGAGGATAATACCATCCTTACTATGAAATAGGAAATCTATGAATGATACAAATTTTAAAGTTTCAAATAGTTTGAAACTTCTTGAGACTGTAAATCCTCACGAGGAGGAAACTGACAATGAATATGATTCCATAAATTTCAATGAATTCATATTATTCTTTATGAAATACATGCAATGAGGGAAATGAGAAATAAAATGCTAAAATCATTTTTAAATAGATTAATTATGAAAATAATAGATTTTTTTTCAATAGATTCCATGAAAAAAATAATGTTTAAGAAAGTTATGATCAATCCAAAAGATTATAAAATAAATAAAAGTTAGTAAGTGGAGTCAATGGAGGAAGGTTATTGAAAATAGAATTAAAGAAAAACAAATAAAGGAAAGTGAAACTTATATTAAAACATGATTTTACATCATTTGATGAGAAAAGTGAGAATAGGATAAGGGCTTATAGGTTGAAGGACTTATTACTTTAATTTATAACTAAAAACAATCCAATGATCCCTTATTTATATAATAAGTATAGGGGAGTAGTGAATAAGGAAGTAGTAATGGAGAGACACATAATGAATTATAATTAAGAATTGTACTTTTGGAGTTATTAAAAGAAAAAAAATCAGAAAAGAGTGAAGAAGGAAATGATGAAATGGAATGATTAATTAAATAAATCACTTGATTAATAAGAATCCAGGAACATTTAAGAGATATAAATTAAGTTCACATGAAAAATAGTTGATCTCAATTTAATACATTAAGTAATAAAAAAAATTATTGATTTTACCACTAGAAATATAATTATTGAAAATGAATTAGTGATGGATCTTAAGTAAAAGTTATTAGATAATTATAATTCCTTGAATCATACTCATATTAAGGTTCGAAATTATATCTTGGAAAACAATGAAATATTATAATCATTTGATGAAGTTATTTATGTTCTAAAAAATATGTATATTATCTTATGATTCCCTAGATAATTATATTGGACACTCAATATTGTAACCAAAATGGAGGAAACAACATTAAGAAATGAAATAAGGTGATGAAATCAACTAATAAATATATAACACCCATAAAAAAATCTAGTTGATGTTGGTGAAATTCCCAAAAACAGATAGATGTTTAAGGATAAAAAATCAAGGATAATCATAAGTTTAAAGAGAAGATGAAGGGGGATTTTTCTCATCATGATAATATTGAAATAAAACATTCTATTTTAAATCATAAAGAAGGTAAACTAACGTATTTTGATAAACAATATTTTAAACTAAGGACATACATATTTTAAGGATGATGTTGGTGTTGTGGAGTTTATGTAAATAAAGAATATATGTTATCATATAATCTTTCACTCCGTAAAGAAAATAGAGGCCATTAATTGAGGGGGATTGAAAATAAAGATCCAAGAGGCTAATTGTGACAACATCCAAACGATATTGTGTAATTTCACAACTATTTTTATTATCTTAAAGAATAATTTAGGAGGTGTGGTTTACCCAAACCCACCACCAATATGTGTCTTATAATACTACTAAAAAAATTTAAATGGAATGAGAAATAAAAATATATGAAGGGGATGAGTGATCATGAATAAGTGTTGGTTATTGAGGTGGATTAAAAACCAATGAAAGGTGGAAGGACTTCAATACTATATCGTGCTTACATGTCAAATAATATTATTAATATACCACACTTAAAAGGAGTCCAATGTTTTGATGAAATAAATATAACTTTTAGAAATGATGGATCATTAAATGTCAAAGTAGTTGTAAGTTCCAAAATTAGTGAAAATAATATGGAATATTTTGATGTTATCTTTGTTAACGAGCCAGGGCACAAACTTTTTTGTCTCTTAACATTGATACAATGGTAATAAGGTTATATTCTTCATGAAAGGATATATCACTATGAGATCGAGGAATTAAAAAATCATCATGAAGGGGAAAAAACCAATGAAAACTCATTTCTAATTTACAATGATTAATGTTTATGTTTATTAATCATGGAAGAGATGAATGAGTTATGAATTAGAAAACGTAGCCATTTGGTTCAAAAGAACATGACTAATCTAGTAAAACATGAAGCAATAAGTGTTGAATTTAGTTCCATAGAAACAACTACTTTGTACTTTAGATTACCAGTATATTAATATTCTTAAAAATTAATAAATAACTTATTAAATAATTATTTTTCTTCTATTTCAAATTAATGTAATAATGTATTAGAGTATTTTCCACATCAAAAGAATATATAGTTCCACTACAATGATGAGTTCCTTGATTTTCCATAAAAATTTTCTTAAACACATGTTCATCATTCAGATAACATTCTATGATGGGACAGAATGTATGTTTGATCACTAGGTGCTTTATGCCTTTATAAGGATGACACTTTATCTCATGAAGTTATCACTTGGTAATATCCAAGAGAGGAGTTTATGAGAACAAAAAATCCTATAATAATCCCACATGTAATATGTTATTGAATATTCCTATCTATGAACATGTGTAAGGATCCTTAGAATTGATATTATTATTAATTCATATCACGAGTCATGTACTCGGATGTATTTATCAAAATTACGATGATATATTCTCATAGAGATGTAGGATAAGTTGGGTATGTCATGAGTGTTTTGTCATTAATTAATAATTCACTATAATATTTGTCTCTTCCATTTATAAAATTCTATATCCTAAGAACTTTGATTGGAATAGAACTACAATATAAAATACAGGGACATAATGTTACATTGATGAGTTCATTTTAGATAGTTAAATAACTAGAAATCAATTATATATGTTCATTACATAATTATGCAACCTACATGATTGGAGATATCAAGGAAAAGTATTATATTATAAAATAACTGTTCATATGTGGGTTTTTATTGTGATAAAATTTATGTCATGAGTTGACCTCCCTATTCCATGAACCAAGTTATTTGACTCCATGAGTCTCATGCAATACGTTGGTTTACTTCTGAGAACACTACAAGATATTACTCATATGGGTCACTTATAAGACTGAAGATTGTCCCCATGGGACAACACATGTTATTTTAGTGTTGTTTTTCCTTACACACACAATGGGAAACTTCCTAGGAGGTATCCTATCCTGGAACTCCTCCAGGATAAGAACACATAACTATGGATTTTTAATTAGACATGATCTTGAAATCAATGGTTCACCTTATTGACACAAGTATTACCATTTAATGTTTTAATTATAACCTTTTTAGGGGTGTTACACACTCCTACCCCATTTAAAGAATAATTCTATCATTGTGTACCCTATACCTCAAACCCATGAATTTCCTTTTCACTTTAGTCCAGGTATTGTATTTGGTACCATTTGTTCCTAACATGGAATCACCATGCCATGGAACTATTTATTTGACCCCATAGGTCTCCTATAAAACCTTGGTTGCCTTCCCAACACACCACATGATATTACCCATTGAGTTCACTTATCAAACTATCATCCATCTCTATAGGCCAACAAAGGTTCTTTTAGTCTTCTTTTTTACTCATTCACACATAACTTGGGAAACATCATAGGAGGTTACCCATCTTGACACTACTCCAAGACAAACACATATAACAATGGGGGTTTTAATCATGAAGACTCAAAAAAATAAAGGTAGAATTTTTTTAAATGGTTTGTACAATTTAGTCATTTAAGTGTCACTTTCTCAGGGGTGTTACGGTATACCCACTATAAACAATAATAACTTGATTGTGGACTCCATACCTGAAACCCAAGTAGTGCCTCTGCACTTCATGTTATTTGATACAATTTTTTCAGGCCCCGACCTCTGTGGGCCATTAAACAGGCCATATTTCATTATTGGTGTCCTATAATACATTGATTTCCTAAACAACACAATATGATCTATTACACACTATGGTCATTTATCATACCAAATACTATCCCCATAGACCAAAACATGTTATTTGAGTGATATTTTATCCTCACTCACACACAGCCTAGGAAACTTCCCCAGAGGTCAACCATATTGAAATTAGTCTAGGCAAATTACAATTAACTATGGAGTTTTAATCAAAGAGGCTCATGAAAATAAAGGTGCACCTTTTTGACATGGGTAGTATGATTTAGTCATTTTAGACTCACATTTTTAGGGGCATTATAACTTATTTATTGATGGGATACTTGATGTATTACTAGATTCCAATCTTGTACTTTAGGCAAGTCCTCCCAATTCTATTGTGAAACAGGTGTAGAGGGTTATACAAAAATTGTATCCAAGACCTTAATTAAATTATAATTGAATTTAATAGTTTTAATAAATAATATTCCCAAGACCTAGGAATAATATTTTATCAGGATTTACAGATCATAAAAATTCAATCAACAATTATATTCATATTAGAATATATATATATGAATTGAATATGTAAATAAATATTTATTTTCAAGTCTATAAAATAGAATATTTATTTAGATCATGTTTATTTGGAAGGTAATAGATTATATTTATTTATTAAAATAAATATCTATTTAGTTACATGAATACTAAAATAAAAATTTATTTACATGACCGTTCAACTAATTTTAATTTATTTATCAAATGAAAAATACTTATTTATTATATATTTATTATTCAAGGTTAATTAAATGATAAGGAGGACAGTCAGGTCAATTTAAGGGTCTAATGATACAGATAATACAATCATTAAATATCATTCAAATAAATATATATTTATTTAATAAAATGATATTTTATGATGCATGGGTTAGAAAATCCCATGAAATAATAATAATAATAATAATAATATTTACATGGTGAATATATTTAATTTATTTTTTTATGAAGGGAATTTATGAAATAGCCAATAATAAATCTCTATAATTATATATTTCTATATTATATCATTTTAGAGGTGTATATTAACTTTATCGTGGTGCACAACACCCATTCTCTCTATAGTTATCTCTAAATATAAAACATCTATAGATTTATCTCAAGATAGAGAGAATTATACACCTACTCATCACTCTTAGGATAGAGAGAATAATAGTTTCACTCTTCATGATCAAAGGATATATAGTAGCAATCTACACAAATGACATAAGGAAATCAAAACATCGATGTTAGTACTTTTAATTCTATTGGTGATATTATGAGATCAAGGAGAACATGTGGATCCCCAATAGAGGGATTATATTTTAAATCCTCTTAGTGAAAAAATGGTAAAACTTTTATGGAATACAATAAATTTACATATTCACTGAAGAAATAATATCATGACTGAGATAATTCTATTTAGTAAATTAATTATAATTTTAATCTGAAAATTTTTATTTTTGGTTATAATATTTTTTTTCAAGATTATTTGGGTATATTCATGTGACATGATGATTTTTTATCATGTTCTTGCAAATAATTCATTTAATTTGAAAAAATATGCATTTGGAATAGGCCTGACTGATGATTCTTCATCTCCTATAACATTTAAGTTGTATTAGATCCAAGTTATGAATAAATTTATAATTATTTAATTGTTTATTGATAATTATTGTAATTATTTTTTTAGTTTTAATTTAAAATTTTGTACATAATCCATAAAATTGAGATAAAATATTCATTCACAATCATATAACCAAGAGAAGGATAAGAACAGGTGAAGAACACATGGAGATTCCATCCATAGGTGTCAAGGATCCTATATGTATAAGAATATTATCAGTCATATAACCTAATTACAAACCATGTAGTCTTTATCAACCAAACACATACATTATTGTGATAATTGTGGAATTTTATGTGGGGTTTCATTATGTTAATTTTAATTGTAGTGTGTATTGACAGCTTGGGTGAAACATAGTTTTCATGGTTACCAGACATGTTATTGACATACACACCATTTAATTCCTAGAAAATATGTTGTTCATGTGGTCAGCATGAGAAAATTTTGATTAATACAAATGGGGTGTAATGAATTATAGTCCAAGTATTGACCACCAACTAAGAAACATGAGAGAACCATGGTTACATGAAATGTAACTGTTGTATATGTTGTGTAACGTGGTATTATACCACATGGATTATATACCGAGTCCCTAGTTATATAATGTAGTATGGACAGAAAGAATTACACACCACAAAACAAGTGTATATGTCATGAAATTCATATCCCTTTACACAGATTATATACTAAGGAAAGTTGTACACTACATTAATTGATTATTTGGAATACAATTAATTGTAACATTAAACTAAACTAAATAACATGTATCCAACTTACATGTTGTGCGATAAGGTTTTATAGAATATTAAAGGCCAAATTAATTTCCACATGAATTTCATAACTACACACCGTGTAAGGTAATTATAGATTTTATATACTTCATGAGCATTAAAAGAGAAACATACTATGTATATTAATGTGTGACGTGTATCATAAATTCCAAGATGACTACATGGCTTGACATATAGAACTACACACATGGTAATGACATGGAACATATTGTATGCTACATGTTGTGTGAGTGTACAATACATGATAAGGACCAAATGGGGTACTCTTTTGTTTAGATGGGTACACATTGTGTTTCCTCTAAGTAAATGTCGTTTACTTAAGTAATTTTAAATAAAATTAGTTAAATAAATTTATTTAAAACTTACAACAAATGGAATCTTATGTACCTTTAGAACTTCTTGGATTAATAATTAAGATAAATATATAAATAAATAATGATATAATTAATTATTATTTCAAATTAATTTTGACTTAATCAATAGATAGATTAGAAATAAATGATGGTATGTATGAATTAACTATCATTGCTTGTATATGGATGATCATGAGATCGATTGACTAATTTATGTGTTGAGTTTTCTAAATTTAATATTATTTCATGGGTTTTTATATGTGATAAAGTATTATTAAATTATTTATGATGGTCTGCAAGTCATCCCTCCCACATTTATTACATAAGACCTATGTGTCAATGGTTTATTTTATGCAACCTATACCTATGGTTTCCCTCACCTGTGTGTGAGTAAAACATATAAAGGATTGTATCACCATGGAGATGAGATGGCTCAGAAGCTGAGTTGAGGTAAAACCAACTAAAAAGATACTAAGGTTAACTATGGAATGATGAAACTCAATTAAATACTAGATTAAGAAGTTTTACCCATAGATTCATTTTTTGATTTATTATATTCTCAAAAAATAAACCATTTAAAAACTCAAAATCAAGTCACTTTAATTATTGTATTTTTCCAAAGTCCATGGTTATCTATTTTATGGGATGAATGTTTATATGATGTTAAATGTGATCACATATAATAAATAATATAATAGCATATACAAGATAATATAATATAAATAGATTATGTGTAAATTATTTTATCAAATTCATGATTAAATAATTATGTAAAATATATTTAATATTAATAAGACAAGAAAAAGATAAAATGAATAAATTTACACATAAAAAAAATCCCTCAAGGAAATATCAAGTCATAACTGAGTTAAGATAGATCCATAGTTAATGTCTTAGTCAGGACATAGTTTAGGGTAATTTTAATTATTAAGGAGTCTAAAAAAAGATTATGAGTCTAATTAACTCATATTGTATTAGATTTAACAATAATATTCTGTTTAATAAAACATTTAGAGGTAATGTTTTATGAAATCCAAGATAGGATTTCAGTATTAGGGAGTCCAATAAATGGATCAGGGTGTTGAATGATAAAAATTAACAATACTACCTACCTAAATACCTTATTATGATTTTTATGGCCATAGTTTGGATTACAAGAAAGGAAATAAGGATACTTTCCATTGAAATTTCCATAAAACATGAAATTTTTAGTCCAATGGTAAGGGATATTGAGATTTAATAAAATATTGGTGAATAAATAATATAATAAAATTTATTAAGTCTCACATATTTTTGTAATCAAGTTATAGTATTGATAATATACTTTAACTATTATAGATAATGGAAAGAAAAACCATGAGAGAACTACAATATTTTCTAGACTCAAACCAAGTTCACACCACCCAAAATTTTAAAGAGTGTTATAGTCATTTGTACACTAAAATACAGGGAAAATGTTCATATAATATATCAGGGTCTCCTCTTCTAAATCAGCCACTACATCTAGTGAACATAGGTGAAAACGAATCCTATCAGAGATTTATGGTGGAAGTTTCTTATGTGTTTTGACTCATATTATATGTTATGTTTGGAGATTTGATGATGGAACATAAGGAAATTAATTCCTTTTTATAGCATCTCCTATCACAAAAGATGGATAATAAAAGTTTTAAGATAAATGATTTTTTCACTATACCATACAGGTATAAACTGTAATATGGGTTCTAATCTAGTACTCATGCATTCAAAATACCAAATTATATTGAATAGTTATAAAATTTAGGATTAAATTTGGAAAAGAAATTATCTCTTTACCTCATATTATTATTTTAACCACCCCATATTTCCTATTTCATTAGGGCTTAATAGATGTATTTTATAGATAAATCACTCTGGTTCCTTTTGTCCATGATTCACATGGAAGATAAACATTGGTCACTTGTTATGGTGATGAAAAATAAAGGACATACTTAAAATACCAAAGAAAATTCAAAGAAAATGGATACTTTAAGAAATACTTTAAATAGATAAAGGTTTTAAAGTGAAGGTAATAAACAATATTTCATTTTCTTCTCATGTGGACATAAAGGTCATTGGAAGAGGAATTATATTTAAATGAAGAAAAAAATCAAAATTTTATTAGGTATATTCATTATTATATATAATACTTATAATATACATTTTTGGAATATGTTTTCACATATATGTATACAAAATATAGGAATTAAGTAAGTAGATAAAGATTAGAGGAAGTAAACTGAACTCTCTAAGTAACTAAGAAATGGTGATTCTTAAATCATCTAAAAGGTGCACATATCTTTTGATTGTTGTGCAGATTGATTCAAGTTTAAATATAGATTTATGTTGAGTATTATCAAATTATTTATCTCAATGTCTATTTAGACATAATGTGACATCATTTTATATTTCAAGTGAATGTTGTTATGAAAATTCATACTTAATAATATAGTAATTATTGAATCAATGATACCCACCTGAAAAAATTTATGAAAATAAATATAAAACAGAAAATATATTCTTGAGACAAGAAAATTATTTTCTAAAGTGAAACTGATAGTAGTTGAAAATATTATATCCAAATGGTTATCTAGTGTTTATTGATCCAAGATACTAGTTATACGAATAAACTCACTATCAAATATTAAAAAAATAACCCTTTAGAAATAATGGTAAACCTTAAAGATTTAGAGTTTTATAGTAAGACCTTATGAACTATTCTAATGGGAAGCTAGAAGTATGTTCCTAAACTTGATGAGATTAATTTACAAAATTTTAAGAATGATTAGTAAAGTAATGAATGTACTTGGTAGAAAGGTGCTAAATCCTTTGGGATCGATTTTTAGAGAATATCATTTCCAATTTTCCATTTGCCATTTTAATATAGAGTAAAGGTAAAACTAAACTCAAATTTCTGTATACACATAAAAAATGTTATGGTAATAAAAGGAAGATAAATGGAGAGTCATATTTTTATTGTAAATATTACATGATTTCTTCCAAGACATATTTCTAAAATAGAAATATTATAACTAACTATATGGAAACTATATTGAATAATAGGTATCATATCTTTATGATAAGGAAACCATTAATTCCTTCATGCATTTAATGTGAGATAATTATTAAAACTAACCAGTATACATACAAGGAAAACACTATGTGCGTCTCAATTGACTATCTTATTATTACTCAAGATATAAATATCCTCGAGATAAAAATATATTTGTTAATACTAAACATATTTATATATGAAGAAAGAATTATTATTTTGAGATAGTGGGAGCATATTTAACCTCATGGAGGAAGGCTCCAGATGAACATGAGTTATCATATGAACATGAACTCCACTAAGTTCTATGGGTGGAGTTGTTGTAACATCCCAATATTCCATGGTATGCTCCTCTTTGAATAATACAATAGCTTGCGCAGTACGTAACTTCGAATTCTAGCACACCACGACAAATCAAACAAGCCATTTTAAAAGCAGTTATAAATAGTAATACCCAATTTTTAATAGTTTTTAATTTTTTTTTCAAATTGGACTTCATTTTTGGATTCATTATATCCAAATTTTCTTATGGTGAATATTTGATATTTTTCTGAGAACTTTCAATTTTTGATGAATAGTGAAAAACACTGCGTTATTGTTTAAAAATTAATTTTTATTTAAATAATTATTTTTAATTTACAAATATTTTAATGTAAAAATATATACCTAATATCTATATTAGTCTAATGTAATTAATTGGAGTCATTTTATAATAAGTTTAGATATAGAAAATTTTATTGAAGTTTTTACCGCCTTTTACCCACCTTCTAGGCACATTTGCAAACTTGCATAAAACATAATTTTACCATTTCAGTGAATTGAATTTTAGAAATATGAGAGAAACAGTTGAAATCAGTATGTAAAATTTGGTTCAATAAGATGAAAATAATATTTGGTGAATAGTAACTTTTGACTTTAATTAACCACGGTTAAAAGTAAATAGGTTAATTAAAGGTAAAAATGATATTATAATTACCCTGAAACATATCCTAATTATATTGGATAAGTTTATTTCCACCAAAATCAACCTTAGGAATAAAATATGACACTTTTGAACCACTTGGATTAGATTAGGACTTTTATTATTATTATATTTAAAGATGACTTAAAAGTGTTAAATTCAAATTTTCATAACTAAAACATTTGTAATATAGGGTTATACATAAGATAAATTAGACTATAAATATTCCATAGAAATATAAAAATATTTCCTACATAATGGTAATTTATTTATAATTTGTAAACATTAAATAATTAAATTTATTTATGACACAATGATGATGCAATAATTACCTTATTCACAAAAGACTAACATAATTGATATGATAAATATACAAATAAATGTAAATTGAGACTCTCGATTCATTACAATAATTTTCAAGTTTAATATGAAATGTTAGGGTTGATTAAATAAATTTTTTCGATGTGATAAAGTTGTTATGACTTTAACAAAAACAAAATACCAAATAGTGTCAAAATTGACTTAAATGAGTTTTTAAAACGAATACTATATTATTAAATGATATAATACTCCTAGAAATATAAGGTTCGACCGAAAGACTTATATAAGGTTATATATATCAATAAAGAACCAATTGGGGTTCTATTGGATTTTTTATAGTAAGTTTATTAACCATTTATTATAATAATACAAGAATACATGGTAAAAGTTAAACTATTTAACTAAGAGATAAATATAAAAGATAAGGTTAATATGGTGACCTAAACCTATCTAAAACCTACTGGTTGAGATTTTTTTGATTCATACCCACATTAGCTTCTAAATAAACCCATTTTGATCCATTAAAAACCAAAAATTATTTTAATATAAAATAATACTTCAAGATTTTCCTAATGTGACCCTCACCTCTCTTATAAAAGGGTACTTACCCTTCTCTTAATTTCACTCCTCCAAATCTATTTGGATCAGCCAAAACCTGCTTAAATATCCTCCCAACTACCTTAACTTAGACCTAGAGGCCATACTTTCATCAGAAATCCCACCTATGGAGCCCTTTTGATCAAATCAAAAGGAAGAACCAGAAGAAGAGGTAATTATTTCATCACCACTTTCAACGTTATTTTCTTCTTCCACCTAATCTTACTTTGTTGTTTACATACATAAATAACAGCTCTAGTACATTCTATATAATGATATGTTATTAGAAATATGGTACAATAATATTCGTTATTCTATATAATGCCCCGACCCCAGTTACCCAGAGCCAGTGCCATGGTTATGCTGTGTAATTTATTTTATACAGAAGAAACAAATAAGTTACACATCATAACACAGCAGGAGGTACTTTCTGGTTTAGATCATGGACAATCAAAGACAACAGCTTTGCTTCTTTATTGCTGAGCTAAGAACAAAAATCCAAGACTTGGAAAAGCTCTATCAACCTGTAAATTTTTTAACAAAAACGTAGGGTGAGAATTGAAATACTCAGTAAGGGGTTTTTTTGAAAATACATAAATACAGCCTTTGA
This sequence comes from Viscum album, assembly GCA_963277665.1. Taxonomy (NCBI): domain Eukaryota; kingdom Viridiplantae; phylum Streptophyta; class Magnoliopsida; order Santalales; family Viscaceae; genus Viscum; species Viscum album. The sequence continues at coordinate 822,515,105 of OY728130.1, read as the reverse complement.
AAACTACTTTGAAATTACTTTTCCATACTTAAATTGTTTTCTTAAAGGAAAAAATTAAAGACAAAACAAAAGTTGATATAACACAGTTAAATCACTTCATACTTATACACTAGAACACATAGCTGAAACCCACTTAATAGACAAGATAAGCATGCTAATAAAAAGGCATGGGTTATACTAAGTAAAGTGGCCATAAACAAGAAAGGTGTGTATGAAAAACAAGGTGTAAACATCATCAGAGTCGCGCACAAGTGCATTATCTAAAAAAAGTGCACATCATGACATGATAAATGTAATGAAACATTTGTAATAAACTCTTGAAAAGAAAACTGTTCGTGCATCAACATTGCCACATCATATGTCTTGTGTTTTTTTAATCTGATACTCATAGGTAAAGGTTCTATAACCATGGATATTACTTTAGTTGGAGTAATCACTTGGTTGGTCATATACTAAGAAATTTATGCTGAAGGACTCATGGTCTTTGTGTTAAGGCCTTGTGCAATGACCTAAGGGTAATAACCCAATCTAACTGTCTCGAGAACTATCGATGCATCGAGGAGCTTACTTTTACCGGTCTCCAACACGGAGGGCTTACTTTAACCAGTCCCCAACCTGAAGGGTTTTCTTTTTACCGAACCCCATCCTGGTAGTCCCATACATTTCTCACATGTTGATAAGGTCAGATATTTAAGGTGTCCCACACCACTTTGAATATTTAATTTTCATTTCATATTAGCCAAGGTGTCCCATACCACTTTGGGTAATACCATTTTCATTTCTCATTACCCAAGGTGTCCCATACCACTTTGGGTAATTTAGTTCATAGTTCATTATCATGTTGAGTCGTATGCATGAATAATAATATGAATAAGGTAACAATTATATAATTGGTTTACAAATACATGATACGACAGATAAAATTGAAAATATGGAATAAAAACAGGCATGGTTTAGTAAGAATAATATGTGCACAGAACAATTATTTAAGCACATAAAATGATGAATGTATGAGATTTTCCCCAAGGGGTATTAAATGACGAGTCTCTAAAATTCCAGTACATGGAAATGAACTACTTGGCATTAACTATTGTTCTTCACAGGTCACTGTACTTGCAACAAATCTCCAACCACTAATAATCACTGCGACATGCTTGGTATAAAAATAATAAACACTTGCAATCTTTAAAATTCCAATACATGGAAATAAAATATTTTAAATAAAATACTTGGCATTAATTATTGTTCTTCATAGGTCATAGAATTTGCAGTTAAGATCTGATCACTAATAATCACTGTAGCGAGTTTGGTATAAAAATAATAGAGGATTTATACATATTAACATAAAAATTAAATCCCTATCCTTTTAATACCAGTTTAAAACTGGCATAAGCATATCCTTTAAAAAAATCATTTCGAGGGAGAAATTTTTAATTAGTCAAGTTCATTGGTGTACTCTTAGACATAAAAATATAAAACAACATAGGCAAGCACTAAAATCTGACATGCATAAAAATATTAATAACAATTTCTTGAAACTAGGGTTTCAGATATTAATCTTAAAAACACATACATACATAGGGATATATACACAAAGTATATATATATATATATATATAGTTTTTCTCATAAATTAAACATGGTTCACTTAAAATCTGAAAACCTCTAACTACTTATCATTTATTCAGTTTAAAAATCAAAACCTTATGGGGGTTTAAATGTTCATGAAACTATAAATACTAAACATATAAAAACATTGTTTTTAACTATAGCATAATTGTACTTAAACCAAAGACCAAGTTCACATCAAAAATATTCTTCAAAGATAAGTATTCATCTATTAAAAATCAAAACAGATTTTTAATCCAATACATAACCTTATATAAATATATAGTTATATGTATATATATACGGCTTACATAAAATCATACATGTTAGGAATTTATTTTAGAAAGACCCTTTTCAAAGTATAATTAATAGTATAAAAATACTGAATAATCTTCGATAACCTAAAAACATAATTGGGTTTGAGTTATATATATAAATATATATATATATATTCAAAAATGTATATACACTATACACTTAAACCTGAGTTTTAGGTTTGTAAAATAGGATCGTTAAAACTAACTTTAAAAAGATAACCCCTTTTATGTCACGATGGCAACACCCTTGAAAATTCATCAAAACCGAAAGGGTTTTTGTTGTATTTACATATATAAAATTATATCAATACACCTATTATATCACACCGATTACAAAATAAAGACTCAAAAGAAACAAAATCTTTAAATCATTTTAGATAAACAACCTTCCAAAACCACACACCCCGTTTTAGAAACAAAGAGTGAAACGATTCTTATATTACGTAAAATTTATATGTATATATATGTACATTGCATGTAACCGACTACAAATAGGGGGTTTATACTATGTTTTCTATTAAATAAAAAAACGAGAGTACCCCTCGATGGTAAGCACCCTAGGAGTCCACTTCTTAAAAGAGAATGGTTTGCATGGAATATATATATATATACCTTTAACTATAAGTTTTATATATACTCACGTTTATATAAAAAACGAACCGAGGAGCATGGGTGGGTTTTTTAAAAAAACATGTAAATAGGACACCCTTACAGCCTAAGAAAGAAGCTTGCCACGGAGGGAAGCTGGCTGGGTGGCTGGAGAAACGAGAGGAACTTGGGTGGATGGAGGTGGTCCGGTGAGGTCGCGGCCACCTGGAGACACTGAAATGTGACAACGTGGTGACAAGTTGTGTAGCGCCGGCGCTGGGGTGGTCGTGCATGGGCAGCGTGGTGTGGAACCCGTGGTGGTTTGTGCGGTGGCAAGGCGATGGCGAGATTGGTGTCGCGGCGGTGCGGGTTGGCTCTGGAGGTCCTCGCTTACACAGAGGTTTCATTGTTCTTAAAAAAAATGATCCGGGGGTTAGGCTGATCCTATGATGTCCTAGAAAGGTGGGTGTGTGAGGTCAAACCAAAACGTGGAGAGGGTGGCGTCTCAGGCAAACCAGCGTGCCGGCCAGCGGGACCCCGGCGTGAGGTAGAAGACGACTGAGTTTGCGGAGAAAAAAAAAGAATGACGGCCGGGATCCGACTTAGAGATATCAGATGGACGAGATGAAATGATCATTTTATAAAAACATCAACGACTGGGATTTGTCTAGGTGAAATTGGATAGAGGAGGACCGTGCGGGGTCGTGATTAACCACAGGAGGGCTGTGTCACGTGATAAAAAACCAGTATAATACATGTTAAAATTACTTCGCATTAAAAAAACAATAATAAACCAGGACGTTATAATTAGAATTTGTATAAAATTTAATAAGTACTTTTAACTCATAATTTTCAAATCCAAGAATCCCAATTAAGTTTATGTAAAAAAAGAAAAAAGGATACTATTTGATATAACTTTTTTAAAAGATAAATATTTCATACTAAGAATTTATATCTACTATGATCTTATAACCATTAAAATCTAAAATCAAATTTATAACATACATCACTTGTTGATTTATAAAATTATTTTTAAAATACCTATAGTTTTTCCCAAATTTAAAACACATAGTTTTAGAGATCCAATAAGATACATTTTTTTCAATTATTACAGATACCCCCTTTTAGACATGACGTTCGACATATTTAAAATACTATGTTTTTTCACCACATAGGTATCATCATGATTTTGAAAAAAAATCAAAATAGATTCATTTTCAAGAATAATATTTTATTTTAATACTCGAAGATATAATTCTAATATTTTGTACATATTAAAATATTGAAATACTATAAGATTATAAGAGTGTTATAAAGACCAAATTCTTACAAAAATATGCACTTTATCCATTGAAACCCAACAGTCATATAACAGTCATATTCCCTTAGAGGTGCATTATAAAATCAAGGGGTAGGGTGTTTTACATTTTCAAAACACCTGACCCTAGGCGGATGGCTCTCCTCATACCACTGGTGTTGAGTACGTGCGCGGTGGTTCTAGAAGTTATATTTTTCACACTGATGGACCCCTAAGATGAAGACTATTGGATTACCCGAGTTGTGATTCTCAGTAGTCATGTTGTGGCCGTGTTAGGTCTTGTGCATGGTATTTTCAATTAGTTGGGTCTTTTTGAAATGTAACTTTTAAATATATACCAGTTTACCATATTCTTCATGTTTTATTTCCATTCAAATTATTTATTAGCACACAAAGCACAAAAAAAAATAAAAAAAAAATAAAACAAGAGACATCATTAAAAGCATAACATTGTTCACTTGGACCAGTTCATAAAACCTGGGGCGTCAAATTATCCCCCTCCTAAAAGAATTGCGTCCTCGTAATTTGATCTGCATACAAACACTGACTTATTCACATGGCTTCCCTGACACCCTTGGTGATGTCCCTCTACCTCCACTACCCATGGAAGAAGTTACTATTCAACTCTATCCCCAGGACAGAACAAAGCTTGTGGGTATCCTCTTCCCAAATACATTCTTGGCAAAGTGGATCGTGGTTAAAACCATGCTCCGGTTTGATACAGGTGGTTTTCCAGAGATGGGCACGAGTGACATCAAGTTTCACGACATCCGCTTTGATTTTGTTCCTAAAGATCTCTTGAACCACTACATATCTGAAGGATTCGATGAAAGTCCCAAAATCGCAGATCGCCCCAAGCATGCTGAAACACATGATTTGGTACATAAAGACTGCGCGGAAGTCCAACTCCTTTACAGCTTATCCGAAGGCCGTGAAGGCCAACCATTTATTATTCATGGTGAAACACAGGAAGAGACCCTCATAGTACTCCCCTTTATTTTTATAATTCTCGAACAGTGCATTGGCCATTTGGTTATACACAACTTCTGTCCCTCGGAAGATTCGAAGGACATTCGAGCTTTTCGATATTTCATAGAGGGTTTTGCATTTGGGTCTTAAGTTAACAAAAGGTTGGTAACTTGTTGAGAAGGATATTTTTACAATAGTCTCTATGATCTCTGAAGGGAGAGTCAAGAGTCTAGGTGTGGTTCGCTGTCTTTCCATCTGAGAAGTTTAAGAACAAACTCTACTTAGTAAAACATCATTAATGTTTTTGTGTTGTCTTAATTTTCCAGGGTTTCCTAAACCATTCCTTTGATACGAACTATAACGCCCCGAGCCCAATTACCTGGAGCCGGTGCCATGGTTATGGTGTGTAATTTATTTCATACAGACGAAACAAATAAGTTACACATCATAACACAGTAGGAGGAACTTTATGGTTTAGATCCTGGAGAATCAGAGACAACAGCTTTTCATCTTTATTGCTCAGCTAAGAACAAAAATCCAAGACTTGGAAAGGCTCTATCAACCTGTAAATTTTTTAACAAAAACGTAGGGTGAGCATTGAAATACTCAGTAAGGGATTTTTTTGAAAATACCTAAATACAGCCTTTGAAAACTACTTTGAAAATACTTTTCCATAATTAAATTGTTTTCTTAAAGGAAAAACTTCAAGACGAAACAAAAGTTGATATAACACAGTTAAATCACTTCATACTTATTCACTAGAACACATAGCTGAAACCCACTTAATAGACAAGATAATAATGATAATAAAAAGGCATGGGTTATACTAGGTAAAGTGGCCATAAACAAGAAAGGTGTGTATGAACAACAATGTGTAAACATCATCAGAGTCACGCACAAGCGTATTATCTAAAAAAATGCACATCATGACATGATAAATGTAATGCAACATTTGTAATAAAATTCTGGAAAAGAAAAATGGTCGTGCATCAACATTACCACATCATATGTCTTGTGTTTGTTTTTAATATGATACTCATAGGGAAAGGTTATATAACCAAGGATATTCCTCTAGTCGGAGTAATCACTTGGTTGGTCATATACTAAGAAATGTATGCTGAAGGACTCATGGTCTCTATGTCAAGGCCTTGTGCCATGACCTAAGAGTAATAACCCAATCTGACTGTCTCGAGATCTATCGAGGCATCGAGGAGCTTACTTTTACCAGTCTCCAACCCGGAGGGCTTACTTTAACCAGTCCCCAACCTGGAGGGTTTTTTTACCGGAGCCCATCCTGATAGCCCCATACATTTCTCACATGTTGATAAGTTCAGATATTCAAGGTGTCCCACACCACTTTGAATATTTATTTTTCATTTCATATTACCCAATGTGTCCCATACCACTTTGGGTAATACCATTTTCATTTCTCATTACCCAAGGTGTCCCATACCACTTTGGGTAATTTAGTTCTTAGTTCATTATCATGTTGAGTCATATGCATGAATAATAATAAGAATAAGGTAACAATTATATAATTTGATTACAAATACATGATACGACAGATAAAATTGAAAATATGAAATAAAAGCAGGCATGGTTCAGTTAGAATAATATGTGCATAGAACAATTATTTAAGAACATAAAAGGATGAATGTATGAGATTTTCCCCAAGGGGTATTAAATGATGAGTCTCTAAAATTCCAGTACATGGAAATGAACTACTTGGCATTAACTATTGTTCTTCACAGGTCACTGTACTTGCAACAAATCTCCAACCACTAATAATCACTGCGGAATGCTTGGTATAAAAATAATAAACACTTGCAATCTTTAAAATTACAATACTTGGAAATAAACTACTTTAAATAAAATACTTGGCACTAATTATTGTTCTTCACAGGTCATAAAATTTTCAGTTAAGCTCTGGTCACTAATAATCACTGTAACAAGTTTGGTATAAAAATAATAGAAAATTTCTACATATTAACATAACCCTTAAAGCCCTATCCTTTTAATACCAGTTGAAAAAAGGCATAAGCATATCCTTTTAAAAAACACATGAATCATTTATAGGGTGACATTTTTAATTAGTCAAGTTCATTGGTGTACTCTTAGACACAAAAATATAAAACAACATAGGCAAGCACTAAAATCCTACATGCATAAAACTATTAATAACAATTTCTTGAAACTAGGGTTTCAGATATTAATCTTAAAAACACATACATACATATGGATATACACAAAGAATATATATAGGTTTTATCATAAATTAAACATGGTTCACTTAAATTATGAAAACCTCTCACTACTTATCATTTATTCAGTTTAAAAATCAAAACCTTATGGGGTCTTAAATGTTCATGAAACTATAAATACATAAACATATAAAAATGTTGTTTTTAAATATAGCATAATTGTACTTAAACCAAAGGCCATGTTCGCAACAAAAATATTATTCAAAGATAAGTATTCATCTCTTAAAAATCAAAACTGATTTCCATTCCAATACATAACCTTATATAAATATATAGTTATATGTATATATATACGGCTTACATAAAATCATACATGTTAGGAATTGATTTTAGAAAGACCCTTTTCAAAGTATAATTCTTAGTATAAAAATAATGAATAATCTTCGATACCCTAAAAAAATAATTGGGTTTGAGTTATATATATATATATTCAAAACCGTATATACACTATACACATAAACCTAAGTTTTAGGTTTGTAAAATAGGATCGTTAAAAATAACTTAAAAAGGATAACCGCTTTTATGTCACAATGGAAACAACCTTGAAAATTCTTCAAAAACGAAAGGGTTTGTGTTGTATATACATATATAAAATTATATAAATACACCTATTATATCACACTGGTTAAAAAATAAAGACTCAAAAGAAACAAAATCTTTAAATCATTTTAGAGAAACACCCTTCCAAAACCACACACCCCGTTTTAGAAACAAAGAGTGAAACGATTCTTATATTATGTACAATTTATATGTATATATATGTACATTGCGTGTAACCGACTACACATAAGGGGTTTATACTAGGTTTTCTATCAAATAAAAAAACGGGAGTACCCCTGGAAGGTAAGAACCCTAGGAGTCCTATGCTTAAAAGAGAATGGTTAGCATGGAATATATATATATATATATACCTTTAACTATAAGTTGTATATATACTCATGTTTGTATAAAAAAAACCAAGGAGCATGGGTGGGTTTTTTAGAAAAACATGTAAATAGGACACCCTTACAACTTAAGAAAGAAACTCGCCATGGAGGGAGGCTTGCTGGGTGGCTGGAGAAACGAGAGGAACTTGGGTGGCCGGAGGTGGTACGGTGAGGTCGCAACCACCTGGAGACGCTGCAAGGTGACAGCGTGGTGACCAGTGGCGTGGAACCGGCGCTGGTGTGGTCGTGCACGGGTAGCGTGGTGGTTTGTACGGTGGAGAGGCAACGACGAGATAGGTGTCGCGGTGACGCAGGTTGGCTCCGGAGGTCCCCGCTTACACAGAGGTTTCATTGTTCTTAAAGGAAAATGATTCGAGGGTTTGATGTACTAGGAAGGTGGGTTTGTGAGGTCAAACCAAACAGTGGAGAGGGTGGCGTATCGGGCAAAAAAGCGTGCCGTCTAGCGGGACCCCGACGTGAGGTAGAAGACGACTGAGTTTGAGGAGAAAAAAAAAGAAAGACTGCAGGGATCTGACTTAGAGAGATCGGACAGACAAGATGAAATGAGCATTTAAAAAAAACATCAACGACCAGGATTTTTCTAGATGAGATCGGACAGAGGAGGACCGTGCGAGGTCGGGATTAACCACAGGAGGCCTGTGTCACATGATAAAAAATAGTATAATTCATGTTAAAATTACTTCGCATTAAAAAAACAATATTAAACCAGGACGTTATAATTTGAATTTGTATAAAATTTAATAAGTACTTTTAACTCATAATTTTCAAATCCAAGAATCCCAATTTAGTTTATTTAAAAAAAGAAAAAAAGGATACTATTTGATATAATTTTTTTTAAAACATAAATATTTCATACTAAGCATTTATATCTACTAAGATCTTATAACCATTAAAATCTAAAATCAAATTTATAACATACTTCACTTGTTGATTTATAAAATTATTTTTAAAAGACATGTAGTTTTTCCCTAATTTTAAACACATAGTTTTAGAGATCCAATAAGATACATTTTTTTTTTCAATTGTTACAGATACCCCCTTTTAGACATGACGTTCGACATATTTAAAATACTATGTTTTTTACCATATAGTTATCATCAAGATTTTGAAAAAAAATCAAAATAGATTCATTTTAAAGAATAATATTTTATTTTAATACTCGAAGATATAATTATAATATTTTGTACATATTAAAATATTGAAATACTATAAGATTATAAGAGTGTTATAAAGACCAAATTTTTATAAAAAGATGCACTTTATCCATTGAAACCCAATGGTCATATAACGGTCATATTCCCTTAGAAGTGCATTATAAAAACAAGGGGTAGGGTGTTTTACATTTTCAAAACACCTGACCCTAGGTGGATGGATCTCCTCATACCACTGGTGCTGAGTACATGCGCGGTGGTTCTGGAAGTTATATTTTTCACACCAATGGACCCCTAAGAAGAAAACTATAGGATTACCCAAGTTGTGATTCTCAGTAGTCTTGCTATGGCCGTGTTCGGTCTTGTACATGATATTTTCAATTAGTTGGGTCCTATTGAAATGTAACTTTTAAATATATACCAGTTTACCATATTCTTCATGTTTTTTTCCTTTCAAATTATTTATTAGCACAAAAAGCACAAAAAAATAAATAAATAAAACAAGATACATCATTAAAAGCATCACATTATTCACTTGGACCAGTTCATAAAACCTGGGGCATCACATTATCCACCTCCTAAAAGAATTGCGTCCTCACAATTTGATCGGCATACAAAAACTGACTTATTCACACGGCTTCCCTGACACCCTTGGTGATGTCCCTCTACCTCCACTGCCCATGGAAGAAGTTACTATTAAACTCTATCCCCAGGGCAGAAAAAATCTTGTGGGTCTCCTCTTCCCAAATACATTCTTGGAAAAGTGGATCGTGGTTTAAACCAAGCTCCCATTTGATACATGTGGTTTTCTAGAGATGGGCACGAGTGACATCAAGTTTCGCGACATCCGCTTGAATTTGGTTCCTAAAGATCTCTCGAACCACTTCATATATGAAGGATTCGATGAAAGACCCAAAATCGCAGAGCTCCCCAAGCATGCTGAAACACAGGATTTGGTACATAAAGACTATGCGGAATTCCAACTCCTTTATAGCTTCTCCGAAGGCTGTGAAGGCCAACCATTTATTATTCATGGTGAAACATAGGAAGAGTCCCTCATAGTACTTCCCTTTCTTTTTATAATTCTCAAATATTGCATTGGCCATTTGGTTATACACAACTTCCGACCCTCGGAAGATTCGAAGGACATTCGTGCTTTCTGATATTTCATAGAGGGTTTTGCACGTGAGTCTTCAGTTAACAAAAGGTTGGTAACTTTTTGAGTAGGATATTTCTACAATAGTCTCTATGATCTCTGTAGGGAGAGTCAAGAGTCTAGGCGTGGTTCACTGTCTTTCCATCTGAGAAGTTTAAGAACAAACTCTACTTAGTAAAACATCATTAATGTTTTTGTGTTGTCTTAATTTTCTAGGGTTACCTAAACCATTCCTCTGATACCAACTATAACACTCCGACCCCAGTTACCTGGAGCCAGTTACATGGTTATAGTGTATAATTTATTTCATACAGACGAAACAAATATGTTACACATCAAAAAACAGCAGGAGGAACTTTCTGGTTTAGATCATGTAGAATCAGAGACAACAGCTTTGCTTCTTTATTGCTGAGCTAAGAACAAAAATCCAAGACTTGGAAAGGCTCTATCGACCTGTAAATTTTTTAACAAAAACATAGGGTGAGCATTGAAATACTCAGTAAGGGTTTTTTTTGAAAATACCTAAATAGAACCTTTGAAAACTACTTTGAAAATACTTTTCCATACTTAAATTGTTTGCTTAAAGGAATAATGTCAAGACGAAACAAAAGTTGATATAACACAGTTAAAGAACTTCATACTTATACAATAGAACACATAGCTGGAACCCACTTAATAGAAAAGATAAGCATGCTAATAAAAATGCATGGGTTATACTAAGTAAAGTTGCTATAAACAAGAAAGGTGTGTATGAACAACAAGGTGTAAACATCATCAGAGTCGTGCACAAGTGCATTATCTAAAAAAAATTCACATCATGACATGATAAATGTAATGCAACATTTTTAATAAAATTCTGGAAAATAAAACTGGTCATGCATCAACATTACCACATCATATGTCTTGTGTTTTTTTAATCTGATACTCATAGGCAAAGGTTCTATAACCAATGATATTCCTCTAGTCGGAGTAATCACTTGGTTGGTCATATACTAAGAAATGTATGCTGAAGGACTCATGGTCTCTGTGTTAAGGCCTTGTGCCATGACCTAAGGGTTATAAACCAATCTGACTGTCTCAAGAACTATCGATGCATCGAGGAGATTACTTTTACCAGTCTCCAACCCCGAGGGATTACTTTATCAAGTCCCCAACCTGGAGGGTTTTATTTTTACCGGACACCATCCCGATAGTCCCATAAATTTCCCACATGTTGATAAGGTCAGATATTTTTGGTGTCCCACACCACTTTGAATATTTAATTTTCATTTCATATTACCCAAGGTGTCCCATACCACTTTGGGTAATACCATTTTCATTTCTCATTACCCAAGGTGTCCCATACCACTTTGGGTAATTTAGTTTTTAGTTCATTATCAAATTGAGTCGTATGCATGAATAATAATATGAATAAGGTAACAATTATATAATTGGTTTACAAATACATGATACGATAGATAAAATTGAAAATATGGAATAAAAGCAGGCATGGTTTAGTAAGAATAATATGTGCATAGAACAATTATAGAAGCGCATAAAATGATGAATGTATGAGATTTTCCCCAAGGGGTATTAAATGATGAGTCTCTAAAATTCCAGTACATGGAAATGAACTAGTTGGCATTAACTATTGTTCTTCACAGGTCACTGTACTTGCAACAAATCTCCAACCACTAATAATCACTACGACATGCTTGGTATAAAAATAATAAACACTTGTAATCTTTAAAATTCTAATACTTAGAAATAAACTACTTTAAATAAAATAAATGGAATTAATTATTCTTCTTCACAGGTCATAGAATTTGCAGTTAAGCTCTGATCACTAATACTCACTAGAGCGAGTTCGGTATAAAAATAATAGAGGATTTCTACATATTAACATAACCCTTAAATCTCTATCATTTTAATACCAGTTTAAAACAGGCATAAGCATATCCTTTAAAAAAAACATAAATCATTTTGAGGGCGACATTTTTAATTAGTCAAGTTAATTGGTGTACTCTTATACACAAAAATATAAAACAATATAGGCAAGCACTAAAATCCTACATGCATAAAAATATTAATAACAATTTATTGAAACTAGGGTTTCTGATATTAATCTTAAAAACACATACATACATAGGGATATATACACAAAGTATATATATAGGTTTTCTCAGAAATTAAACATGGTTCACTTAAAATCTGAAAACCTCAAACTACTTATCATTTATTCAGTTTAGAAATCAAACCTTATGGGGTTTTAAATGTTCATGAAACTATAAATACATAAACATATAAAAACTTTGTTTTTAACTATAGCATAATTGTACTTAAACCAAAGACCAAGTTCGCATCAAAAATATTCTTCAAAGATAAGTATTCATCTCTTAAAAATCAAAACTGATTTCCATTCCAATACATAACCTTATATAAATATATAGTTATATGTATATATATACGGCTTACATAAAATCATACATGTTAGGAATTGATTTTAGAAAGACCCTTTTCAAAGTATAATTCTTAGTATAAAAATACTGAATAATCTTCGATACCCTAAAAAAATAATTGGGTTTGAGTTATATATATATATATATATATTCAAAACCGTATATACACTATACACTTAAACCTGAGTTTTAGGTTTGTAAAATAGGATCGTTAAAACTAACTTAAAAAGGATAACCCCTTTTATGTCACGATGGCAACACCATTGAAAATTCTTCAAAATCGAAAGGGTTTGTGTTGTATATACATCTATAGAATTATAGAAATACACCTATTATATCACACTGGTTACAAAATAAAGACTCAAAAGAAACAAAATCTTTAAATCATTTTAGACACACCCCGTTTTAGAAACAAAGAGTGAAAAAATTCTTATATTATGTAAAATTTACATGTATATATATGTACATTGCATGTAACCAACTACACATAGGGGGTTTATACTAGGTTTTATATTAAAAAAAAATGGGAGTACCCCTTGAAGGTAAGAACCCTAGGAGTCCACTTCTTAAAAGATAATGGTTAGCATGGAATATATATATATATATATATATATATACCTTTAACTATAAGTTTTATATATACTCATGTTTATATAAAAATAGAATCGAGGAGAATGGGTGGGGTTTTCAAAAAAAACACGTAACTAGAAAACCCTTACAGCTTAAGAAAGAAGCTCGCCGTGAAGGGAGGCTTGCTGGGTGGCTGGAGAAACGAGAGGAACTTGGGTGGCCAGAGGTGGTCCGGTGAGGTCACAACCACCTAGAGACGCTGCAAGGTGACATCGTGGTGACCATCGGCGTGGCTCCGACACTGGTGTGGTCGTGCATGAGCAGCATGGTGCGGAACTAGTGGTGGTTTGTGCGGTGGCGAGGCGACAACGAGATAGGTGTCGCGGCGGCGCGGGTTGGCTCCAGAGGTCCCCTCTTACATAGAGGTTTCATTGTTCTTAAAGGAAAACGATCCGGGGGTTAGGCCGATCCTATGATGTCCTAGGAAGGTGGGTGCGTGAGGTCAAACCAAACAGTGGAGAGGGTGGTATCTCGGGCAAACCAGCCTGCCGGCTAGCGGGACCCCGGTGTGAGGTAGAATACGACTGAGTTTGCGGAGAAAAAAAAATAATGACGGCTGGGATATGACTTAGAGAGATCAGAAAGATGAGATGAAACAAGTGTTTCAAAAAAACATCAACGACTGGGATTTATCTAGGTGAGATCGGATGGAGGAGGACCGTGCGGGGTCGGGATTAACCACAGGAGGCCTGGGTCATGTGATAAAAAAATAGTATAATACATGTTAAAATTACTTCACATTAAAAAAAACAATATTAAACCAGGACGTTATAATTTGAATTTGTATAAAATTTAATAAGTACTTTTGACTCATAATTTTCCAATCCAAGAATCCCAATTTAGTTTATGTAAAAAAAGAAAAGAAACGATACTATTTGATATTTTTTTAAAAGAAAAATATTTCATACTAAACATTTATAACTACTAGGATCTTATAACCACTGAAATTTAAAATCCAATTTATAACATACTTCACTTGTCGATTTATAAAATTATTTTTAAAAGACCTGTAGTTTTTCCCTAATTTAAAACACCTAGGTTTAGAGATCCAATAAGATACATTTTTTTTCAATTATTACAGATATCCCATTTTAGACATGACGTTCGACATATTTAAAATACTATATTTTTCACCATATAGGTATCATCATGATTTTGAAAAAAAAATCAAAATAGAATCATTTTCAAGAATAATATTTTATTTTAATACTCAAAGTTATAATTCTAATATTTTATACATATTAAAATATTGAAATACCATAAGATTATAAGAGCGTTATAAAGACCAAATTTTTATAAAAAGATGCACTTTATCCGTTGAAACCCAACTGTCATATAACAGTCATATTCCCTTAGAGTTCCATTATAAAAACAAGGGGTATGGTGTTTTACATTTTCAAAATCCCTGACCCTAGGTTGATGGATCTCCTCATACCACTGGTACTGAGTACGTGCACGGTGGTTCTGGCAGTTATATTTTTCACACTGATGGACCCTGAAGAAGATGACTATCTTATTACCCGAGTTGTGATTCTCAGTAGTCTTGTTGTAGCCGTGTTAGGTCTTGTGCATGGTATTTTCTATTAGTTGGGTCTTGTTGAAATGTAACTTTTAAATATATACCAGTTTACTATATTTTTCATGTTTTATTTCCTTTTAAATTATTTATTAGCACACAAAGCACAAAAAAAAGAGACATCTTTAAAAGAATAACATTGTTCACTTGGACCAGTTCATAAAACCTGGGGCGTCACATTCTATCCATCCTATGAATGACAAAGTCACCATACATGCGTACGTACGACTTACCGTCTCTACATCATGGTGTTGTTTGTTATTCAACACTTCATTATTTCGATGAGTATAATAATGATGTATAATTGATTTAAATAACAAATATAACATGTTAACTATTCTTTATATGTGATATAACATCCAATTACATATGATTTCACCATCAATAGAATGATATTGCTGCTCGTGCCTACGTACGGATTACCATCTCCATGAAGGTGATGAGATTAATTTCCCATCGTAAGAATTCAAGAATAATTTTCATTTGATGATTAAATTTTTTTTAAAGAAATTAATATAATTATGTATATGAATCAGATACATCCTATCCATAAAAAACATGACTTATGTAACAAAACATATAAAGTAAAAAAAATCAGTTAACACCCAAAATAATGATACTAATGAAATATCATTAACAAAGAAATATTATAAGATCATGATATCATATTTATATATATAGTTCTTGAATAATTTAATAAAAATTATTTAACAATTATACAGGAGGTTAAAGTACCATCGACCAAGGAAATGTACAAAGTAGGGGTTAATTTTACAATCTCTTTATAATATGAGGTTTTTATACTTAAGTATCTACTGGGACTTCTTTATCATCTACATCCATGTTTATTATTACTAAAATATGGGTTAAATTCATTTATACCATTGATTGAATTTTTATAAAATTTTTTTAAAGTAATTTTTCCGTCATTTTCCTAACATGGTACTTTATGACCTTTTCAACAAATTAAGGTAAGAATATTTTTTTAACTTATATGGAGGGTGCAACTATTTTATACTATTATATTACCTTCAAATATTCCCATACAATCTTATAAGAATATTTTCACAATCAATTTTTTCTTTTATAATTACGTGACATTCAAATTATTTCAAAATAGATAGATATATTTCTCTCAAATAGTTTTTATTTCATCTATGTGAACATCCTATGATGGATTTTACACATGTTTGAAGTTTATTTTTTTGATACAATATTCCATATTATATTGAAGGATTTGTGATATGTTTGACTATGGATATGTTATTTTTATACCCTTCATGGTTTATGGTTAATGTATTAACATTTCATATAATTGGTTTAATACAAATGTTTATGTTATGTTTAAACATTTTCATATGAGGAATGCATTGGAATTAGTATGTGATGGGTGGAGCCTGCTATAGCTCCTCGATGCATTGGTAGGTCTCATGAGACAAACTAGTGTCTTAGCACAAGGACTTGAAAAAATCTTTATTTGTAGTCTTGGAATGAGGCCTTGACTATACGGTTATGTTGTTCGACATTATGCATTCCATCATTATGAAATTGGCTATTGATATTACATTTGATTATTCGACTAGTAGAATATCCATGTGAATAAGTAAATGAATTTTTTGATTTATCTTTTCCATATCATGCTGAAGTTTATGTTTAAAAGGATTGTGTTTTAGTCTTCTACATTTCTTTAAATGTTTATGCTTATTTATGAATGTTTCTGCTATATTGTTATCCTTACTGAGCATCTGAGCTCACCCCTTTCTATATTTTATTTTTCCTTGGATGAGTGGAAGTATATTATGATTAAACCTTAGGAATAGGATAAAGGATATGATTGTGTTAAAAGGGGACACAATGCAGTTGTTTTTATTTCCCGATGTAAAGTAAAACTCATGTATGTATCTAGTAATTCCAAATCTACTAAACTAATTGGTATTTAGAGACTTGATCTCTTGTGATCATTCCAATGTTATGTAATAGTTCACTGACTTTGGGTAACTAGGGTTGGGGTGTTATAGCTGGTATCAGAGGAAGTTTTGTAAAAACCTTGGAAACTCGATTTAGAAAAACTCTAATTAGAGCACATTACCCTAAGATATACTTTGAGGATTAGTATAGAAGAACATCAAATTTTTCTGGCAGTGTAAGTATTATGTGGGTTTTCCAAGAAATACAACCCTGTCTGGAAATGATCTAGTAGAGGTGGCTCTAGCACATATGTACCTTGGAGTGAAAACTCCGACAAGGAGTTTCGGGCTTGACCAAGGGTATCCTGGTACATGATAATGGGCCTTGCTGAACTCTTGTTTATGACACTCCCTGGGGATATGATTAGGATAATTCAAATTTTCAATACAAGAAATTATAAAGGATTTATGAGTGTATAATTCCTCAAAGAATTTTTTTTATGATTATGGATTATATCCATAAACTGTTCACTTTATGTTAATTGTTTTCTAAGTTTGAAATTTTTTATTTCAATTCATAAACTAATCTAGTTTATGCCATTATTTAGAAATGGCGCCTAGTGGAAGGAATAGAAACCATGTCAATGCACATAATCCATGTAGTGACTACCCTCCTACTAAAGATAATTATAGTGGAGCTGGTGATGCAACTGGTGTTGATCAACTTATAACCATATTGGGACAACTCACATAGGTTATGAATAATAACCTTACCTATATGGAGCACCCTAATACACAACATGGAGGATCAATGTTAGACCGATTCACGAGGAAACAACCACCAACATTCAATGGTACTACAAATACATTTGCAGTAGAGAAATGGATAAGTTCTTAAGAGAAAATATTTCATGCTTTGGGGAGTAGCAAAAGGGAAAAAGTTTTCATGGCAGTTTATCGCCACACAGGAGATACAGATCAATAGTGACCATTGATTCAAAACAAAAAGGAAGATGATGAAGTATAAAATATGGAATAGAGGGATTTTAAAGATATTTTCTTATAAAAATACTTTCCTCATGACCATCGAGTGGATATGGAAAGACAATTTCTGAGTTTGAAGCAAAAGAAGGATGAGAATGTTACAATGTATGAGGCTAACTTTACAAGGTTAACAAGGAATGCTACATATTATATACGTAACCTAAGGAGTAATATTGATCGATTCTTTGATGGTTTAAAACCATTTCTCCATCGATAATTAGTCTCACAATCCTTATCATTGTACGAAGATATTGTCTCATGTGCTATCAAGAGAGAAAAATAATTCTCTAAGTATTATGACTTTAAAGAAAAGCAAGAGAAGAAGAGATCTGCTGAACACTGTGGAAATGGAAATAAGTGGAAGAATGGAAAAGTTGAATTTCTATCCTATAGTAAATGTGGGAAGAAACACCCTGGTACTTTCCTGAAGGGAATGAGATTCTGTTACAAGTGTGGTGAAAAGGGCCACCAAACTCGTGATTGTAAGGGAAAGAAAGAGGCTGTCAATGTTAAATGCTATAATTGTAGTGAAATGGGGAATTATGACAATGAATTTCCAAATCACCAGGGAAACTTACCTCAGAAAAGGACAAGGGATAAAGGATAAGATTAAGTGATCACTACTATAGTGGTTGAATCTCTAAATGACGTAGTGGTAGGTAATTTAATGGTTTCCTCAAATTTAGTCAATGCTTTATTTGGTTCTGGATCAACACATTCTTTCATATCTTCATAATTTTCTAAGAAAATTAGATATTTCAAATTTGATTTAACAAGGGAGTTTTCATTCAATACTCCAAAGAGAACTATCATTTTAATAAAGTTTTGTGAATTAGTTCCCATTATGGCATATAAATGTACTTTATCTACTGATCTCATCATCATACCCATGATTGAATTTGATATAATCCTCGGTATGGATTAGATTTTGGATCATGATGTGAAAATGTATTGTAAGAAGAAGGAGGATAAAATTTTCGATGATGATAAGGAGTACCATATCTTTAAAGAAGAAACATCACCATCTAATTCTTATTTATATCTGCCCCTAGTAGCTCTACTAAATTCAATTATTGGGGAGGAAGAGAATGAAATAACTATGGGTGAGGAAAGGAATGTTCAAATAGAGGATGTACCTATTGTTCAAGAATATATTGATGTGTTTCTATAGGATTTACCTATAAATCCTCCAGAATGGGAAATTGAGTTTTCCATAGATATAATTTTTAGTTCAAGGACCATATCAAATACCCCTTATAGAATGGATACAGTGGAATTAGTAGAAAAAAATAAACAACTATAGGAAATGAGTAATAAAGGATTTATTCTCCCTAGTGTTTCTCCATGGGGAGCCCTGTTCTTTTTGTTAAGAAAAAGGATGGATCTAGGAGGTTGTTCATTGACTACATGGAGATCAATACTATAACTATAAAGAACAAGTATCCCATACCCCGCATTGATGATTTATTTGATCAACTTCACAGAGCTCAATATTTTTCAAAGATTAACCTTTGATCTGGACATCACTAGTTGTGTGTGAAGAAGGAAGACAGTCTGAAGACAACATTTCATACCCAATATGGGCATTACGAGTTTACAGTAATGCCTTTTCGACTAACTAATTCACCCTCTATCTTCATGGATATAATGAATTGAGTTTTCAAGGAATATATTGATGAATTTGTAGTGGTATTTATTGATGATATCTTGGTATACTCCAAAAGATACAAGGATCATGAAAATCACTTGCGAACTATTCTAAAGACTCTTAGAAGAAATGAATTATATGGGAAGTTTAGAAAGTATGAATTCTAGATTTAGTAGATTAATTTTCTTGGCTATATTGTGTCTAAGGATGGAATCTCTATTGATCCTTCAAAGACAAGAGAAATACAAGAATGTCTAGAACCTATGATTATAAATAAGGTACATAGTTTTATCGGTTTAGCAGGTTATTATCTATATTTTTCCATAATTTTGCCTGATTGTCTAACCCATTAACCAAGATCACATGTAAAGGGGTACATTTTTTTTGTATGAAAGAGTCTGGAGAATGTTTTGAAGAACTAAAGAGAAGATTAGTCAATACTCCTATACCGACTCTACCATCTGAGAATGATGGGTTTGTTATTTATAGTGATTCTTCAATGAAAGGACTTGGTTGTATCCTTCTGTAGAATGATAGAGTTATTACCTATGCATCATGACAACTAAAAAATCATGAACAAAACTATCCCACTCATGATATTGAGTTAGAAGCTGTAATATTTTCATTGACGATATAAAGACACTATCTCTATGGTGAAAAATGTGACATTTATACTAATCACAAGAGTTTGAAGTATATTTTATCACAAAAAGAACTCAACATGAGGCAAATGAAATGGATCAAACTATTCAAGGATTATGATTTCAATATACACTACCACCCGAGGATGGAAAATAAGGTGGTATATGCTTTGAGTAGAAAGGATCATGGAGTTCTGAGCAAGATGAGAGTTAAAAGGGATCCTATGTTTGTGGATCTAGTAAAGACGAATATGGGAATAATCATGGAAGATGAAACATAAATAATTTTTCAAATGGTTTCTAAACCATATTTACTTAAACGAATTAAAATTTCTCAGACTAATAATTAGGAGTTTCAAAAGAAAATTAAAGTTTTGAATGATGGGAGATTAGTTGACTTTGTTTATGAAAATGGAATTTTGAAATTTGGGAAGATACTTTGTGTTCCTGACATACCTGATCTAAAAAGGGAATTATTGGATGATTCTTATTTCTCTAATTATCTATACACCTTGGCAGCACTAAGATGTATAGATATTTGAAAGAACATTTATACCGGGACATCATGAAGTGGGAAATTGCTGATTATGTGTCAAGATGTATGGTTTTTCAAAAGGTGAAGGCTAGAAGACAACATCCTAGAGGATTCATGCAACCTCTTCCCATAATTGAGTGGAAATGAGATGATATTATGATGGAATATTTCATGGGGATACCAAAGAATCCTAGATGGAATGATGCAATATGAGTCATTGTTGATTGTCTTACCAAGTCAGCACATTTTCTTTCTATAAGAGAATATTTACCACTTGAACTTTTAGCAAGAATATATATTAATGAAGTTTTAAGACTACATGGCGTACCCCTATCGATTTTTTCTAATCACGATCCCTGTTTAACATCAATATTCTAGAAAAGTCTTCAGAAAGCACTGGATACTTAACTTCATTTGAGCACTACCTACCACCCTCAAACTGATGGGCAATCAGAATAGACTATTCAAAATTTTGAAGAAATATTGAGATCATTCTCATTTGACTTTCAAGGTACGTGAGATCAGTATTTACCTATGGTAGAATTTTCTTATAATAATAGCTTCCATTCAAGTATTCAGATGGAACCATATGAAGTGTTATATGGAAAGAGATTTCTCACACCAACTTGTTGGGATGATGTTGGTGAAATAAAACTCGTAAGACTACCACTTGTTAAGGAAACAATGAAAAAGGTGAATATTATCCAAACCCACATCAAAGAAGCTCAAAGTAGGAAAAATAGCTATACTGATTATCAAAGGAAGGATTTGGAATTTCAAGTAGGAGATCATGTTTTCTTGAAGGTATATCCATGGAAGTATGTTATATGATTCAATAATAAGGGTAAATTGAGTCCCAAGTACATAAGATCTTTTGAAATTCTAGAATGAATTGGAATTGTAGCTTACCGTTTGGAAATGCCTCCAAGTCTCTCCAAAGTTCTTGATGTGTTCCATGTATCACTATTGAGAAAATACATGCCTGACCCAACACATGTACTCACCTATGACGAATTAGAACTAGAACCTGATATATCTTATTGTGAAGAGCCTATCAGGATTCTTGATTCTAGAGAACACGTGCTGAGAAACTGGATGACTTGTCTCTTAAATGTTCTATGGAGAAACCATAAGATGGAAGAGGCAACTTGGGAACCCGAGGAACTTATGATGAAGAACCACCCAGATATTTTTATGAAGTAGTATTCTAGAAATTTTGACGATGAAATTATTTTAAGTATGGAAGAAATTAACACCCCAAGCTTCCACAATATGATCCTCTTTGAATAATAAAATAGCTTGTGCTGTACAAAACTTCGAATTCTAGCACACCACAACAAATTAATTTAGCCGTTCTAAAAGCAGTTATGAATAGTAATACCCACTTCTTAAAATTTTATAAATTTTATTTTTCAAATTGGACTTTGTTTTTTGATTTAGAATATAAAAATTAGCTTAGGGTGATTTTTTGGTGTTATTCTGAGAACTTTAAATTTTTGATGAATAGTAAAAAACACGACATTATTATTTAAAACAAAATTTTTATTTAAATAATTATTTTTAATTTATATTTATTTTAATGTCAAAATAGATACATAATATCTATATAAGTCCAATGTAATTCATTGGAGTCATTTTATAATAAGTTTATATATATATAATCTTTTTGAACTTTTTACCGCATTTTACCCACCTTCTAGGCACATTTGCAAATGTGCATAGAACATAATTTTGCCACTTCTGTGAATTGAATTTCAAAAATCAGAGAGACACGGTTGACATCATTAAGTAAAAGGTATTTTAATAAGATGAAAATAATTTTTGGTGAATAGTAACTTTTGACTTTTATTTACCACGATTAAAATTAAATAGGGTAATTAAAGGTAAAAATGATATTATAATTATCATGACACATGTTCTAATTCTATTTAATAAGTTTATTTCGACCAAAATCAACCTTAGGAATAATATATGACCCTTTTGATCAACTTGGATTAGATTATGACTTTTATTATTATTTTATTTAAAGAAGCGTTACAAGTGTTAAATTCAAATTTTCAGACTAAAACATTTTTAATATTGGGTTATACATAAGATAAATTGGACTATAAAAATTAATTATAAAGCTAAAAATATTTCATACCTAATTGTACTTTATTTATAATTTTTAAACATTAAATAATTAAATTTATTTATGTCATAATAATGATGTAGTAATTACCTTATTAATGAAAGATTAAAATAATTGATATTATAAATATCCAAATAAATGTAAATTGAGACATATGATTCATTCCACTAATTTTATTGGTTCATATGACATGTTACGGTTGATTAAATGTTTTTGTCCAAGCGATAAAGTTTTTATGACTTTAACAAAAACAAAATACCAAATAGTGTCAAAATTGACATAAATGAGTTTTAAAAAAATACTATATTATTAAATGATATAATATTCATAAAAATATATGGTTCAACCAAAAGAATTTCATAAGTTTATATATTTAAATAATGAACCACCTGGGGTTTGCTTGTATTTTTATAGTATGTTTATTAACCATTTATTATAATAATACAAAAATACATGGTAAAAGTTAAACTATTTAACTAAGAGTTAAATCTATAAGATAAGGTTAATATGGTGACCTAAAACTATCTAAAAACATATTGGTTGAGAGGTTTTCGACCCGTATTCACATTATCCTTGACATAAACCCATTTTGAGCCATTAAAAACTGAAAATGATTTTATTATAAAATAATATTTAATGATTTTCATAAAGTGACCCACAACTCTCTTATAAAAGGGTACTTCCCCTTCTATTAATTTCACACCTCCATATCCATTTGGATTGGCCAAACCCTACTCAAATATCCTCCCAACGACCATCACTTATACCTAGATTCCTTACTCTGATCATAAAGACAACCTAAGGATCCCTTTTGATCAAATCAAAAGGAAGAACCCGAAGAAGAGGTAATTATTTCATCACCTCTTTCAAAGTTATTTTCTTCTTCCACCTCCTATTTCTCTGTTGTTTCCATAAAATAAATAATATCTCCAATAACTTCTACATAATAAGATGTTATTATAAATATGGTACAACAGTATTCATTATTGTATCCATCCTATGAATGACAAAGTCACCATACATGCGTACGTATGGCTTACCATCTCCACGTCGTGGTGTAGTTTGTTATTCAACACCTCATTATTTGGATAGGTATAATAATGATGTATAATTGATGTAAATAATAAATATAAAATTCTAATTAATATTTATATGTGATATAACATCCAATTACATATGATTTCAACATCAATAGAATGATATTGTCGCTCGTTCATACGTACGAATTATCGTCTCCACGAACGTGATGAGATTCATTCCCATCGTAACCATTCTAGAATAATTTTCATTTGTGGATTAAAAATAAAATTTAATGAACTTAATATAATTCTGGATATGAATAAAATACATCCTATCCAAAACAAACATGACTTACGTAACAAAACATATAAAGGAAAATGAATTAGATAACACCCAAAACAATGATACTACTGAAATATCAATAACAAAAATATATTAGAAGATATTATATGATATCATATTTATGAATGTAGTAATTGTATAATTTAATAACAATTATTTAATTATACAAGAGGTTAAATTACCATCAACCAAGGAAAAGTACAATGTAAGGGTTGATTTTACAATCTTTTTATTTTCAGAGGTTGTTTATATGTAAGTATCTACTGGGACTTCATTATCATCCACATCCTTGTTTCTTATACCTAGAATATAGTTTAAATTCATTTATACCCTTGTTTTAACTTTTAAAAAATGTTTTGAAAGGAGTATTTCCATTGTTTTCCAAAAAAGGTACTTTATGACCTTTTCGAAAAATTAATATAATCATGTTTTTTTAACTTATACAATGGGTGTAGTTATTTTCTGCCGTTATGACATCTTTGAAGCTTCCCTTACAAGATTATAAGAATATTTTCAAAATAATTGTTTTCTTTTATAATTAAGTTACTTTTAAATGATTTCAAAATAGATAGATATATTTCTCTCAAATAGTTTTGATTTCATCTATGTCAACATCCTTTAATGAATTGTACACTTATTTGAAGTTGATTTATTATGATACAATCTTCCATATTGTATTGAAGGTTTTGTGATATGTCCGACTGTGGATGTATTATTTTTATGCCATTCATGGTTTATGGTTAATGTATTAAAATTTCGTATTCTAGTTTTAATATGAATGTTTATGTTATGTTTCAACCTTTTCATATGAGGAATGCATTGGACTTAGTAATTGATGGGTGAAGCCTGTTATAGATTCTCGATGCATTGGTAGGTCTCATGAGACAAACTAGTATCTTGGAACAAGGCCTTGACAAAATCTTTATTTGTAGACTTGGCACAAGGCCTTGACTGTGTGGTTATGATGTTTGGAATTATGCACTCCATCATTATTAAATTGGCTATTGATATTACATGTGATTATTCTACTAGTAGAATATCCATGTGAATAAGTAAATGGCATTATTTGATTTATCTTTTCCATATTATGTTAAAGTTTATGTTTAAAAGGCCTGTGTTTTAGTCTTATACATTTCCTTAAATTTTTATGCTTATTTATGAAATTTTCCGCTATATTTTTATCCTTATTGAGCATCTAAGCTCACCCCTTTCTATGTTTTATTTTTCCCAGTATGTGAATAAGTATATTATGATTAAACTGTAGGAATAGACTAAAGGATATGAGTGTGTCCAATGGGGACATTGTAGATGCCGGAAAAGTCCGTTGTTCCCAAACGAAGCTCCGGATGCGGGAAGCGAGGTCATATTTGGAGTCGGAAGCATGTTTCGGAGGGCCCGGAGGCCTTGCGCGGAATTTTGGAGACCTGCGCGCAAAGTTGATGAGCCGCACACAAACCTCCCGGGTCGCGCGCAATGCGCTGAGCCGGCGCGCAATTTTGCGCGCCCGTGGCCCGCGAGACTCCCTTGCGCGCCGGGCCCGATTCCGCGCCCCCGAAGAGAATTTCGCGCCCGCGGACCGGATTCCGCGCCCGGGGTTGCCTATAAATATAAGGCGACCCCCGACGTTTTGGAGGTTGCCAGAATTCGAAAGGTCTCTCGTGCGCGCAATCCAACCCCTTCTGCGCGCAATGCCGATCTTCAGGTAACCTCCTTTCTTTCGCGCAAGAAAGCCTTGGGGTTCGCCTTCGCGCGCAATCCCTTTGGCTCCTTTGAATAAATATTCACCCAAAGGCATTCGCGCGCAAAAGAAGTCTCTTGCGCGCAATTACCCCCGGGGTGCGCGCAATCCAGCCCGATTGCGCCCCCCCCCTTTTCAAAGTGGCCATTCATTAGAGAATGAGCCGTTTCCCCCGTGCGCTATCCGAGGCCCGGTGCGCGCAATCTCTATCATTCGCGTGCAAAGGGCTGGCCCAATTGCGCGCCAGCCCGCCCATTTGCGCGCTGAACCGCGGTATTGCGCGCAAAGCTCCTCTTTTGCGCGCAAACCGCCAGGGTCGCCCCCTTTGACCCCCTGAGGGTACCCGCCTGCGTGGCGCCCGACGACCCTCATCCCGGGTTCCCGCACCGTGCGTTGTCTTCCCGTGCGACCCTCCAGGCTCGCGCGAAGTGACACGGACCTATCGGCGGCTTCAACGTCCTGCACGACGTTAAAATGCATACGTCCTGCACGACGTTAAACTGCATACGTCCTGCACGACGTTAAACTGCATACGTCCCGCACAACGTTAAACTGCACTCGTCCCACATGACGTTAAACTGCACATGTCCAAGCTGCACGACGTTAAACTGCCTAGCATATCGTCCAAGCTACAAGACGTTAAACTATTCAGCATTCGTCCAACATGACATTAAACTGTACTTCATCCGGCAAGACGTTAAACCGTCCGCTTCGTCCTCAACACATGACGTTAAACTGTACTTCATCCGGCAAGACGTTAAACCGTCCGCATCACCCGATCCCGTGCCCCCGCACGCAGGGTCCTCCCGGTTTGGATGTGGCCCCCACCCGCTCGTCTCTGCAGGGATGTCTGGATTGGAGTGGCCTTCGCCCACGGGGGTAGAGTGTTGCAAACAGAACGAACTACGTGGACTTTGATCCCTGTCTTCTAAACAGGGTACGTAGGAAGCCTCTTCGAGGTTCAAGCCCACCACCTGGTCGTCCCGGTCGTATTTACGTCGGTTCGTCCATCAGTGGACCCCTCCTGGGTTCACACTTGCGTCGATTCACCTATGAATCCACTCTTGTGGGGGACTGCACATGTGTATCTCCATTGCACTTCCCCACTGCCCTTTTCTATTTCTCTCTCCAGAACGAACTACGTGGACTTTGATCCCTGTCTTCTAAACAGGGTACGTAGGAAGCCTCTTCGAGGCTCAAGCCCGCCACCTAGTCGTCCCGGTCGTATTTACGTCGGTTCGTCCATCAGTGAACCCCTCCCGGGTTCACACTTGCGTTGATTCACCTATGAATCCGCCTCTGTGGGGGACTGCACGTGTGTATCTCCATTGTGCTTCCCCACTGCCTCGATCTCTTTGTGAGTCGGCAAGCCAACGTCCAGCATGACGTGAAACTGTGATCCACCCGGCCGTCCCATCCCCCTCTGTGCGAGGTGGTTCGGTTCAATCCTTATCCAGGCAGCCTCGATCTCTTTGTGAGTCGGCAAGCCAACGTCCAGCATGACATGAAACTGTGATCCACCCGGCCGTCCCATCCCCCTCTGTGCGAGGTGGTTCGGTTCAATCCTTATCCAGGCAGCCTCGATCTCTTTGTGAGTCGGCAAGCCAACGTCCAGCATGACGTGAAACTGTGATCCACCCGGCCGTCCCATCCCCCTCTGTGTGAGGTGGTTCGGTTCAATCCTCCACCCGGCGGCCTCGATCTCTTCGTGAGTCGGCTTGCCATCGTCCAGCATGACGTTAAACTACATATCCGAACTACGCTGACTTTGATCCGCGCTACTGCGCGGTACATAGGAAGCCCCTACGGGGTCCAAGCTCTCCACTCCATCATCCATCCTGATCCTTACCTGGGCCGCCACATCCCGGTGGGGTCATGCCATTTCATTCCACCCCACTTCACTCGGGAAGCCGCCCATGTGCTGGCCCCAGCGTCGGAGGTTCCCCGCAAGGGGTTCTGTCATCTGATCCACTTTTCGTGTTGATCAGTCCGATGCCGTCCCCGCTGGACGTTAAACTCGCGGCATACCCCGTGTTAAACATGGGAAGCTGAGGAAAACCTCAGGTAACGCAGTTCCCCGCACCCAGTGCGGGATGCCTCAGGCCATCACGCCTTCGAGAAGCCCTATTAGGGACGGAAGGCAGACATGCAGAGTCGCCGTGCTAAAACAAGCCCCAACACCCAGAGCCACCCGGTCTCCTCACCGCAGGTTGCTGCCCCGACCAGACTCCTTGGAGCGTCCGGGCGGAAGCAGCGTAATTAACCGGTGTCCATGAAGATATGGCGCCGGGAACGAGATTCACGAACATTCTTAAATCTATGAGGGAGACCCGGATTAGGCGACGAGTTCCGAGGAGATGTCCACGGAAGGAGGAGCCGACATCCCATCATCCCGGTTTCGATCAAGGAGCAGACGCCCCTGAATAAGGGACGAATGCCGCCCGCCATTGGAAAGCGGGACTGCGGGGCCACAAGCCGTGCGCCCATCCCCTCAGGTCGACGGGTGCACGCGCGAACGCGTCCTGGCGGAACAGCTTAACCCGACGCACATCCGCACCGAAACAGAAAAATGGTGAACCCGACGTGAATCTCTTCTCCTCAATACGAAGACCGATGGCTTTCAGAGGTGTTGGAAGACCAGCATGCTGCTCGACCGAGCATTCAGTTTTACCCGCCAGGGGCTGAGGAAGGGAAATCGGGCACTCCGTCTCGCGACGTCGAGGGCCTGGGTTCCCCCCCATGGAAGGCGTCGTGGCACTAATGGTTGGTTGTCGATTCGTTTTCCTGTCAGTGTTAATGGGTTTTTCTCCCTGCTTTCAGGAATCAAGTCGCCCAATCCAGTGCCCGATCGCCACCCGCCCACTGGCGCAGGGGTAGGGGAAATACCGACGCGGCTACTCTGCGCGGTCCCGCCCGTTCCACAGCCGTCCCAGCAGCCGCAGCTGCGGGGCAACCACGCCCTCTCTCCCCCTCGGAGGTCATCCAAAGAAGGGTGATCAACAACTTGGTGCGGAGATATGAGGAAGAGGGAGTCATCCCCACCAGGGACATGGCTCGCCTAGACCTCGAGAAAGCCGCACCTCGCCACCAACGCCGCCCCCGAGGGCCGCGCAGGGAGGCACCGCTGCCTACCTCGACGTCCAACCGTTTCGGGAGTTTATCCTCGGAACGCTCCGACAGTTCCTTCCCCTATGCGGATGAGGTGGAAGACACCCGGGACCACCCTATCCGGGATTCTCTCCAGGGATCCGCGATAAGGGCTCCTGTCAGGCCACGGCGACACCGCCGCCAGGCCTCTCAAGTCGAAGAACGGACTCTCCACCTGCCCGCGCCGCTCATCCCGACTCGTTTGTCCCGACGCCAATGTCGGGCACGAGCGGAAGAGGATGCCCACCTTGGGGCCCTAGAAACTGCGGCCGCGTTGGCTCAAGCCACCGCTGGCTCCAGCCACCAGGCCCCTGCGCATCCTGAGCAGGGGCACTTCTATGCCCGACCTGGATCGAGGCCCCGACCGCCCCAAAGGCAGGTTGGTTTGACTCTCCCGGTTGCTGGTACAGACAATAGCCACCGCGGACCACCTCGCGGTAGCGCTATTCACCAACAGGGTCTACTCCGTGTGGCCGATCCAAGAGGCATGGGTCACCCCGCCTTCCGATCCCGGCCCGGAGGCCTTCCCGGAATCATCTCTCCATGCGTCCCCTTTGATATCTGTCCCGGTGCCCCTCGCACCTTGGTTTCCAGTCCTCTTGGCCCCAGCACCAGTGTGGCCGGAGGACGCCAGGACAGAGATCAGCCCTGCCCCGAAGAACCACCCAGGGGCAGGAAGGCAAGGCGTCGACGCCGAGGGAAGAATGTTACGGAATTCCGGACAGAGATCCGACCGGTTCGCTTCTCTGATTCAGAGGTGGAGTATGATTCGGCGACAGAGCCCTTCCCCCAATCCCGCCAGTCAGGGGCAGGGGTAGGAATGCGGCACGTCAGCCTCGTACTCCCCGAGAGCGAGATCGATATGATCCCCGCTTCTCTCCGAAGGTATATCCGGAGTAGCGAGGGCCTGGTAGACCCCCAAGGATCAAGCTTGCGGTGGGTACCGGCACCTCCGGAAGCGCCTTCTGCCTCGATCGGAGACGCCGGAGACCTTTTCTGGGGACCGACGGTCGAACCACGATCTAGTGCACCCTCGGCGAGCACCGACGCTACGGCAGGATGTTCGCTCGCCAGCCCGTCCTATCGTGATGTGGTAGCCAGGGCACCGCCACCCTCAGAGGGTGGCCCGGGATATGGAGGCCAATCGGCCTGCTCGCCGTATTCACCACCGGCCAGCCCGTCGGCCCGGCGGCCCGCCTCGGCACCACTGCCGGTTCCCCGTGCGTTCCCAGCCATTGAAGAGGACCAAGGAGATCTGGGTCCCGAGTTTGAGTCGTGGAGCTTCTGGACCGTCCTTACAGAGGGCCACTTCCCTGAGAAGTTTTGGCCAGTCGCAGGACCGGGCTTCGATGCACCCGAATCGCTCACCACGGATGAGTTTGAATGCTTCCGCCGAACTCTCCGGGAGACTCGCTCCTGTCTTCACCGATTACAAATGCCATATCCCGGGAGTCAAGTGCACCTGGAGGATATTGGTGAGCAGTGCCGTCAAATTGACCTGGCCACGCTCCCCGCGGTTCGGCACCCCGGGTCATTTGGGCACCACGAGGCCCTCCAACAACGATGCGTTGAGTGTTTTCAAGTACTCCGCAAGTTTATCGAGGAAGCCACTCCCCACGTGTATATCCGTGGATGGGGGCAGTACACTGCCCTACGCTTCAGTGTGATTCGCCGACAGCCCGATTCGCTGGGTGGCCCTGAGGGTATATCCCCAGGGACGGAAACAGTCAATATGGCTGACCTGTCGGGAGAGGAGAACGACTTGGAACTTCTCGACGGGGGCTTCCCCCCCGAAGACAAGCCGTCGTTAGATCCATCGGTGAGAGTTACTCGTCACCAGAGGAACCTCCTGGGTCTCCCCAAGCCCACTGAAGCACTGACGTTGAGCCGAAACGTCAGCAAAGGTAAAGAGCACAACGAGGCTATAAAGCCCGCCGACCCATCTGCCTCCATGCAGAGGGCAGAGGTGGATCTCGAGAAGGCTACGCTACGTCAACAGCTCGCCGAACAGAAGAAGCTGGTTGACCAGCTCCTCGCCGAGCGCACTGCAGAACGGCGGCCTGACTACGGTGATCCTAAGCCAGGACAGCAGGGACCGGAACAACCGCTCCTCGACGAGACTCTCCCGGGCAACCGTGATTACGCCGTGTTCGCCGACAGGAGAGAGGCCATTGCCTATGTCAAGAGGGCGCGGTATGTTTCTCCACACCCTCCCGAGCGGCGTGATTACATGAGAGACCCCGCTCGAATTCCTCCCGCTGCCCCAAGGGCCGCTCCGCCCGCCATCCCACGAGCTGCTGAGTTCGACGACCCGGTCGACGACCCGATTGAAGGGTCATGCAATGCGCTCGTGCTTAGAGATCCTCGCCAGGACTGGAACCCATGTCCGGACGATCCGATGGCGGCACTCATTGCCCGCTTGGAAGCCTTGGAGACTCGGCAGGTGGCGATCCCACCGGACGGCAAGCCATACCCAGCATGGGTGGATGACATGCGGGCACCTACGGGATTCGGGAATCCCACTTTTGCCCCCTTCAACGGGACTGGAGATCCGCCACAGCATTTGGCCCATTTCAACTCGAGGTGCGGGCCTATGTTGGGGACTCCGGCGCAGCAGGAGGCCGCTAAGCTTCGCTGCTTTGTTCAGACATTGGAAGGGCCAGCATTTGTCTGGTACAGCCAGCTCCCCGTCGGGTCGGTAACCAGCTGGGAGGAACTCCATAGACAATTCCTCTACCAGTTCAGTTCCACGACCCGGAATACGAGTATCACAGACCTCTTCAAGTGCAAGCAGAGGCCTGACGAGCGAGTCACGGACTTCGTCGCCCGATGGAAGGGTCTCACGTATTCCCTTGACATGCCATTGACTCAGGAGAAGTTGCGGACAATGTGCGTCGGGAACGTCAAGACCGAGCTGGTCCCTTCCCTGATCACTCAGAATTACCCCGGAGGGTTCAGGAACTTCTCAGACAAAGCTCAACGTCTTGAGGAAGCCCTACAACAGGCCAGCCAGGCACACCCGCTGCCTCCTATGATTCCTGCAAGGAGAGTCAGCAGGGCTGAGCCCGCTGCTGTTGCCCAGATAGAGGCTCCCAGGCCGTTGGAGCTACTGCCGGTGAGGCCAGCTCCACAGCCTCACAGGAATCCGCCTCCACGGGCCCAGTTCCCGGCCCAGCAGCGGTAGCCCCAGAACCGGCCGGCCCCTCCGCGTAATGTACCGCCACAACCCAGGCGAGATAATCAGGGTCCACCTCCCCAGGCAGGCCCCTCCAGCCCCTCGTCAAGACCACGCTCCCAGGGGCCCGCGATACCTGACTGACTCATTCCACGAGGATCAGGTCCCCGGTTATTTCCGGAGCGCCCTGGAGCAGAGGATTGTGCGACTGCCTGAGTGTTGGAGGCTGGAGGAGGCACATCTCACGGATAACCCCCGCTACTGCCCCTACCATCAGGCCCTGGGACACACCATCCAGCGGTGCTATGTGTTTAAGGATTGGCTACAAGACCAGATTAACAACAATGTAATCAGGTTGGGGCCAGCTCCAGCACAAGTGGCGGGCGTGTTCGTGGGATCAGACGACGATAGCGGCAATGAGGACGAATGGCAGCTGGTCTCCGACCGCGGGTCCCAGAAGTATAAAAACTGGATGGCCCGCAAGACGATCATTCGCGCCCATGGAATCATCCGTGCGCGCTTGAATCAGCCTGAGCCCCCAGAATCTGCGGGTGCTGCTTTGGCATCGTCGTCCCAGCCTGCCTCTTCCAAGAAGAGCGAACGGCGGCGGCGCAAGAAGGAAGAGCGCGCCCCGCCAGTTCCGCCACTATCCCGCACTCTCGGCGATTTCATGCCCCCGGAGATGGGAATCCCTCCTCGGATCCGCCCAGTGGTGAATGATTCGTCCGATGACAGTATTGGGTACACTTCGGTTAATACCGTCGAGCTGGTAAATCCCTTTTCGGTTCCCGACGTTGAAGAACACCAGGTGGGCCTCCCTAGTGTCCCCGGTCGTCGCCACCGTCGGAAGAACCGCAGCAACAGGAGTCGCTGGGGCACAGCCGTTGGTACCTCCAACCAGGCCGTGCACGCCACTGAGACTAGGCAGCAGGCTCAAAACCGAGCTCAGCGCGCGCAGCCCCCCCATCCGGGGATGACGGATTCGCCTCCGCCACTGTTTGTGGTGTGGGACCAGGCAGAACCGCCTCAGCCGCGTCGCGACCAGCTCCGCCCTGCCACGAGTCCATCCCGGCCTCCTGACCCCAGTACGGTGACCATTTCCCGGACTGTAACCAGTGAACAGCGAGATGCACCAAGTACCAGTCGGCCGCCGGCCCAACCGGCAAGGCCCGTCATGCCTCCAATCGCAGAGTAACCTCCTGCAACCAGGGGCTCGCGCTTGGCAAAGAAGTATGATGTCCTGAAGCACTTGGCTGACATCCCAGCAAGGCTCTCCATCCTTGAGGCTCTGCGCATGTCATCTGAGATGCGCGAGGCACTCGCTGAAGCCCTGAAGAGCCCCCTCCAGTTTGAGACAGAGGTTGCGGCTGCAGAGGCCTTTCACGCCGAAACGATCGAGGACACCGAATGTCAGGCAGTTATCTCGTTCTCTGGTAAGGATGAAGACCCTCCTATACAGGGGCACATTCGTCCGCTGTATGTCACTGGCCAGTTCAATGGCCTTGAAGTCCGGCGCTGTCTTGTCGACACGGGGTCTGGAATTAACCTGATTCCAACTCGGACGCTCCGGAGATTGGGGTTGTCTGAGGATGACTTGATTCCCTCCGACCTCAGGATCCAGGGGTACGACCGCACCGAGAAAACTCCGGTCGGCAAGATACGCTTGAAGACCCAGTTCGGTGACTTGGTTGCCAACACCGAATTCATGGTAGTCTCTCAAGACACTGCGTACAATGCATTGATGGGCAGGCCATGGCTCCACCTTCATGCGGCGGTTCCCTCGTCATACCACCAATGCCTCAAATACTCCCTTAATGGTCGAGTGGGCGTGCTTCAGGGAGATGCCTCTCCTTTTGCCTCATGTGAAGCCCACTATCTGGACGCGGATTATTACAAGAGCAAGGATAAGCAGATCCTGGCAGGTGAGGTCGAGCCTGTCGCTGTTGCAAGTGATCCCTGGGCAAGTTTGGATGACGCTTACGTCCTCCCGATTCAACGGTTGGACGTAGCCATGGTCTCGACGGCCTGTGAGTCTCTTGATGAGATGACCGCGACCGCCCGTGCCAGTACCAGCGGCCCAGCAGGATCTGGTAGCCCCAATGCAGTTTCCAACGCAGTCTCTCCCGTGGACGATCCCTCCCCGAGTGGAGAGGACGTGGAAGATGCACCCCCGGCCTTTGAGAAGGGCGTCTCCACCACAGTCGATGAGTTAGTACAAGTGAACCTTGGAACCGAAGCAGATCCAAGACCCACATTGGTCAGTGCCGCCATGCCCTCCGAGGAGCGGCAGCAGTACGTGGACTTTCTCAGGCAGCACCGTGATGTGTTCGCTTGGGGCTATGACGAGATGCCGGGGCTAGATCCTCCAGTAGCCGTCCACCGCCTTGGTCTCCCGGCGAGCCATCGCGGGTTCAAGCAGCCTCCCAGGAAGATGCACCCATTCCACGGTGCCATGGTTGAGGCCGAAGTTGACAAGCTTATCAAAGCCAACTTCGTGAGGGAAGTCCAGTACCCCAAATGGCTGGCCAACATTGTGCCGGTCAGGAAGAAGAATGGGCAGATTAGAGTCTGCATCGACTTCCGCGATCTCAACCGCCACTGTCCGAAGGATGATTTTCCCCTTCCAGTGACAGAGCTGTTGATTGACGCCACGGCAGGGTTCCAAGCCCTCTCCTTTATGGATGGATACTCCGGATACAACCAAATTCGGATGGCCCATGAGGATGAGGAGTTCACTGCCTTCAGGGCCCCCCAAGGTATCTTTTGCTACCGGGTCATGCCTTTCGGCCTGAAGAATGCAGGTGCCACCTATCAACGGGCGATGCACCGCATATTCAAGCCAATCCTCGGCACACTGGTGGAATGCTACGTCGACGACTTGGTAGTCAAATCGCGCCAGCGTCAGGACCATCTCAAAGATCTTGAGAAAGTGTTCAGCTTCCTCCGGTCTCGCTGCCTGAAGATGAACCCGTTGAAGTGTGCCTTCGGGGTCACCTCCGGGAAGTTCCTTGGATTTGTGGTAAGATACCGGGGTATTGAGATCGACCCAGAGAAGACCAGGGCGATTAGCCAGATGCCTCCCCCAGGTAACATCCGGGAACTGCAAGGGTTCCAAGGCCACTTAGCCTATATACGCCGATTCATCGCGAATCTGGCCGGAAAGTGTAAGCCCTTTTCTCGGCTCATGAAGAAAGGTGCCACCTATGTATGGGATAAAGAGTGTCAGATCTCTTTCAAGGAAATCAAGCAGTACCTGCTGCAACCTCCGGTTCTGATGCCGCCTGTATCCGGGAAGCCGCTGGTCCTTTATGTGACCGCCCTGGAACGGTCCCTGTGTGCCCTTATCACCCAGAAGAACAACGAGGGAACAGAGAATAGCCTCTATTACCTCAGTCGCATGATCCTCGATGCGGAAGTCAGGTATTCCCCCATCGAGAAGAGCTGCCTGGCGCTCGTATTTGCCGTACAGAAATTACGGCACTACTTGCAGCACCATGAGGTACAGTTGGTTTCTCGGGTAGACCCGTTGAAATATATCCTGAGCCGGCCTATGTTGACTGGTCGTCTAGCGCGGTGGGCTGTGATTCTCCAGCAGTTCGACATCAGGTATGTGTCTCAGAAGGCCATCAAAGGGCAAGCATTGGCGGACTTTCTGGCTGCTCACCCAACCTCCGCGGATTAGCCGCTGGATCTAGGCTTTCCTGATGAGGCCATTCTCTCGGTCGATCATGCCGGTCCATGCTGGCAGATGCACTTTGACGGTGCCTCCCGGAGCCCCACCGGTAGAAGACTTGATAATCCTAAGCTCAACAGAGTGGGTTTGGGTATCGTCTTCATTATCCCGGAGCAAGCCGTGCTGCCATACTCTTTCCTGTTGTCAGAGGGCTGTACCAACAATGAGGCGGAATACCATGCCCTCATCACTGGCCTCGAGTTAGCTCTCGAGATCGACGTGCCCCATCTGTGCGTGAAAGGGGACTCCGAGATGGTCGTTAAGCAGATCAATGGCGACTATGTTGTCAGGAAGCCGGAACTTGTGCCATTGCTGGAGTGCACCCTCCTTCTGATGGCCCGTTTCCCTTCTCGGCCAGAAATTGTCCATATTCCCCGGTCGCAGAACGGTCGAGCAGATGCTTTGGCCAGCCTTGCTGCGTCACTTGCGGAGCCTGAACAGGATAACCTGATCGTCCGCGTGACGCGCCGCAGGCTCATCGCTCCTGTTATCCCGGAGGGAGATCGCGGCCCATCGGTAAGTAATCTCACCGTGGTTGCCCCTATGCCCGGAGCCCCGAGTACCCCAGACATGGCAGTCGAACCAGCCCCTGATTGGAGGGCGCCTTTGGTTGAGTACCTCCAACATGGCATTCTCCCGTCGGATCGGGCCGAGCGCGAGCGAGTTCGACGCCGCGCATCGCAGTTTGTCCTCCAGAGCAGTCCCGGCCTGGAGCAGATCCTCTATAGACGCGGATTTGATGGTGTTCTCCTCCGTTGCCTTCAGGGAGTTGAGATCCCACGAGTCATGCGAGAGGTTCATGCTGGTTCATGCGGTGCCCATCAGACTGGGCCGAAGCTGTCCCACCAGATTCGGAGGTTGGGATACTTCTGGCCCTCCATGATTCATGACTGCATCGAGTATGCCAGGAGGTGCCATGCGTGCCAGGTTCATGCGAACTTTGTGCATCGGCCGCCGGAGCCTCTCCATACCATCAGGTATTCTTGGCCCTTTGCAGTCTGGGGGATGGACGTTGTGGGACCTTACCCGTCGGCGACGGCTCGCCAGTGCCGGTTCATTCTGACCGCCACGGACTTCTTCTCCAAATGGGCAGAGGCAATTCCGCTCAGAGAGGTCAAATCCTGTTCGATCACTGACTTCGTGACCTCCAACATCATTCATCGATTTGGAGTGCCTCACGCTATCCTCACGGATAACGGAGCCAATTTCCGAGCAGCCGAGTTGAAGAATTTGTACGCCAAGTACAACATTCGCTCGAACCATACATCTCGCTATCATGCGCAGGAGAATGGACAGATCGAGGCGTTTAACAAAACCCTCTATAACATTCTGCAAAAAATGGTTGGTCAGAACAAGAAGAGTTGGCCGGACAAGCTCCCCAACGCCCTCTGGGCTTATCGGACGACGACTCGCAATTCCACCCAGATGACCCCTTATTCCCTGGTGTATGGAGCTGAGGCCGTCCTGCCCATCGAGATCCAGTTACCGTCCTTGCGCACTGCGGTCTACGACCAGCAAGCGCCGGACAGAGCTGCTGAAGCCCGCCTAGTCGAGCTGGAGGCACTGGATGAGAATAGGCTTCGCGCTTTGCACAACTTGGAGAGGCATCAAAGCAGAATGGCTCGAGCTTTCAATAAGAAGGTTCACCTCCGCTCCTTCCTGCAGGGTGACCTAGTGCTAGCCCTAAGAGCGCCAATGATCCCTGGCAGGAAGCCACCCAAGTTGGAGCCCAAGTGGGAGGGACCTCTTGTCGTCCCCAAAGTTTATCCCAATGGCGCGTACTCCCTAGCGACTATGGATGATGAGCGTGTCACTCCTCCCACCAACTCTAGGTTCCTCAAGCAGTACTTTGTCTGAGTGTACCACGTCCTGCACGATGTTAAACTGCATACGTCCAAGCTGCATGACGTTAAACTGCCCAGCACATCGTCCGCGCGGCAAGACGTTAAACTGCCAAGCATCTTCGTCCAAGCTACAAGACGTTAAACTGTTCAGCATTCATCCAACACGACGTTAAACTGTACCACGTCCGAGCTACATAACGTTAAACTGTTCCGCATTAGTCCTGCATGATGATAAACTGCCCCTCAAGAACTACGTGCGGCCTGATTCCCATCCTTAGGGGATACGTAGGACCGCCTGAACCTTCATGTTTCAGGCTCAGCCCCATCCTTCGGGAATTTCCATCCTATCTCGGGCCTTCGGCCCAGTTGCCCCCGGGTGTGCGGCGTATGGTGTGAACGCGGGGCTATGCCCTCATCCACATCGGTTTGCTCGTCACACTATACGACCCCCCCACATTTGGGGATGCCTTCTGCTTCCCCTTTTTTTCTCTTTTCATCCTGCACGACGTTAAACTGCACTTCAAGAACTACGTGCGGCTTGATTCCCATCCTTATGGGATACGTAGGACCGCCTGAACATTCATGTTTCAGGCCCAACCCCATTTCCCGGGAATCTCTATCCCGCGTTGGGACTCTGGCCCAAGTTCCCCTCCTTTTTGTGCGAGGCGTATGGCGTGAGCGGGGGATTATGTCCTCATTCACGTCGGTCTACTGGCCGCGCCGCACGCCTCCCCCGTATGTGGGACTACCTCACACCCCTCATCGTCCTGCATGACGTTAAACTGCCTCTCAAGAACTACATATGGCTTGATTCCCATCCTTATGGGATACGTAGGACCGCCTGGACGCTTGTGTTTCAGGTCCAGCCCCGTCTCTTGGTTGATCACGGGGATCTGCTGTCTTTTGGTTGCTCTCAGGGTGAGTCCTCCGACCCTTTCCGGTGATCTGTTAACATGTTTTGGGTACTTTGGTCTATGACCCGTAGTGTCGGATGCAATCCTGACAAGTCCTGTGTTGCTTGTCGGGCCTCACGCTTCCTCTTGTTCGGGCCTTCACTCAAAGGGATCCTCGTTAGCGGTTTGGGTACGATGCCTCAGTGCTCTCCTACCGCTCCGGGTCGATTTACCGGTGGGTCCTGGGCCGCAAAT
The DNA here is from genome assembly GCA_963277665.1 of Viscum album. Lineage (NCBI taxonomy): Eukaryota > Viridiplantae > Streptophyta > Magnoliopsida > Santalales > Viscaceae > Viscum > Viscum album. The sequence goes on along the minus strand of OY728130.1, from coordinate 822,476,093 downwards.
CGATATGAATCCTTCGATTGAGCGGTTGATGCTCGTTTGATTGCCTAGTTCTAGGCTGACGCGATTGGATGTTGTGTTGCGAATATGGTCAGCGACATCCTTGATCGCCATGTCGGCTCTTTTAGGCTCCGAACATTGGTTGCACGGTCCTCATCACACTCCGCCTTTGTGCGTTGTAGTGGAATCTCGACACTCTCTTCATACTGACCTTCAGTACACCTTTACACGTTAGGCAGGCCAACCAGGGTAATGGTGTCTGTCGAGTCTCCCACGATCTGAGCACCAAGGATATATACTGATTTCCTCCCTAAGGGCCGTGTATAGCTGGACCCTCGTCCCCATAAGGAGGAAGGAGTCGCCCGAACAATCGCGTTTTGGGCCCAGTATATCTGGAGGCTAGCATCTCTACCCCTCGGGTGATGGACATACGCAGGCCCATATCCCAGGGTCCTTCTTCTGGAATCGTGCGTGACTGCAGGGCTGGGTATGTTCCCACCTCCGCTGAGTCCGCCATCTCGCGATAAGCGGATTCCTCCATGGTCCGAACCACACGACCTTAAACTGTGTTGTCTGGTCCTACCACACGACAGTAAACTGTGATCGTCCTGGCCGCCCGATGAGAAATGGCACTGCATCTTGATGTTCTCCTCAGGGGACACTCATGTTGGGCGCTGGTTAATAACCACGCCATTCATCAATGCCTTTCATGGCTTGATTATTGTGGCGACGCCAGGGATTCTTTAATCACAGGCATGTCGCTGCACGAAAAACCATCAACCTTTAAGGACAAACAAGAAATATCAAATACCGCTTCTTCTGTGTGCGAGGGTCAGACCCGCACCCTTCCCCGCGCTGGTGCCCGATTGTGTTGCGCCGCGCTTCAAGAACTACGTGTGTCTTGATTCCCATCCTCATGGGATACGTAGGAACGCCCGGATGTTTGAAACTTCTGGTCCAGCCCCCCACCTCTTAGAGATTCCCCCTTCTCTGGGGAATCCGCCACCTTCAGGTCACCCTCAAGGCGTGTCCCTCGACCCCTTGCAGTGGTCCACCAGTGTCAAGAGTACTCTGGTTTATTGCCAGGAGAGTCCGGTTCCGCTTGGTCAGGTTTCTTCCACTTTTCAGGCTTCGTGCTCCCTTTCATTCGGACCCATCGTCTACGCCTTGGGTGGAGCCCCCATGAACGGTTCAGACACAATTCCTCAGTGCTCTCCCACCGACTCGGGCTGGTGCCCCCAATGGCCTCGGGCAGCAAATCGATATGAATCCTGCGATTGAGCGGTCGATGCTCGTTTGCTGCCTCATTCCATCAACGGTTGGTGCGATATTGATGCTGCTTTTCCGCCACGGTCGGCAGTACTCCCATATCGTTATGCCGGTGCCCCCAGTCCTTGAGTGAATGGCCACATGATTCACATTTTCCACCTCCCATTCTGACCAGGCGAAATCTCGACACTCTTGACACTATCCCTCAGTGCATCTTCGGATATCCAGGGGATAGGACCACGATGTGGCGTACTTTGAGGTTTTTATGGTCCGAGCTCTAAGACCTTAAACTAAGATCTCCCCTTATGGTCCGAGCTCTAAGACCTTAAACTAAGATCTCCCCTTATGGTCCGAGCTCTAAGACCTTAAACTAAGATCTCCCCTTATGGTCCGAGCTCTAAGACCTTAAACTAATATCTACCCTTATGGTCCGAGCTCTAAGACCTTAAACTAAGATCTACCCTCATGGTCTGAGCTCTAAGACCTTAAACTAAGATCTACCCTTATGGTCCGAGCTCTAAGACCTTAAACTAAGATCTACCCTTATGGTCCGAGCTCTAAGACCTTAAACTAAGATCTCCCCTTATGGTCCGAGCTCTAAGACCTTAAACTAAGATCTCCCCTTATGGTCCGAACTCTAAGACCTTAAACTAAGATCTACCCTTATGGTCTGAGCTCTAAGACCTTAAACTAAGATCTACCCCTATGGTCCGAGCTCTAAGACCTTAAACTAAGATCTACCCCTATGGTCCGAGCTCTAAGACCTTAAACTAAGATCTACCCCTATGGTCCGTGCTCTAAGACCTTAAACTAAGATCTACCCCTATGGTCCGAGCTCAAAGACCTTAAACTAAGATCTACCCCTATGGTCCGAGCTCTACGACCCTAAAACTAAGATCTTCCCACATGGGATTCTACGTCCTGCATGACGTTAAACTGCACTTTCAGAACTACGTATGGCTTGATCTCCAGCCTGATGGAGTACGTAGGAACGCCCGAGCATTTCAACTCGGGTCCAGCCTCAGGGATCGCTAAGTCCCGCCAGTCCTCGTCGCCGGCCGTCTGGCCTGACTTCAGGTAGAGTGGTGCAGTTGTGATATTCTCCCCGATTCAGCTCGGGATGCCCCATCGCAATGATGGGAAGCGACGGTTTCCTCGTCAAAGAGGTTCTGTCTGAGAATTGGGGTGATTCACGGCCAGATTAGTGCATCCGCCTAATGCGCTTTCCCCACGGTGGCGCAATTTTGAGAGCGTTGGATTCTATCCGAACAAATCGTCACTTCGCCCCACGCTTCGCATGCCCTGTTGATCTGGATTTCCACCCTTGTGCCTGAAGGAACCCCCGAAGCGGCATTGATGATGACATGTGATCCGCCTCCTGCCATATGGATGATGACCTTTGGTCCGTCTATCGCAGTAGTATGGTCGATTGATCCATTGTCCGCTTGCCGTCTTGGGCATTTCCTGGAAGGCCAACCGTTGTGGATTTCTGAATTCGGGACGCGCGATTCACCCTTTCTCATTTCCCTATGTTCGGATAAAATCTCAACGCCCCTAGCGTTGTCCCGCTCGTGTGTTGGAACAAGTTGGGGGGATGATACACTGATTAGGTATGAGGTCTCCTTTCTTAGGAATGATCTCCCTCTTTTCTCTAGAAATCCAGGCCCAATTACGGATGCCTGAAGCTTGGCTAACGCTCCCGCGAGACAATGAATTGTGGTCGAGCATGTTAAGCCAAAAGATGCAGATAAATATATTGGTTCATACAAAATGGATCGAAATATTGAGTAGCGGAAGCAAAATATTCTGGGAATGGCAAAAAACAAAGCCCCTAGGGATTAGCGTGCTGGATAAGTATTTCTAACGCCGCTACCCTTTGGCTGGCAGCCTCCAGGGCTGCTTCTCGCTCTCTGCGTGCCCTCTCCTCGTCGGCGGTCGCAGCACGCAGTTCGTCGATTCTGGCCTGTGCACGCTCCCGCTCGACTTGGATTGTGACCATCTGTTGGCCCGCCTCCGTCAGCTGTACCTGGGCGTCAACCAGCTGGGCTGCTAGTTGCTCCACAAGCTCGGTGCACGTTGCGACGAAGGCCTCCTTCTCTGCCGCCTGCCCTTCGAGAAGCCGGACTTCCTACTCCGCCGCGAGGAGCGCCCGCGTGCTCTCCGACATGTCCCGACTTTGTGCGACGTCGGCAGCTCTCGCGCATCTTTTCGGCCACGAAATCACGGACCGTCAGATGGAGGCGTTGAGCATCAGCTCCCCCGGCACACAGGAAGCGCAGCCAGGTTTGGAGTGACCCCATGCGCCCCAGCCACTCCGATGGGTCTCGCTTGAGGAAGCGCTGGATGCACTTCCACCCCCTTCGGCGCGCTATCCGGCACTCCTCGACCGCCTCCGCGTCTGAGTCGTCCATCTCCTCGGGGTCGCCAGGCCGGTAGGCAGGGAAGGCAGCCAGCAGGTCTGCTGCAGGGTCCGCCCCTGGGATGTCTTCATGGGGAATAGGTTCCCCAACATCTGGGTGACCTTCTTCTCTCTCCCCAGCGGCGTTGACACCCTCGTCAGCCCCCGACCTCTCTCCGATGTCAGCACCGCCGACGTCCGTAGCCCCTTGATCAGCAGTTGGTGGGGCCGGCTCGGTGCGGGAAGTCTGTTCTGGAGCAGGTGGCATGTCTGCCGCCGGTCCACTCGTGGATGGCCCGGGTTCGACAACCCGAAGAGCCTCCAGTGTTGAGATCACTGCGCGGGGCATGCCATGGTTAGTAACGGATCGTCAATGGCAAGCACCAGCAGTAAAGTAAGGAGACTTACGGGAGTTCAGAGCGTCATCTTCCGCTGCCCCGGCCGCCGCAGGAACAGTTGCAGCAGGGGACCCTTCAGCGCTTGTCAATTCAATAATGGGCGTCTGACCCCCGCCTTGTCCTGCTGGCGCCTCTCCTACTCCCGCTGAGGACGCCTGACCAACATCCGTGCGCTCCTGAGAAAGGTGGAGAAATGGGTTATAAGCTGCATAAGAGAATGGATGAAGCAGGTTGAGTAGGGATAGAAGCGGACCACGAGGAGCTCAGTGACATCAACATTGTCAGATCCGGCCACCTCGCCGCTCTCCCGCGGGCTCCCCTGATGGGATCTCCCCTCGGAGCCTTCATCCTCCCCCATCTCCTCCTCTTCCTCGGAGTCGTTGCTACTATCGTCTTCCGCCGGTGGCATCTGTTCTGGAGCGGGCTCTAGACCGAGCATCACCTTCACCAGAAGGGATGGCTCCGCACGCTGACCACGTTGGCGCGCGTACTCGTCCATGGCCGTCAGATACGCATACTGCCGGTTGAAGTCCACCCTGTCGGCGATATGGAGGCGCCCGACCTCTGGCAGATGGATTCCTTCTCTGAGTATCTTTCGCCAGATGGCGTCGGTCCCCAGTGACTGCCGCAGGGTCATCCAGGCCGACCACAACGCCGGGAAGACTGCATCGTGGGAGGGTTCGAGCAGACGCCTTACCTGCTTCCCGGGCCGCTCTTCGACCACCGCACGCGCCCCTTCTCTGGGCGCCGAGGTCGTAGCGGCAACCTGCGATGTGCCCGCCGCCGAAGTCCCTGTTCGTGCCAGCTCCGCTGCTTGGCGCGCCTCCGTTCTCCCCCGTGTGGTGGCGCCTCGCCTCCTCCCTTGACGCCCGGTCTCCGCACGGGTGACCTCGAGCCGCCGAACTGGCTTCCGTAAAAGCCCCTCGGGGTACGCGATGGCCCAGTGTTCGGCGTACTCGGTTGCCAAGCCTGCGTCAACCCCGGTAGGAGGGAGAGTGATGACGTCGCCAGAGCCAAAGGCGACGAACATCAGCCACATCTGACGAAGGACGCCGGGGTTCGTCTCCTCCCGGACAGCAATGAATACCCTCTTCGGAATCCGTTGAAGGCACCCAAACTGCCTGGCGAACCGGTTTGGCACGTAAGGCTCGCAGATCACCTTCCCGTCGATCCGAGCCACGAGCACCCCGCCCCGCATGTTCAGGAAGTATTCATGCTGCTCTAGAGGACCCTGCCCATTGTCGATCATCTGGCCGACGGGAGTGGGGAACGAGATGAAGTTGAAATTGGCGTGATTGCCAATCCGAATCCTCACGCCCTCCTCACTTAGGGTCATCGGGGCGACCCTCGCAATGTTCAGCAGGGAGGGTCGCAGGCCGTTGCCCGGAGGAGTGATGGCGTTCGGAAACGTGTACCCACCAAGGTGAGCAGCCACCCAGCCGTGGAAGAATTGGAAGGGCCCACAGATCCTTCGTGGCGACCCCCCTCGTGAGATGCGTCCCAGGATGGCATACAGCTTCGCTAGTACTGGGACCCCGAGGTTGTATCTTTTGTTGGCGGCCATAGCACCCGCCATCGCCAGTGTCGCCGGGCGGACGCCCATTCTCGCGTCCCGCACTGGCAGGAGCCACCCACTCAGAAAGGCGGCCAGGAACGCCGCGTACCGGACATTTGGGTCCCGGGCCTCGATGACGCGGTACCCCCATGAGCGGTAGTCGCCCGTCTCCAGGACCTGCCAGTACGACCCGTTCCGGCTCCTCTGAGCCGCGGTCGGGCACCGCTTCCCCCTGCCTGGCATCTTGACCGCCGGGTCATGCTCCAAGAACTGGCCGAACCACTCTTTGTAGGCTATGTCCTTCTGGAAGTCCTTTATTCTGAGCCGCTGCGTAGCCAGGTCAAGCAGATGCCAGGTCAGAATGGGAGTCCGTGACCTGTCTTCCCAGGTGTTCTTCGGAGGCAGGAACTCATCGTACTGGTAACCCTCCAGCGGGATACCTCCGATGCAGTGGATATCCCAGAGACCGATGCCGACCTCCCCATGGTGAAGATGGAAGGTGTTGGTATCCGGGGACCAGCGGGTGAACAGCTCCGGCCCGAGCTCAGACTGCTGGTAGAAGTGGAACTGCGACGTCCACACCGCCTCAAACAGGCCGATGTACCGCAGCTCCTCCGCGAAGTGATCGCAGGTGTGACGTACCCAGAACGCCCAGGCCCACTCACTGGTGAAGTTGCCCCCAGACCGCAAGTCCCAGTCCTTCAGCCAGCCCTTGGTGTCTTCGGTGACACTCTGGCGATATATGCTCGAGTAGAGGGCTGGAGAGTTCTCCGCAGTTGGCTCACTTCCGACGATGGTTCGCGTCCTCGGGTTCAGGACATAGACATCCAAGTGTCTGGTCTCCCTGACAGGATGCCCATTGTTGGTGATGTTATAGCGGGGAAGCTCATCCTCCCGAGTCACCCAGGTCCGTGGCGCATCAACCTCGAACCCTGGCACCGGAACCTCATCTAGGATGCCGAAGTTCCAGAGCGGCAGGTTGTCCGACAGTGGATATGTCTTCTGGGCTGGCGTCAGCAAGTCGAACAAGGATTGATTGTTGGAAACAATCTCCTTGGCTCCGTAGACCTCCTCGTTCGTAGCCATCTCAGCTCTGCGAGTGGCGGCATCCCCCTCATTTCCCTGATTCGCGGCCATCTCAGAAGCTTCAGGAGTCGTGCGGGTAAAGGGATGAAGCGTGCGGGAGCGGACGAGGCTGGTAGAGAAGTTTGAGAGTTTGCGCGCAATCCTAGTGGATGTCGCGCAATCAGGAAGTCCGTCGCGTAAAACCCTGGGTGTTCGCGCAAAAGCAGGCAGAATTCCGGACAGGTTTGCACGACGAGCGGGCGAATTCCGCGCCAGAAAAGGCAATTTCTTGCACGAGAGCTCGAATGCTTATCGCGCGGAAGGCCAGTGTACGGTGCGGGGGACCCAGTGCCCATATTTATAGGCAAGGCCGAGAGTCCGCGCCGCGCGGAACGCTCTTTGCGTGACCGCACCGGCAAATTTCGCGCCCGACGCCCCTTTTTGCGCGCCACAGTCCCGTGCCACCCAGGACTTCGGCATTCCGGCGTCTCCCTCGGAACCCGATCGTTGCGGCCTCTCGCCGATCAGATTCCGAGGGGGGGCTTTTGTAGACGCCGGAAAAGTCCGTTGTTCCCAAACGAAGCTCCGGATGCGGGAAGCGAGGTCTTATTTGGAGTCGGAAGCATGTTTCGGAGGGCCCGGAGGCCTTGCGCGGAATTTTGGAGACCTGCGCGCAAAGTTGATGAGCCGCGCGCAAACCTCCCGGGTTGCGCGCAATGCGCTGAGCCGGCGCGCAATTTTGCGCGCCCGTGGCCCGCGCGACTCCCTTGCGCGCCGGGCCCGATTCCGCGCCCGCGAAGAGAATTTCGCGCCCGCGGACCGGATTCCGCGCCCGGGGTTGCCTATAAATATAAGGCGACCCCCGACGTTTTGGAGGTTTCCAGAATTCGAAAGGTCTCTCGTGCGCGCAATCCAACCCCTTCCGCGCGCAATGCTGATCTTCAGGTAACCTCCTTTCTTTCGCGCAAGAAAGCCTTGGGGTTCGCCTTCGCGCGCAATCCCTTTGGCTCCTTTGAATAGATATTCACCCAAAGGCATTCGCGCGCAAAAGAAGCCTCTTGCGCGCAATTTCCCCCGGGGTGCGCGCAATCCAGCCCGATTGCGCGCCCCCCCTTTTTCAAAGTGGCCATTCATTAGAGAATGATCCGTTGCCCCCGTGCGCTATCCGAGGCCCGGTGCGCGCAATCTCTATCATTCGCGCGCAAAGGGATGGCCCAATTGCGCGCCAGCCCGCCCATTTGCGCGCCGACCCGCGGTATTGCGCGCAAAGCTCCTCTTCTGCGCGCAAACCACCAGGGTCGCCCCCTTTGACCCCCTGAGGGTACCCGCCTGCGTGGCGCCCGACGACCCTCATCCCGGGTGCCCGCACCGTGCGTTGTCTTCCCGTGCGACCCTCCAGGCTCGCGCGAAGTGACACGGACCTATCGGCGGCTTCAACGTCCTGCACGACGTTAAACTGCATACGTCCTGCACGACGTTAAACTGCATACGTCCTGCACGACGTTAAACTGCATACGTCCCGCACGACGTTAAACTGCATTCGTCCCACATGACGTTAAACTGCACACGTCCAAGCTGCACGACGTTAAACTGCCTAGCATATCGTCCAAGCTACAAGACGTTAAACTATTCAGCATTCGTCCAACATGACATTAAACTGTACTTCGTCCGGCAAGACGTTAAACCGTCCGCTTCGTCCTCAACACACGACGTTAAACTGTACTTCGTCCGGCAAGACGTTAAACCGTCCGCATCACCCGATCCCGTGCCCCCGCACGCAGGGTCCTCCCTGTTTGGATGTGGCCCCCACCCGCTCGTCTCTGCAGGGATGTCGGGATTGGAGTGGCCTTCGCCCACGGGGGTAGAGTGTTGCAAACAGAACGAACTACGTGGACTTTGATCCCTGTCTTCTAAATAGGGTACGTAGGAAGCCTCTTCGAGGTTCAATCCCACCACCTGGTCGTCCCGGTCGTATTTACGTCGGTTCTTCCATCAGTGGACCCCTCCTGGGTTCACACTTGCGTCGATTCACCTATGAATCCGCTCTTGTGGGGGACTGCACATGTGTATCTCCATTGCACTTCCCCACTGCCCTTTTCTATTTCTCTCTCCAGAACGAACTACGTGGACTTTGATCCTTGTCTTCTAAACAGGGTACGTAGGAAGCCTCTTCGAGGCTCAAGCCCGCCACCTGGTCGTCCCGGTCGTATTTACGTCGGTTCGTCCATCAGTGAACCCCTCCCGGGTTCACACTTGCGTTGATTCACCTATGAATCCGCCTCTGTGGGGGACTGCACGTGTGTATCTCTATTGTGCTTCCCCACTGCCTCGATCTCTTTGTGAGTCGGCAAGCCAACGTCCAGCATGACGTGAAACTGTGATCCACCTGGCCGTCCCATCCCCCTCTGTGCGAGGTGGTTCGGTTCAATCCTTATCCAGACAGCCTCGATCTCTTTGTGAGTCGGCAAGCCAACGTCCAACATGACATGAAACTGTGATCCACCCGGCCGTCCCATCCCCCTCTGTGCGAGGTGGTTCGGTTCAATCCTTATCCAGGCAGCCTCGATCTCTTTGTGAGTCGGCAAGCCAACGTCCAGCATGACGTGAAACTGTGATCCACCCGGCCGTCCCATCCCCCTCTATGCGAGGTGGTTCGGTTCAATCCTCCACCCGACGGCCTCGATCTCTTCGTGAGTCGGCTTGCCATCGTCCAACATGACGTTAAACTGCATATCCGAACTACGCTGACTTTGATCCGCGCTACCGCGCGGTACGTAGGAAGCCCCTACAGGGTCCAAGCTCTCCACTCCATCATCCATCCTGATCCTTACCCGGGCCGCCACATCTCGGTGGGGTCATGCCATTTCATTCCACTCCACTTCACTCGGGAAGCCGCCCATGTGCTGGCCCCAGCGTCGGAGGTTCCCCGCAAGGGGTTCTGTCATCTGATCCACTTTTCGTGTTGATCAGTCCGATGCCGTCCCCGCTGGACGTTAAACTCGCGGCATACCCCGTGTTAAACATGGGAAGCTGAGGAAAACCTCAGGTAACGCAGTTCCCCGCACCCAGTGCGGGATGCCTCAGGCCATCACGCCTTCGAGAAGCCCTATTAGGGACGGAAGGCAGACATGCAGAGTCGCCGTGCTAAAACAAGCCCCAACACCCAGAGCCACCCGGTCTCCTCACCGCAGGTTGCTGCCCCGACCAGACTCCTTGGAGCGTCCGGGCGGAAGCAGTGTAATTAACCGGTGTCCATGAAGATATGGCGCCGGGAACGAGATTCACGAACATTCTTAAATCTATGAGGGAGACCCGGATTAGGCGACGAGTTCCGAGGAGACGTCGACGGAAGGAGGAGCCGACATCCCATCATCCCGGTTTCGATCAAGGAGCAGACGCCCCTGAATAAGGGATGAATGCCGCCCGCCCTTGGAAAGCGGGACTGCGGGGCCACAAGCCGCGCGCCCATCCCCTCGGGTCGACGGGTGCACGCGCGAACGCGTCCTGGCGAAACAGCGTAACCCGACGCACTTCCGCACCGAAACAGACACAATGTTGTTTATTTATTTCATGATGTAATGTAAAATTCATGTATGTATCTAGTACTTCCAGGGCTGCTAAACTAATCGGTATTTCGAGACATGATCTCTTGTGATCATGACAATGTTATGTAATAATTCACTGACTCTGGGTAACTAGGGTATGGGTGTTAAAGTTGTTCTAGGGAAACCTAATTCATAAGAATTTAAACCAAATATAAGGTTTTATTTTCACTGAGGTGGGATATATATATATATATATATATATATATATATATATATGATTAATTCGGAATAAAGTATCCTACAAGGAAGAAGTACATGGAAATAAGCTAAAATTTTCCTTTTTTATATAAATTTAATAATGGATTCCATGTACCAAAAAATAAGATATCTATATTATGATTGTTTCTAAAATTTGTACTGTTGGTAAGTATTCAAGAGAAAATTGACATGGATGGTACAAACCAGTCTCAATATAACATGATTGATTATGAAAAAGTTTTAATTTAGGCCAAGAAATAGTGTATGATCAATTATTTACAGCAATATTCATGCTTAAGCCATTGGAATTACACCCATCAAAACATTTTTTATGTTCATGATATTAAGAGATTAAATACCTTGGGTATTTTCTTTATTGGATACCCTATAGAATATGTATATGTTTCCAAACTAAAAGGGTTAATGACACCAATAAATTCCAATAAGATAAGAAAGTTATACCAATACATTTATGGATAAAACATTAATGTTGATCTTATAATATTCATTTGGCATAAAGGTGTACCATTTTTATATAAGAGGTTAGTGGGTGTGGTATTTTCTTCATGACAATGTGTTTTTAATATATAGAAAAAAATATTTTTCATACTAGTTTTTAAGGCTATGGATTGGATTTTTATAAGGATAAATTAAAGTACCAAATAAGTTATAGGAAACAATATCTATAAATTAGAGTATATGTGACACTAAATCTCATCATATTATATACTTAGGGGAAATTCAAGACCAAATTATTTACTGTGTCATGTGGAATGTAATCTCTCCTAAAAGGAAGAGATTTTAAATAGAATTTCATAACTATAAGTTCTAGGAATATATCTCATAATTCATGATATTTTTAGGTTATTGATACTTATTATGGATATAAAATAACAGGTAAATATCAAATAGAACTATATTAACTAAAAAGGCATGTAGTTAGAAATATCTGATAGTACTTAAGAAAGTAAAATTAGACGAGTTCTTGGTAAAATGAGAAATAGTAATAGTAGAGGTTGGGGTGATATAACACTAGTATCAATTAAGATCATTTTTATATAGAATCATATTAAGGCTAAGGAAACATGTATGAAAAATTTATTATATCCTATGGTTTCCAAATCTACAATAATTGAGTATGTTGTTACTTATAATATAAATTAAGGTGTAGTTTAACAATAAACTGTTATAATTTTGGATTATAACAACGATAATAGTATTATATTTATTATGATAATATTTTACTATGGTATTATTCGTGATTTCAAGTATTTAACAGTTGAATGAATGGTTTAATACTTTGGGATTCACTATGTGAAGGATTTTCTCAAGTAAGAAAGTCCATAATAAGTAGATCAAGCATATATAAATAAAAAAAGACCAACATTAGACCTATAATATAGTATACCCATTGACTAAAATGTTATCACAGTAGAAGCATGAAAATCATGTGGGAATTGGAGGACTAAAAATCATTAGCTATTGGATCTAGTGAAAGTGAGAGACTATTGGAGTGGTTTATCTAAAACTAATTACATTACACTTTATATTTACTATATGTTCAGTTTATTAAATATTAATAAATATCTTAGAAAACAATGATTTTTATTATATATGACATTAATGTGATAATATCCTAGAGAATTTTTCACATCAAAATGATATACCAGTTCCCTACTATGATGAGATCCTTGAAGTGACATGAGAATATTCTAGATCACATATTATACAGTTGGATAATATTTTATAATGGGACACAAAGTATGCTTTAATATTAGGTGATTTATTCTGATAAGTGGATTAGAATTTATCTCATGAAGCTTTGATTTGGTAATCTTTAAGAGAGGTTTTTTGAGAAAATTCATTTTTGTAGGAATTCCATATGTAACTTGTCATTTGATATTCCAATCTTTGACTATTTGTTATGATCCTAATACTTGTAGTTATTATTACTTCATATCATGAGTCACATACATTATTGTATATCCTAAAACCATGATGGACTATGATTGTAGTGAATTAGGATATGTTTTCAACACCATGAGTGATATATTAGTAATGAATAAGTCAATATAGGATTTCCCATCTATTTATATAAGGTGATATCTTGGGATCATTGATTGAAATTGAACTATCTGATTAAATATATTTCCATGATGTTACATCAATGAGTTTATTTCAAAAAATCATATAAATATAAATCTATCACATAGGTTGATGAAACAAGTATGAAACCTCATTTATTACAGATATCGAGATGAATACATTATATTACACATTAATCTATCATATGTGGTTGTTGAAATTATGACATAACTTTTTTCTCCATGTGATTCATGATGTGTTTCTAGATTCGAATAATGAAAATTATGAAAGCATTTTTAATTCGATTGAGAAATAGGCCTATAGGTCTACACATAAAGTATATCCATAATATCAATTAAATTCTATTTAACTTTTACAGTTGGAATAAATAATATTCTCAAAACCAAGGAACAATATTTATTTAGGATTTACTAATGAAAAATATTCAGTCATACATTATATTTTAATTATAATATATATGTGAGTTGAATATTTAAATAAATATTTATTCCTAAGTATGTGAGATAGAATATTTATTTATCTCATGTTTATTTTTAAGGTAATAAATAATATTTATTTATTAGAAAAAAATTTATTTAGTTAAGAGAATGTTAAAATAAATATTTATTCACATGACCATTAAGAAAATATTTATTAATTTATCCAATGAATAATACTTATTTATCAAATATTTATTATTCAAGGTACAATAAATGATGAGGATGATATTTGGGTAGAGTCAAGCATTGAGTGATAAGAATGATATCAATGTAACATATTATTTAAATAAATATAAATTTATTTTTTAAAATGATATTTAACAATGTTTGGATTAGCACATTCCATAAAATAATAATAATAATATTTATATGGGAGATATTTGAGATTTATTTTCTTATGAAGGGAATTTGTGTAATAGGGAATAATAATATCCTAGAATTATATGTTACTATGTTATTTAATTCTAGCTCTCAAGACTGAATGATTGTGTGACATTATCTTTAAGACTAAAGGATCACCTGTTACAATCTATACGAATGATACAAGGTAATCGGTACCTCTATGCCAACAACCAATGATCTATATATTATATTCCATGATCAAGGAGCACATGTGAATGACCACTATTGCGAACCAATTTTTTATACTCTTAGAACAATGATGGTAAAAATTATATGACATACAATCAATAAATATCTTCATCGAAGAATGAATAACAAGAATGAGTTAATTCTTGTTATTAAATTAATTATAAATTTAACATAAAATATCTGATTCTCTTAGTTTTGAGATTTTTTTCAAGATTCATTGATTATATTCATGTGACCTGATGATTCTTGGTCATGTTCATGATGATTTTTCACTGAATATGACAAAATCCATACTCGATATGGGACTGAATATGACTTCTATTATGCCCAAAAACTTTAGTATAGAAACTAATGAAGCTAAATCAAGAAATACTCAAAAATTATAGAAATTTTCACAAAAGATAAATTGTGAGAATTATTCAAAAGGTGGAGGAGATGAACAAAAAGAATAAACGAATTGATATTCCCTAAAACATATTGTGTGAGATATAATGGCCCAATCATATTTTATTATTGGAGGGATGTTTTTTAGGGAAATTATTCCACTACCTTAATATACTTTCACATTAATATAGTACGCTTTAATTTAAATTTTCATGATTTTTATCCTTTCCCATTCAAAGGCATTGAAATATGTTTTAATGCCTCCCCCCACTTTAATCATATTATTCGGTTGAAGGCTTTTGATGTACATTGTATAAAAATAATTTCGGGTATAAAAATCCATATTTTCATGAAATATGAATTCTATTAGATTTAAAGGGAAGGGAATCTAAAATATAACCATTATGGCTATCATTAATGAATTATTACATGAGATGTAACATTGGGTAGTAGTTTCATTCATGGATATGATCTATGAACTGGGAAGGGCATTAACTTATACATTATAAAGAATGATTTAATCAATGAATTAATGAGGAGTGTCCTCAAGGATATATAAAAACCACTGAAATGGGATAATAGTGGGGTGTTTGATGCTCATTGATTTTTTTAGACTTATATATTCCCAAAACGTTATTCATCATCTTAATTTATGACTAAAGTGTTATCATGCTAAGAAATAATGAAAAATCCCATATATGCATCAAATGATATAGATTAGTATATGGATACATCATAATGAGGGTATTTTATTTTTCTACACTTGGAGATATTATTTAAACCCATTCATAGGTATGAAGATGATACAAAATCTCTTTGGTGTAAGGTAAACACAGTTTAATTGTTTTTCCATTTACACATTATATATATATATATATATATATTTCATTTTAATAGGAATAGTGGTGTTTAGGCTAGGTTTATATTTTCTTTTTTCAATTAAAAATGGGTTGTTTAATCCCCTAAGAAACCCATTAGTTGTATCGAATCATCCTATATTTTTATATTTATGAATATATGTGTAAATTGATTAAAAATGATATCATATTATGTATCACATGGAAATCCTAAAATATGATATGTTGAAATGTTCTGTGTGTTATGTATTGGGGTGTATGATATGGGATATCATAATATGTGATATTATTTGAGACCCTTGTATTTCTATCAATTTTAGTGTATATTTTTTACATGTTGTAGAATATAATCTATATTATTTTTTTAGAAAATAGAGCTTTATATCATAAATATTATATGGTGCATATCAATAAAAATGATATCAAAGAACTAAATAGTAATATCACAGTCACCTATTATCTATCATAAAATATGATAGATAAATTTCTCTATTTCTTATTATGATATAATTTCAACCATAAAATATTATTGAGTAGAAACATTTATTTTTTTTAATTTTCAATTTCAAATTGAATATAATTATTTATAAATAACAAGATTTTTTGGGATATTTATACATTTATAATAGTCTTAATTAAATTTATATGGAATATGTTATAATTTTAATTCAATGTGTTTATATGAAAAATCATAAGATGAATTTATAATGAGTTTATAAATTAATAAATAAGGATTAATATAATTTTTTTATAGTTAATAAAAATATGAAATATTCAAAATGACTAATTTGAAATGTTAAAATAAAAATGTTTTATTTAAAAAATATTAAAACATAATTAAAAGGGTTCTTATGATTGATTTGGTTAATGGTTTATTTAATATTAAGTATACATCATTTAGATTATGTAAATATTATAATTAATATTAATAATATTATAAATTTTTTATAATTCAAATAAATATAATATATATAATAAAAATTCCATATAATGTATAATATGAAGAGATCATATTATTAAGTGAATATAAAGATTTTATTCAAATAATTATATAATTTTCATAATTTATAGCCAAAATTATAGTGTTTATAATTATATTTTTTATGAATTATTCAAAAATTATTATCTCATGTTTAAATTTATGAAGTGTTCCTTTACCTAAAGGTTATTCCCAAATTTATTTATATTTATAAATTTTTTATAAATTGTGAATATATATTTCATTTAGTTTAGGTTGTTAAAATTATTCATATAAAATTTTGAATCTCAGTATTATATTCTAGGTACACCAACACAAGATTTAGCTTTCATCTACCTTGAACTTTGTAAAACCCAATTATTTTTTAAGTTGTGGAGATGATAGAAAATTTGAATTTATGGTTTCAAATTTTCATGAAGAGTAAAATGGTAATTTAGCCTTCTAGAAGATATAAAAAATATTCATTGAACACTCCATTGGTAGAAAAATTGGGTTTTTATCCTAGGACATGAGTTCGGTGGAAATATTAGTCATTTGAATTATATTGGAATATTTAATATTTGATTAATTAAAAATTAATTATTTGCACACATTTTATTGATGATATATTCTTAACAGATAATAAGATTGAGATTTTTTACTTCGTGGTTGGTCCAGAATGTGATTTTTAGATAGTCTAATCATAACATCATGTTTTGCGTTGGGGTTGGGATGTATCCTTTTTTTATTTTCTTTTCCCTTTTGTTTCTATTATTTGTTTCCTTTACCTTTTTATTTTCTCCTATCCTCATTTGGATTCTCACATACACCCTCATCCCAGGGGCTCATGTTTCACATAATATAGATAAAGGGAGAGGGATATGGATATAAATAGGGGGGGTGGAATCACAGAGCTTGGGTCACATAGGATCATCTTGCGGTAGCTACAGAGTATGAATTCGTGTGAAGATTTATTCGTTTCCTTATAGTGAAATAATAGTTTTATTTTTTCATCCAGATCATAGTATAATAGTGTTTTTATTCTTTAAAGTGTTTATTAGGCTTGTAGAGCCCCCTAGACATTTTATCTATGTTTATTTTGTTGTAAAATAGGGGATTTGGGTGGATCGCAGGGGGTTCCCATTTGGAAAACCTGATCACACGATATGTTGTTTCAAGAAAACTAAGAATTTTTTATTACTATTTATGTAATATCAATATTTTTGAGACTACATGTCATGTAGTCTAAGTAAATTCCATGTAGTAGGATTTTGGGGGTGTGGCAGAGTACTCAACTAGATACCTCATGTGAGGGAGACATGGTCATGAAATAGTACATGACTAGGCCCTAGGTGTTCCCCCAAGCCTATAAAAGTAGACCTTGAGAGAGGTATATAGCGAGATACCATGTGTAGTTGGGATGTCCTGCATCATCATGAATTGTAAAAATTAGTGATAATTTAAACCTTTTTATTCATAAGATTTTTCAGAAGAAAAATGTTATATTACCATATAATATTATATATTTTATTTGACCACTCTCATGGTCCCAAAATAGGGTGTTTTTTCGAGGATAGGAGTTTGGTTAAAATCTAAGCCATTCAGATTTTCACAGAATATTTAATATTTAATTAATTATATATTAAATTATTGAAGAATGTTTATTTGGTGATATATTTTAAATAGATCATCATATAGAGATTCTATCTCTATAGTTGAGTCCAATATGGGGTTTTTTTCTTAGACAATGCATAACTATGTGTCGAGCACTAGGCCTAGGCCCATGCCTCTTTTCTTTTTTCCGTTTCATTTTATTTTCTCTTCCATTTTAATTTTTTCAATTTGTTTTCCCCCTTTTTTTATTTAGATTCCCATGTATGCCCCTATGGGCTAGGTGTCACACAGATGAGAGAGGTATAAGGAGAGAATAAAAAAATAGATAGAGATGAAGTGCCACCAAGGGTTCATTTGAGGACCTAATAAAATTATAATGACTGTGGGTGGTAGATTCCATGTGATGTGTTAGTGGTTTTTGCTCAATGGTAGGAAATTTTTCAATTATATTACTATAAATACACATATCGTAGTTATTTTAGTTTTAAAATCATTTGTATGGATTGTTGGGGACACCTTGGGGGTCAATATGTGGATATGGGAGAGAAATATTGGGTTTCAAAGAAATTTGAGGGTTTTTTATTTAAGAAAACCCATATACACACATTGTAGTTTAGAGAATATCTTTATTGTGTTCTTATTATCTGGTGAAAATGAGTTTTTTGCTACTAAAAACCATGTGAGGGTGGTACATGACATATAGTCGTGACTGAGTGTGTTCCGGGCGCACATGATCATGTAGGGAACATAGCTAGAGTATGTGTGAGGTACGTAGCCAGTGTTCATGTATTGTTCTATGATAATCACCAATGTGGGGGGTACATGGCCAGGTATACAACCGGGGATCCCATGTGGGGTACACATCCTGTATAGGTAATTGCACACTATATAGCTAGTAGTGTGCACATTGGGTTGGGTGGAGGTACATAGGAAGGTTCCCATATGGGGTTATACACCATATATTAAGAGGTACATGCCATGAAATTAGAGGAATTATATGCTAAGTGGACTAAGACACATGGACAAGGAGGACATTTAAGGTTATATGATGTCTACCCCAAGTACACATTGTGTAAATTTCATGTCCTTGTCTTTTTTGCCTATTTTTCACCATGGTGTTGGAATTAGACTTGTGACTAGTCTGTTATGAGTTTTTTTCCACATAGATCATGATGATAAAATACTTTTGATGATTGGAGGTTGTCTGGATAGTTTTATGGGCTGATAATGTTCAATAGAATGATTTCATCAAGTTTTGGTTTCATAATACTTATATGGGATGGGTTGTGAGCTCTGGGGCTTGAGTGAGGGTTGTGAGATCATTATTTAGCCTCATATTTTGGATGCAAGGTTAGTGTTTTTTGAGGTTCATTCAGATAGATCCCGAAATGTGGTATTGAGTAGTATCAATGAGGATATCTTGGTTTTTACTATTGTGATGGGACTAATTTCGCAAGGTTAGATTAGTTGAGGTTTGATATTGGGTTTGAGGAGATGAGAGATATTAGAGCCTTTGGGAAGGGTTGATGCTGTAGGATGGAGGTTACGACTGGGTTTCATCAGGCTATTGAGATGAGTCTAATGAGACTATTAAGTATGGCCAAGTTGGTTGTTTACTGATCGAGTGATCAGTGGTTTCTATAGTAGGTTATTGAGGATTCCCAAGTGTCATGGAGTTTTCTGGATTCCGTTGTGGGTTAGTTGGTACCTGTGGATGGGTTGTTATCTAAGAATTTTGGCTAAGGTTTTCCTCAGTGGTCTTTTCCCTAAGGTTGGGCTGGTGATGAGGTGTCTTTAAAGGGTTTTTCTTTTGATGTGGTTAGGAGGAATATTATGAATGCCCTTATAGGTGTTATTTTCTTTTAGATTCCCCTTTTTGGGTTCATTTTTTATTGAGGATTAGTTGAAGGTAACTAAGGGATGTTTTGGTTTTTTCCACACTAGTCATGTCTTGTGATATTGGATGAGCTAGAGTAAGCATTCATAGGGTGTTATTCCCTTACTATGGCCTATGGTCTATTTTTGGATCTTTGGATGGGCATGTAAAAGTGGATTTTGTTCATCAAGGATTCCCTAGTTGGACATAGCATTATACTGTGACCCTAAGGGCCGTAGGAGACCCAAGTGTTGGGTTTAACTATTAGGTGGTCCATTGAGAGACCATGATGGCGTTTTTTGGGATTTTGACATCTAGGGTGATGAATGAGTCCCCATTATTTTTTGTTTAAGAGTTTATTGATGCTGCTAGTTTATCTATTTAGACAGTGGGTTCAAGGTTGGATCATCCCATATTGGGTGGTCCTTTTTCAATGAGGTTTGAGCCAGTTTATACTTAGGAATTTGATTTGATGAGGATACACATGGGATATCTTGGATTGGTAGTTGGATCTGAGTTTTTATATGGTTATCTCATCCATTGGAAGGATATGGTTTGATAGGATTATGGGGATAATGGATGACTTGGATGAGTGTACCCCACTAGTTGAGTGTTATGCCATGGATAGAGGTTTTATTAATGGATGTGGTACAATCTCACATATTAATTAGGACCCTAGCATAGAGTATCTATTAGTCCCATGTATATAAAGGATCCACTAGGATAGTACATTTATCAGTCCCATAATATGAGGTGTTCCTATGGGACAGTTTCTACCATTGGGCCCGTATTTAGGGCCTCATTTGTTCTTCAAGACTTTTGGGACATGAACGTTTCATAGGCATGTGGAGTGGAGATCTATAACTATTTCAATCATTCCATTAGATTCCTAGGTCATATTACATGATTTTTGAGGTTTATATTCCTAGGATGAGATCCTGTGTCCCAAAATTCATGCCTATCCATTCATTGGACTCTGGAGATCCTCTTTAATCAGACATACATGCTTGATTTTATCATTGTGCGAACTATGTTTCAAAATTCCTCTAACAGGGGTAAGAGTGGGGGTATATTTACCTTGAGTGTCATACTAGAACATGTGGATAACTGTTTTCCTTCCCATTTTCTCCCTTTGTTTCATATATTTGTTTCTCTTATGAAAACATTTTTTGGTTTCTGTTAGGTTGGACATATCACTTATTCATGCACTTTTTATGATAGAAGATTATTAGCCAACCATTGGGGGTGACATACTATGATTTACTTCTCACCCCCTATACATGAACCATAGTGCTCATGCAATCCTAATGTTTTCTTTCATCTTATAAAAAAAATTTCATGATAGATGGGGATGAGGCCCAGTGTTTATTGATCAAGAATACACACTCATCTTGAGAATCTAGAGAGGGATGGTGCCACCCAAGCATCATTGAGACTCAGTATGTGTTTGAGCTTGGTGTTAGAAGTATATCCCACTGTATTTATTTAGTTTTTTTTTATTTTGTATATTTGGTTGGACCAGTGGGAGACCAATTATTATATGTTTTTCATTCTAAGAGTCTATATGACTATATACCACATTTAATTTATTATAACATGATTTTTTCAGTTATTTATTATGTGTACTTTGATGATCATCCCTATGAATTATTTTAGTTATTTCCAATATTATTACACTCTAACATGAGCATATAGTCTCCCCAATATAACTAATAGGACCTCACTTCTAGTCAAAGATCTCTGGAATTCAATGAGGTGCACTTGAGGCCTTGTGTTGAGCCATATTGGGTGACATATCAAGTAGATTTAGACTGTTTTGTTTCAAAATGGTATGATATAAGTTTGGTTTTATGATTTGGGGATTTGGTTGATAGGTAGTCTAGTAATGTGTTACAAAAATTAATGGGCATCACATTGGTGTATTGTGAACACATTTTCTAATAGAAATTCTATGTTTCCATGGCATGGGATTGTTGTTCTTGGATTCCATTTTTACATTTGGTTGATTTTACCTAGCATGATGCAAATATGTTTTTAGATTTATGGTTTATTCCATTTTTTGTGTCTTGTACCATGGAAAACAGGTCAGTATTCATGAATAATTCTAGGCATGTAGGGTTCACATGACACATGCCAATCTGTAGTGTTAAACTAAAAATGGAGGTTCAGTTGTTTAAAGTGTTACTAACTGCTCGTATAGTGTTTTCTCATACAAGTACTTTGTGGCATTATAATCAAATTTACTTCATGTATATAATTTCTTACAAAGATGGGAAATTTAGATCTTGTGGTGAGAGGCTTGTTGGTTTTGGAGATGCAATCCACTAATTAGGGGATACATAGAAACCCTTATGGGCTGTGTTGTGATACCCCAAGCTTCCACGGTACGCTTCTCTTTGAATAATACAGTAGCGTGTGTTGTACGCAACTTCAAGTTCTAACACACACCACAACCTATCAAACTAGCCTTTATGAATAGTAATACCCACTTTTTGAATTTTTATAAATTTTCTCTTTCAAAATGGAATTCATTTTTGGATTTGGAATATCGAAATTATCTTACGGTGAATTTTTGATATTTTTCTGATAACTTTCAATTTTTGATGAATAGTGAAAATCACTAAATTTTAATTAGAAACAATATTTTTAATTGAAATAATTAATAGTGATAAATTATAAATTTGAGTCGGTTTAACGTATATTTAGAAAATATTTTTACCATTTAATACAATGTTGGTCATTGGACGTAATTTCACATTTAAACTGGACATAAACAAGTGTCAATCTTTTGATAGTTATTATTTCTTAAAAACAACCTTTTTGTTTTGACAGTGGGAATTAATTTTAAATTAATTTTTACCACTTATGTATTTTGAATTTAGAAAAATGGATTCCATATTTAGAATCAAGAGGTCCAAATTGTTTAAATATGTTACTTTTACTTTTAGAAATTTTGAATAATTACATCGGTAAATATTTTATTTACCATGGTTAAAGGGTAAGTCCGGTAAATAAGGATAAAAAATAATATTATAATAATAATAAATTACCCTAAAACATGTCCTAACCCAATATTTTGATACATGTCCGACCATGGGAATCTTTGGGTCGATTTTGGGACCCCATTGATCTACTTGTAAGTGATAATGACACTCTATATTAATTAAGTTAAAGTAAATACAAAAATGACATAAGCACATATCTTTTGCAAAACTTTTTTTACATAGGGTTATATATGATATATTTTCTAATATAAATACTAATTAGAAATATAAAAATATTTCCTACATAATGGTATTTTATTTATATTTTTTAGACATTGAATAATTAAATTTATTTATGACACAATAATGATGCGATATTTTCCTTATTAATGAAGGAATCAAATAATTATTATTATAAATGTTAAAATAAATATAATTTGAAAGTTTTGATGACATAAAATAATTTTATTAGTTAATGTGACATGTTAGGATTGATTAAATGAATTTGTTTCGAATTAATAAATTTTTTATGACTTTAACAAAAATAAATTATTAAATATTGTCAAAATTGACATAAATGAGTTTTTAAAAGCAATATTATATTATTAATTGATATTATATTCCTAAAAATATAATGTTTGGCCAAATAACTTATATAAAGATATTTTTATCATTAATGGACCACTTGGGGGTCTCTTGAAAGTATATATAATGTTTATTAACCATATAATATTAAAACACAAAGTGAAATGGTAAATGTCAAACTATTTAACTAAGAGTTAAATATAAATGATAAGGTTCATATAGTGACCCAAACCTGTATAAAATATTTTGGATGAAATTATTTTGAACCATCCATATCTTATAATTTTAATAATCCACTTTGGGGCCGATAGAAACTGAAACTGAATTTATTATAAATTAATACTTTAAGTTTTTTTAAGGAGCCCCTCCCCCCTTATAAAAGGACACCACTTCTAACCAATTATTCATACCTTAAAAGCCTTTTGGTTCGGCCAACCTCTACCCAAATTCCCTCTAAACTATACTTAATTAATCCTAGAGGCCTTCCTTTAGTCATAAAGACAACCTAACGATCTCTTTTTATCAAATCAAATGGAAGAACTCGAAGAAGAGGTAATGTTTTCACCACCGTTTTCAAGTTCCTTTCTTCTTCAACTTCTTCTTTATTTGTTATTCCATTGTAAAATAAAAACTCTAGTGTCATATATATAATGTGATTTTATTCTAAATATGGTACAACCATATTCAGTATTCTATCAATCCTTTGAATGACATGTCACCATACGTGCGTACGTACGGCCTACCGTCTCCACGTCATGGTGTAATTGTTATTCAATACATTATTATTTGGATGGGTATAATTATGATGTATAATTAATGTAAATAATAAATATAACATGATAATTATTCTTTATATATGATATACCATCCAAATATATATTCTTTTAATATCAAAAGAATGATATTGTCGCTCGTGCGTACGTACGGACTACCGTCTCCACAAACACGATGAGATTAATTCACCATCATATCCATTCAAGTCTAATTCTCATTTCATGATTAAAAATAAATTTTAAGGACTTGATATAATTATGTATATGAATTATATACAACCAACCCATAACAAACTCGACTTATGTAACAAAACATATAAAAGAAAACGAGTATGTTAACACACGAAACGACGATAATACTAAGATATTATTAACAAAGAAATGTTAAAAGATCATATATGATATCATATTAATATATATGATCCTTGTATAATTCAATAACAATTATTTAACCACTATACAGGAGGCTAACCTACCCTCTACCAAGGACAATTTACAAAGTAAGGGGTTTCTTATCTCACTTTTAATTTCGTGAGATTTCCATTGTTCAACACTTATTTATTGCATGTGGTGTGTGTACTGCCCATGATTGTATTCATTGTGTAATATAATTTAATTTATGGATAATAAAATCATCATTTTTTTATCCTTCTTTCATGGGTGTATGTTTCACAAGTTACCAAATCGATAAGGGAATTTGAAATTTCAATTTCCATTCATTCGTCTTTACATATACTTCATTGATTATTTTACTCCAAGATTATGTGTGGAATCACTATTAATTTTCTTAAGTCATAATTTACACTACCCATTATGTGGATATACTTTTGATACAAATAATAACTCCATTGATAATTTCTCAAGTCATCGATAGGAACTTGATAAGAGTAATTTTTAACTCATTCTACATTTGTTGAGTTAAATATCCAATTCATTGGTGTTGTCTTTACAAGAATATGTGGGAATGTCATATGATTGATTTACAGTGAATATCCAATCATATTGAGTGTATTTATATTTATCACACATAATTATGTTATTTATTTATCCTTAACCTAAGGATATGGTATTTATAAGAGATTTCATCTCAATTTACATTCCATTGAGACTTCTTTTTTGTTATACACCAAATCCCTTTTATATGGTGTATATAATGTACTTTGACATAGTATATCATGAATCTCTTTATTCTCATGATATTAAAATGTTTCGATTATCTCAATTATTTGTATTCAAGTGTCACTCTTTTGGTTAGGAACTCTAACTAAAATATCAGTTTAAATGATTTAAAGAATTATTATTCTAAATCCTTCTTATTAATGTCCATGTTTTAAAAATGGTTTTAAAGATTTAATTATATAGAAATTAAAGTTTTAAAATTAAAACTCCTTTTTAAAGTTTCAAAGTGGTATGGGACACTTTGATTCAAAAATCTATTTTAAATGGCTTCTTAACAAATAGTGTGACTTTTAAATGTTTTTAAGAGAAAGGGGGATATTTCTCTCAATAGTTTGATGATTATTTTAATCTAGGTCAATATCCTTCTTTATTCTCTATTGAGGTTAATATGATACAATACAATCTTCCATATAGTATCTAATGAGTTATGTTTGACTTTGGATGTGCTATTTTTATACCATTCATGGTTTGTGGTTAAAAGTATTGACATTTCGTATGCTAGTTTTAATACGAATGTTTATGTTATGTTTCAAGATTTTCATATGAGGAATGTGTTGGAATTAGTAAGTGATGGGTGGAGCTCGCTATAGATCCTCGATGCGTCAGTAGGTCTCATGAGACAAACTAGTGTGTTGGAAAAAGGCCTTGACAAAATCTTATTTGTAGTCTTGGCATGAGGCCTTGACTATGTGGTTATGATAGTCTGGAATTATGCATTCCATCATTATAAAAGTGGTTATTAATATTTCATGTGGTTATTCGACTAATATAATATCCATGTGAATAATTAAATGGAATTATTTAATTTTATCTTTACCATATTATGCTAAAGTTAATGTTTAAAAGGATTTTTTTAGTTATACATTGCCCTAAATGTTTATGCTTATTTATGAAAGTTTATGCTATATTGTTATCCTTACTGATCATCTTATATCACCCCTTTCAATGTTTTATTTTTCCTCAGATGTGAAGAAGTAATTTATTAATGACATGTAGGGATAGTATTAGGGGATATGAAGACAAGATGTTGTTGTAGTTTTTTTACTTTATTTTTTAATTTAAGACTTGTGGATATATCTAGTGTTTCCCAGACTTCTAAACTAATTGGTCTTTCGAGACTTGATCTTTTGTGATCATGCCAATTTTATATAACAATGCACCGACTCTGGGTAACTGGGGTCAGGGCGTTACAGTTTGTATTAGAGGAAGTTTAGTACAAACCTTGGAAACTAGATTTAGATAAACTCTGATTAGAGCACATAGCCCTAAGATAGAATTTGAGGATTAGTATAGAACAACTTCCTAGAATTTTGGTATTGTATAGACTTTTTGAGTTTTCCAAGAAATACATCCCTATATGGATACGAGTAGATAGAAGTGGCTATGGTATAGATATACCTAGGGGTAAAACCTAAAAACACCGCTTTGAGCTAGACTCGAACGGGAACTGGTGCATGACAACGGGCCTTCCTGCACTCTTGGTTACGACACTCCTAGGGTATATGCTTAGGATAATTTACATTTTATTTACAAAACAATTTGAATTATTTTTATATAAGATGAGAATAAATTACATTGGTTAATCCTAAGGTGTTTCAAATTGAGAATATGGTGTCATGATATTCTCTAAGTGATTTTATGACTACTGTTACTCACACAATGCTTTTTGGTTTTAGTCAATGGCTGGAGTCTAAGGAAGTCATAGTAACTTTGAGAATGATATACAAGGTGGGAATAGTGGTGGAAATGAGCAAAAAAATGGAATGTTGATAGGCAAAAAATATATCGTGTTCATTCTAAATCAGTTTTCCAAAAATATTATCAACAACATAAATATTAACCAACTCCCGAACTCAAAAAAGAAGAGAAAGGTGAGGAATTATAAGAGCACCAGCAGTGGAGACCCTGGAGAAAAGAATCCTAAATTTCCATCATGTAGGAAATTTGGAAGGAGACACCCAGGAAAGTGTCTCAACGGAACAAAGAAATGCTTTACGTGCGAGAAAGAAGGACATAAAGTGAATAATTGTCGAGGAAAAATGAAGAGTACTATGGAAGAAAATAAAAATGGTCCCAAGAATCTATTTACAGTCATTTTCCCTAAATTTAGGGGACATGGCCATTACCTGAGCGAATTCCCTATTCTATAAGATAATTTCTTGGTCAAAGAAGAATCTATGTGGAAATAAACGGTTGGAGAAATGTTTAAAAGTATTAGTTCTCCTTATTGATGGGATTAATTTGGAATAATATTCTCTTGTATATGTAACCCTGTAGTTTTCCATGTGAGAATGATATTTGAGGAAGTCTTATCTTTTACCTTGTGTATATAGTTATAAATAACCATTTGGTTTTATATGATCATTGGGTTTTAGGAAATTACAAGTTATTATATTTTGGGATGAAAATGAAAGGTACGAGGTAACATTAATGGTTAAAATTATGTTATGGTTATTTTGAGAAATTTATCTCATTTTGTTAATGTTATAAAATATAGTATTTGAAAAAGGACAACACGTAGACTGTGTGAAAACCCATCGCGTCGAACAAAGTTGTGGGAATCGAACCCACAACCAAAGTGCGACTGGGATTTATCGCCTACCACTAGACTACGTGAAGTCCCTGGTTAGTGTGACTAATTATTTTTAGTTAAATGATTTTATTGATCAATAATAATTTGATTTTGGTTATTATGTCTTATCAAATAAATACCCTTAGTATAGGAAAATGATTTGGTGATTAAGTGATAAATGTTATTTTGGAAGATGTTCGCTTTTTTGGGAACACTATATGCTCAAGGAAAATAGAATACTATGGGGTTTAATTTGAGGAGTAATGGTGGTTTTTTAGCTACATTTTTGTTGTGGATTTATAGTGATTTGGGTTATTTATGGAAATGATTAACCTATAATAGAGAATATGTTATTAGGTTAATTACTTTTAAGTATGTGACTTTAAGAGTAGTTGATGTCATTTGGAGATAAAATTTAAAATGGAAGACTACATAACCAAATTATTCTATGTTTGGGGTTTCAATATTAGTTTGGATTATATTGAAGGATTTTAAGGACAATTGTTTATTGAATGATATTTATTTAACTTTGGGGTATTGTTGGTTTAATTTTAGAAATTAATATTAGTGTTTCTTTCTCTAAAGGAATATCCTTTTGGAGGATCATCATATCTTGTACTAACCATTTTGGTTTTGATTAATCTTTAAAGACAAGGTAAATATATATTTTATACTTTGTGGATTATGTGATTCTATAGAAGTTTATTCTAGCTCTTCCAATGTGACCAAGTCTTCTTGAATACTCATCGTTTAAAAAAATGAGTTTGTGGTGGAAATTTATTAAAGAATGGAACTATACATAAAAAGTAATTATATCTCTTTATTTTCTTAGTCAATCTCATAAATTAATTCCTCATATTTATGTAATGTAACTTGAAAAAAAAATGTTGTCCGTATACTTTTCCTACTGGGAAACTAATGAACGTTTGTCCCATCATAAGTTTGTGGCTTTCTTGTTGTTAACGTTATCCTGATCATGTTTTCTATCCCTCTCCATCAAAACATGACACTTAGTTTATCTTCCATATCCATGTTTTCCTACATGGTAACCTAGTATGAGTTATCTTGGGTGACCTTTATACTTCTATTTCTTTCTTTTAAGGTGATAGTTTTATTGACTCTTTTTCTGATGTGGGACTTTCCATTATATTCCCAAGCCTAATTTTAAAAATTTCAAGGATGAAATTATTTGATGTATGGGAGAATATAACACCCACATATTCCATGGTACACTTCTCTTTGAATAATACAGTAGCGTGTGTTGTACACAACTTCGAGTTCTAACACACACCACAACTAATCAAACTAGCCGTTAGGAATAGTAATATCCACTTTTTGATATTTTATAAATTTTATCTTTCAAAATGGACTTCATTTTTGGATTAGGAATATTGAAATTATCTTAGGGTAAAATTTTGGTATTTTTCTGAAAACTTTCAATTTTTGATGAATATTGAAAATCACTAAATTTTAACTAGAAAAAACTTTTTAAATTTAAATACATAATTGTGATAAATGATTAATTTTAGTGGTTTTAAAGTATATTTAGAATATATTTTTACCATTTAATACAATGTTGGTCATTGGACTTAATTTCACATTTAAACAGGACATAAACAAGTGTCAATCTTTTGATAGTTATTATTTCTTAAAAACACGCTTTTTTTATTGACTGTGGGAATTAATTTTAAATTAATTTCTGCCACTTCTGTGTTTAAAATCTATAAAAATTGATTCCATATTTATAATCATGATGTAAATTTTTTTTAAATATTTAACTTTTACTTTTAGACATTTTGAATAATTACTTCGGAAAATATTTTATTTACCATGGTTAAAGGGTAAATTAGGTAAATAAGGGTAAAAAATAATATTATAATAATACTAAATTACCCTAAAACATGTCCTAACACTATTATTTGAAACCTGTCCGACCATGGGTATCTTTGGGTCGATTTTGGGACCCCATGGATCCACTTGTAAGTGATAATGACACTTTATATTAATTAAGTTAAAGTAAATACAAAAATGACATAAGCATATATCTTTTAGCAAAACAATTTTTACATAGGGTTATATATTTTATATTTTCAACTATAAATATTAATTCTAAATATCAAAATATTTCCTTCTTAATGGTATTTTATTTATAATTTTTAGTCATTGACTAATTAAATTTATTTATGACACAATAATGATGCAATATTTTCCTTATTAATGAAAAAATCAAATAATTAGTATTATAATTGTTAAAATAAATATAATTTGAAAGTTTTTATGACATCCACGAATATTATTAGTTAATATGACATGTTAGTATTGATTAAATTAATTTAGTTTGAATTAATAAATTTTTTAAGACTTTAACAGAAATCAATTATTAAATATTGTCAAAATTGACATAAATGGGTTTTTAAAACAAATATTATATTATTAATTTATATTATATTCATAAAAATATAAGGTTCAGCCAAAGGACTTATATAATTATATTTTTATCATTAATTTACCACTTGGGGGTCACTTGGAAGTATATAGTAAGTTTAGTAACCATATAATATAATGATACAAAGTGACATGGTAAATGCCAAACTATTTAACTAAGAGTTAAATATAAATGATAAGGTTAATATAGTGACCCAAACCTATATAAAATATATTGGATGAAATTATTTCGACTCATTCCCACCTTATACTTTGAATAATCCACTTTGGGGCCAATAGGAACTGAATATGAATTTATTATAAATTAATACTTTAAGTTTTTCCTAAAGAGCCCCTCCTCCCCCTTATAAAAGGACACCACTTCTATCCAATTATTTATACCTTAAAAACCTTTTGGATCCAAAAAACTCTACCCAAATACCCTCTCAACTATCCTTAAATAATCCTATAGGCCTTACTTTAGTCAGAAAGCCAACCTAAAAATCCCTTTTGATCAAATCAAAAGGAAGAACCCGAAGAAGAGGTAATGTTTTCCCCACCCTTTTTCAAGTTCCATTCTTCTTCAACTTCTTATTTATTTGTTGTTCCATTCTAAAATAATAACTCCATTATCTTCTATATACTGTGATGTCATTATAAATATGGTACAACCATATTAAGTATTCTATCCATCCTTTGAATGACATGTCACCATACGTGCGTACGTACGGCCTACCGTCTCCACGTCGTGGTGTAATTGTTATTCAATACATTATTATTTTGATGGGTATAATAATGATGTGTAATTCATGTAAATAATAAATATAACATGATAATTATTTTGTATATATGATATACCATCCAATTATATATTATTTTAATATCAAAATAATGATACTGTCGCTCGTGCGTACGTACGGACTACCGTATCCAGGAACGCGATAAGATTCATTCTCCATCGTATCCATTAAAGTCTATTTCTCATTTGATGATTAAAATTAATGATTATGGACTTGATATCATATTTTATATGTATAATATACAACCTATTCATAACAAACACGACTTATGTAACAAAATATATAAAAGAAAACGAGTAAGTTAACACTCAAAACGATGATAATACTAAGATATTATTAACAAAGCAATGTTAAAAGATCATATATGATATCATATTAATGTATATGATATTTGTATAGTTAAATAACAATTATTTCACCATTATACATGAGGATAACCTACCCTCGGCCAAGGAAAATATACAAAGTAAGGGGTTTCTTATCTCACTTTTAATTTCGTGAGATTTATATTGTTCACCACTTATTTATTGCATGTGGTGTGTGTACTGCCCATGATTGTATTCATTGTGTAATATAATTTAATTTATGGATATTTACACCATCTTTTTTTTATACTTCTTTCATGGGTGTATGTTTTGTAAGTTACCAAATTGATAAGGGAATTTGAAATTTCAATTTCCATTCATTCAGCTTTACGCATATTTCATTTATTATTTTACTCCAATATTATGTGTGAAATAACTATTCATTTTCTTATGTCATAATTTACACTCCACTTTATGTGGATATAATTTTGATACACATAATCACTCCATTGATAATTTCTCAATTCATCGATATATGAACTTGATAAGAGTATTTTTTAACTCATTCTCCATTTGTTGAGTTAAATATCCAATTCATTGGTGTTGTATTTAACAGAATATGTGTGAATGTCCTCTGATTGATTTATAGTGAATATACAATCATATTTAGGGTATTTATATTTATCACACATAATTATGTTATGGATTTATCCTTAACCTAAGCATATGGTCTTTATAAGAGATTTCATCTCAATTTACATTCCATTGAGACTTCTTTGTTGTTATACACCAAATCAATTTTATATGGTGTATATAATGTACTTTGATATAGTATATCGTGAATATCTTTATTCTCATGATATTACAATGTTTGGATTACCTCAATTATTTGTATTCAGGTTTCACTCTTTTGGTTAGTAACTCTAACTAAAATATCATTTTAAATGATTTAAAGATTTATTATTCTAAATCTTTCTCATTAATTTCCATGTTTTAAAAATGGTTTTAAAGATTTTATTATATGAAAATTAATGTTTTAAAATTAAAACTCATTTTAAAATTTTCAAAGTGGTGTAGGACACTTTGATTAAAAAATCTATTTTAAATGGCTTTTTGACAAATAGTGTGACTTTTAAATGTTTTCAAGAAAAAGGGGGATATTTCTCTCAATAGTTTGATGATTATTTTCATGTCTATAAATATCCTTCATTATTATCTATTGAGGTTAATCTAATACAATAAAATTTTCCATATGGTATCGAATGAGTTATGTTTGACTATGGATGTGTTATTTTTATACCATTCATGGTTTTTAGTTAAAAGTATTGACATTTCTTATGCTAGTTTTAATATGAATGTTTATGTTATGTTTCAAAATTTTCATATGAGGAATGCATTAGACTTATTACGTGATGGTGGATCCCTCTATAGCTCCTCGATGCATCGGTAGGTCTCATGAGAAAAACTACTATCTTGGCACAAGGCCTGGAA